>SJYV01042887.1:0-22024 GCA_006410875.1 Neotragus pygmaeus | reverse complement strand
GGACCTGGTTATAAAGTAACTTATATGGAAATGATCATTTCATGTGCAAGGCAGATGTGTGTGCTTCTGTGCCTTAGGCATATGCAAAATTTACAGAGTATCAACAACGCAAAGCCACTCTTTAAAACACAGTACCTGCTCTAATTCTGTTCAAATGTCCAAAATGATGGTTGGCATGGTCTTCCTGTAATTGATTCCAGAAAGCTCCTATCAACTCCTTTGCAGATGCTTTCAGTTCTGAGTATTTCCAGAAAGAACGGGACTTTTCTCTGAACAGCCTGCCAGCTGGTCTGAGCCGAGCAGCTGCAGATTTTTAAATGCCATATGTACTCGAGTGCCCTCCCAGCTTCCCCGCCTCCCCTGCCACAATTTTGAGAAGGGGGTTGTTTTATATTTTCTTCTACATCAGTTTTACCAAGACCGCTCTGGTCAAAAGCAAGTTACAAAAACAATGAAAAGTGTTAATGCTTTTAGTGATTTGAACGTCAAAGTGGATTTTCGCCATTTCCTGCCTGAACTGCTGTCTGTGTTTGAGGATCCGTTTAGCCCATGAAGACTCACCAAGGCTGTTTTGGTGAAGGTAAGAGGAAAGGTAATGTCTATTTCATGGGACAAGTAGCCTAAGAGGCTTCCCCCATGAATCAGCGGTAAAAAAAAAAANTCTGTGTTTGAGGATCCGTTTAGCCCATGAAGACTCACCAAGGCTGTTTTGGTGAAGGTAAGAGGAAAGGTAATGTCTATTTCATGGGACAAGTAGCCTAAGAGGCTTCCCCCATGAATCAGCGGTAAAAAAAAAAATCTGCCTGCAGTGCAGGAGATGCAGGAGACTTGGATTCCGTCCCTGAATCAGGGAAATCCCCTGGAGGAGGAAATGGTGACCCACTCCAGTATTCTTGCCTGGAAAATCCCACAGACAGAGGAGCCTGGCAGGCTACAGTCCATGGACTCACCAAGAGTCGGACATGACTGAGCAACTGAACACAAACGGTAGGCTGAGGATGACCTTGTGTGTAATTGTCTGTGTCCCATCCTCCTTGGAATAACTGAGGCAGGGAGCTGGGTGGAATATTGACCTGTGGTCTTGGCATCACCACCTCCTACCAGCACATGAGATTGTTCCACTTTGTGCAGGAATGAAAATAAAATAGCGAGGTCCCAGCTATCTCGGATACAAGTCTAGAATAGCAACTAGAGGAATAAACAGCTCCAATGCCTCATGCTTTGCTCTTTCAGGTAGAATCCTATTACATTTAAAAGTATCCTTTGAAATTCTGATTAGTTGGAAGCCTTTGAAAGTAGACACTTATGCAGCAGCTGAGCTAAAGCAGGATTCTTTTGCCATCTGACAGCTCCCCAGCCTTTTGACCCCATACTCTCTGGAAGCTTCTGGTCAGCCTCCTGTCTCCAGGACCAGGCATCTTGGAGCTCACTGAGGTCCAAGCCCCCTCCTGATGGACATAAGACCCTGAGGGCAAAGGGCAGAACTAGTCATGTTAGGAAAATCATTATACAAATAGATCTGAGAGAACAGATAGTTCCAATCTAAACACAACCAAAGGACCTTCACTTATTCATTCATCCCACAAATGTTCACTGAGCATCTACTACTCACCAGGTACTGAAAGGATATGATGTTGAGGAAAACAGATATGGCCCCTGCCCTCTAGAAACTTACAATCTGGCAGGGGAGACAGGCATTAACCAGGGGATCCCATAAACCATGAATAACAGCTGCTGAGGCTAGAGTGACAAAGCGGGGTCCATGGGGTCCTGAAGGAAATCAGTCCTGAATATTCACTGGAAGGACTGATACTGAAGCTGAAACTCCAAAATTTTGGCCACCTCATTTGAAAAGACCCTGCTGCTGGGAAAGATTGAAGGCAGGAGGAGAAGGGGATGACAGAGGATGAGATNGAAGGAAATCAGTCCTGAATATTCACTGGAAGGACTGATACTGAAGCTGAAACTCCAAAATTTTGGCCACCTCATTTGAAAAGACCCTGCTGCTGGGAAAGATTGAAGGCAGGAGGAGAAGGGGATGACAGAGGATGAGATGGTTGGATGGTATCACCGACTCGATGGACATAAGTTTGAGCAACATGCGGGAGTTGGTGATGGACAGGGAGGTCTGGCGTGCTGCAGTCCATGGGGTAGCAGAGAGTCAGACACAACTGAGCAACTGAACTGAACTGATGGGGTCCTGAGCGTATACGGTGAGGGTTGTAACCGAGCCAGGGAAGCCAGGGAAGGCTTCCAGAGGAAGCTCTGACCTGAGATCCAGAAGACGAGGACAGGAAGGAAGGAAACGAGAAAGGGGAAGGCTTTCACAATGGAAGATGTCAAGGTCCTGAGCACCATCCAGCCTGCACAGATGCCAGACACTGACAAAGCTGCCTCCCTTAGGCTGACAGTCTGAACTGCCTGGGGCTGACAGCATCTCAGCTGTTTTTTTCTCATATTTTCTAAGCATCTGTTCTGGGTAAGACACTTTATGGACATTATTACCTCCATTCCTTACAGCATCCTTGGCATCTCAGCAATATTTACATATGCCAGCCAAAACAGGTGGAGGATTGTATTTGGCTTGTAGGTCATAGTTTGCAGGATCGTGGCATGGGATACATGTGTGGTGGCTGGAGTGAGAGCAGCCATCTTGGACCATTAGGTAAAAGTATCTACCGAAGGTAATAGAGAAATAAGCTAGGAGGAACCCGATTCCCTGGTTCTCACAGGGCTACCCTGTGAGCCAGGGAATGAAGGTGCAGAGAGGTTGAACAGCATACCTGAGGCCAACCAGCAAGTGAGAGGCTGAGCCAGGACGTGCATCTGGGCCTATGTGACTTTGTAGTTTGTGCTAAAATATGGGCAACAGTTTATCTACAACTGTCTCATTAAGTACTACACACACACATGTATACACACACACACACACACACACACACACACACACACACCCTTAAATGCTAGAGGACTGTGTGTGTGGCCACATCAACACTCCGCCTTCTCCTCTCCAGGAATAACAGCCCCACGCCTCCCAGAAAGCACCCCAGCCTGCACCCTGGAACAGCCGCACTATTGCCTGGAGCACAAGAGTGGGCGAAGCTCCTAGCAAGGGATCAGCTGCAACACTACAGCACCTGCCGAGCAGGAAGCATTCTTGGAACCACAGTCACGTTGCAGGGTTTTTCTCACAGCTCTTTAATTTTCTATTACTGTGATTCTTTCAATTTGTGTGAGACTCCCAAATTTTACAAGCTGGACTTACGGATTTACCCAAGGAATTCAGCAGTCAGTCCCTCGGACAGAAGACATGGAGTCCTGGGAAGAGTTACTAATACTAAAGGGCGGGAGAGGCTCGCCCAATACTACTGATTTCAGGGACAACGTCTGATTGAGACCTAAACCCTACCCCATTTCCCCAAAACAGTGCTAAACTCAGAGCACCTGCATTCACACTTTGTAAAACTCATTAGCGTCTGTCTGAGATGAGTTCCTGTGTGTCTAGCTGGCAGAGAGGTGGGACACTGCGTCCTGCCATGCCCAGATCTTGTCAGTGACACTGACTTTCACTACAAGCCCCTCACGCCTGATGGGTCACACAAAGGTCAACCCAAATTTTTATTTATGCCCTCGATTGATCGAGATGGGTAGAAAATGTCAGAGTTATATAGAGTATACTCACAGAAAATGCATGCTTCATTCATGGTTAGATCTCTGATCTTATATTCTTCAATAGTCTCCTGAGCTGGTGAGTTGGACTTAACCACACGTGAACGGTGTATTAGTCAGGATTAAACTTATTTGCAACTGACACTGACTTAAACAACATAGAACTTTATTTCCCTCACATAAATGAAAATGAGAGGCCTCGCAGGGTGGGTCTGTGAAAACCAGGCACTCAAGCTCCTTCAAGCTTATTTCTCTGCCATCCTCAGCACATGGCTTCTACCTCATGGTCCAATATGGCTGCTCTCCCTCCAGCCATCAGATATGCGTCCCAGACCAGGGATGGGCAACCAACCACCCACAGGTTAAATCCAACCTCCCTCAACTTTTTTAGTAAATAAGATCTTCCTGGAATTCAGCCATACCCATTTGTTGACATATAGTCTGTAGCTATTTTCCAAGTTCAACACCAAAATTAGGTGTTTGCAACAGAGATCATAAGGCCCACAGAACTGGAAATACAATCTGCTCTTTTACAGAACAAGTTTTCTAACTCCTAGTCTAGACAGAAAAAGAAAGAAAGACAAGCAAGGTCATCAAAGCCATCCAGGTCACTTCCACAGAATCACACAGGACACATTCTCATGTGCCAATGCCAGAACTTAGCCATATCTAGCTACAGGAAGAGCTGAGAAATTCTAGATGGCCGTGCACCCAGCTAAGACTTAATGTTAGTTTCTCAGTCCTGTCAAACTTTTTGCAACCCCATGGACTGTGGCCCACTAGGCTCCTCTGTCCATGGAGTTCTCCGGGCAAGAATATTGGAGTGGGTTGCCATTCCCTTCTCCAGGGGATCTTCCTGACCCAGGGATCAAACTCAGGTCTCCTGCANTTGCAACCCCATGGACTGTGGCCCACTAGGCTCCTCTGTCCATGGAGTTCTCCGGGCAAGAATATTGGAGTGGGTTGCCATTCCCTTCTCCAGGGGATCTTCCTGACCCAGGGATCAAACTCAGGTCTCCTGCATTGCAGACGGATTCTTTACCATCTGAGCTACGAGGGAAGCCAAGCTAAGGTTTACGGGTTGTATTACTGAGGCAACTGAGGCAGAAGAGGCGAAGGGATGTGAGACTGATTTGCCAACTCACCCTTCAGAATTATTGTCTGTGCTTCAACTCAGGACCTGAACAAAGAGAGGCTGATCAGCCTTCTTGTCCCCCATCCCTGGTCCACGGACTGATTCTGGCCCCTGGGTGTTTGCTCTGAGACAGGGCAGAAGGCATGGGAAGAGGTCTGCATGAAGTCAAGCCCCTGGCAGAGCTGCCCAGCTGGCTTCTGAGCCACTGCAGGTTTCGCCTGGACTTTACAGAGAGGGTCCCCTCTTGTGGCAGGTGACCGGGATCCAGACTCGCACATCGGTCACACGGGCAGAGATAGCTAGAGATGCGAGAGAGAGGCCTGGAGGCAGCTTTAAGGTGGGTGTAAAACTCTGTACACAAATACAGGTGTGAAAGATCTCTTCTGCTTTCTCCTTTAAATTCAGCTCTAAAACACCGTCCTCCTGAACTGGTCAAGAGCTCCCTCAGGTCAGAATTGGGTGTTCAAGCAGAGGTCCGTCTGGCTTCTGCAGGCATCACTCACATCAGTGAGTCGCATCAGTTTCAGTAGGACATCAGACACTAGGACATCAGCTAGTCCCTTCCTTCTGGTGAGGCTGGGAGACCCAGAGAGCCAGCCTCTCCTTGCCCGCCAAGGCATGATCCCCTCCCAAGGGCCTGGCTGCCTGTTTGTTCGCTATCAGAGGGACAACTTCAAAGGCACCCCCATCCACACCCCCAAACCTACCCCTCTCTTTCCTCTCTGGCTCTTCAAGCAGCTTCTGCTTTCTGCCCAGGTTTGCACCTCACAATCAGGGAAATACCACGATCTTGACCACTTGTTTGAACAGAAAGTAGTAAGAAAAAGTGTGAGTGTGTGTTCCTCGCCATCAGTAGTGTCTGACTCTTTGGGACCCCGAGGAAAAAGAGTAAAACTTGGTTTGTAGAGAGAGTGATGGCCAGGTTTAACATCTGTGTTTCAGTATCTCCCCTAGGCCATATAGGCTTCCCCGGTGGCTCAGAGATTAAAGCGTCTGCCTCCAATGCGGGAGTCCCGGGTTCAATCCCTGGGTTGGGAAGATTCCCTGGAGACAGAAATGGCAGCCCATTCCAGTACTCTTCTTGCCTGGAGAATTCCATGGACAGAGGAGCCTGGTAGGCTACAGTCCGCGGGGTAGCAAAAAGTCAGACACGACTGAGCGACTTCACTTTCACTTTCACTTTAGGCCGTATGTAGACCATTTGCATGTCGTTGTGCATCTCGTTAGGTCTTCACCCCAGGCTGGATGTCCTCCTGCGGGTGTGTGACTGTGTGAGGTGGAATGAGGGAGGTCCAGGGGAGCGGCGGACAGCTAGAGCGCCCCCTGGAGGCATGTCTGCAACCGGCCTGGACTTGCTAGGATTGGGGGGTGGTGGTGGGTTTGAGTGTGGGTGTCTGTGTGTGCGAGCGCGCGCGCTCAGTCACTCAGTTAAATTTAAGCCAATCCTAAAACAGTCGTTTGTATTTCAAGTCCTTCTTGTCAACAGAAATTGATGACTGCTAAGTAATGCTCAAAATTCTACAAGCCAGGCTTCAGCAATACGTGTACTGTGAACTTCCTGATGTTCAAGCTGGTTTTAGAAAAGGCAGAGGAACCAGAGATCAAATTGCCAACATCCGCTGGATCATGGAAGAAGCAAAAGAGTTCCAGAAAAACATCTATTTCTGCTTTATTGACTATGCCAAAGCCTTTGACTGTGTGGATCACAATAAACTGTGGAAAATTCTGAGAGAGATGGNAGATTCAAATAAGGTCCAATAGCACAACAGCATCACTAAGGATGGAGTCTTTCCTTCCGTTTTTTTTTTTTTTTTAACTCCAACTATGTGGTCAACATCATGCTAAGACAGGTCTCCTTTAGTAGGGAATGTGATTGATGACAACTCCTAGTGCTACAAAATCTTTTTTTTTTTTTTCCAGAAAAAGGAATGTTTTCTTTGTCTCAGTATTACAAGTGTTCTTAAATTTATTCTCTTCAGATTGGTTAAGAGTTACAGTTTTACTCCTGACTCCATCATTTTGACCACAAGGACTAAATATCACCAAAGGAGTGAAAGTGACAGTGGAAGTTGCTCAGTTGTGTCCAAATCTTTGAAACTCTGTGGATTCTCCAGGCCAGAATACTGGAGTGGGTAGCCTTTCCTTTCTCCAGGGGATCTTCCCAACCCAGGGATTGAACCAAGGTCTCCATCACTGCAGGCGGATTCTTTACCAGCTGAGCCACCAGGGAAGCCCAGTAGTTACCCTAACAAAATTGGGATGCTATTAGATGACATTAGTTATAAAGCAGAAGCTACACTGTTAGATAAGAGATGTTCACTAGTATATTTCTCTTTAATAAATGAGGAAATAAGGTTTCAAGAAATCAAGCAACTTAGTGCTTACTGAGAATTAAAGCCAACTTTCAAAGTTTTTTATAACTCCAGAACTGTAGCTTCCAACTCCATGAAAAAGATTTGTATTTCCTACAGTGCCATAGATAGTACATGCCATATGATTAAAGACACTTGGTTTGCCATTCTAACATTATATGGTTTATTAACTAACTGACTTTGTATGGTTTAGATAGCTATCTCTAAAAATCAGTGGAGTTATTTTAATTTCATATTTTCAAATAAAAACAGAAATAATGGGACAATTTTAGAAAATATGGACCTATGCTATACAATGAGTCCTACCCAGGTTATTAAACTCTCAATTTAAGGACAAACATACATTGAGTAGTATGATAGCTGAAATGCCCAACAATTACTCTGAACTCTGGGCTTATATCACACCTTACATCAAGAGGTAGAACTTCTTCCTCTTAAATCGAGACTTCCCTGGTGGCTCAAACAGTAAAGCATCTGTCTAAAATGTGGGAGACTGGGTTCGATCCCTGGGTCGGGAAGATTCCCTGGAGGAGGAAATGGCAATCCACTCCAGTACTATTGCCTGGAAAATCCCATGGACAGTGGAGCCTGGTAGGCTACNCTTCCCTGGTGGCTCAAACAGTAAAGCATCTGTCTAAAATGTGGGAGACTGGGTTCGATCCCTGGGTCGGGAAGATTCCCTGGAGGAGGAAATGGCAATCCACTCCAGTACTATTGCCTGGAAAATCCCATGGACAGTGGAGCCTGGTAGGCTACAGTCTATGGGTTACAAAGAGTCAGACATGACTGAGCAACTTTACTTAAATCAAGGCTAGCTTTTGTGACTGACTTTAACCAATAGATTATGGCAGTAGTGACATTCTAGATACCTAGACTTTAAGATGACTGGCTACTTCTCCCTTCTTCCTCTGGAATCTTGAAGCTGCAATATGAGGGCCAAGTCATGTAGGGAGAACTAACTTGCTCTTATTGCAGGTTCTGTCTGAGCTTTCGGCCAACAGTCAACCATGGTAGTGAATTATCTTGAATGTTCCAGGCTAACCTGTGATTGTCTTGATGGCCTAACATTCCACGGCCATTTGACCTTGGCCTAACCGATATCACATGGATCAGAAAAACTAAAGGGCTAAGTCAAATTATCCCCCAGACAAATGACAAATAAGAACTTTTTTGTTGTTTTCTGTCCTTATGTTTTTTTACGGCTTATAAAGCAAGAATAGAAAAGCTCCATAGATAGTCAACGTCCATAATATGGTTCTTAAATTAATTTTAAGAAAAATCACTGTTCATTATACCACAGGTAAAAATCTCAGGCAAAATTTGATTCTTTGTTTCTACTTTTTACTTCCTATCATGATAATCCATACCCTACTCTGATCTGTACTTTCTAGTTCCATAACTAGTGTATTAAAGTTATAGAAAAGTCTCACACTCTTAACACTATATAAAGTATTACAGAAGTACATGTCTGACGCTTGTGACACCATGGACTGTAGCCTGCCAGGATCCTCTGTCCATTGGATTTTCCAGGCAAGAATACTGCAGTGGGTTGACATTTATAAGGTGCTACTATAAACATTCACTGCCCACTCGTCATCACTTTATTTCCAGGAAGTCTATTTATGATCATATCGTGTCTGTTTTTGTGAGAAGTATTCTGTTTTCATTCCAATTCCAAAGAAAGGCAATGCCAAAGAATGCTCAAACTACCACACAATTGCACTCATCTCACATGCTGATAAAGTAATGCTCAAAATTCTCCAAGCCAGGCTTCATCAATACATGAACCATGAACTCCCTCGTGTTCAAGCTGTTTTTAGAAAAGGCAGAGGAACCAGAGATCAAATTGCCAACATTCGCTGGATCAGGGAAAAAGCAAGAGGGTTCCAGAAGCATGTCTATTTCTGCTTTCTTGACTATGCCAAAGGCTTTGACTGTGTGGCTCACAAGAAACTGTGGAAAATTCTGAAAGAGATGGGAATCCCAGACCACCTGACCTGCCTCTTGAGAAATCTGTATGCAGGTCAGGAAGCAACAGTTAGAACTGGACATGGCACAACAGACTGGTTCCAAATAGGGAAAAGAATATGTCAAGGCTGTATATTGTCACCTTGCTTATTTAACTTATATGTAGAGTACATCAAGAGAAATGCTGGACTGGAAGAAACACAAGCTGGAATCCAGATTACTGGGAGAAATATCATTAACCTCAGATATACAGATGACACCACCCTTATGGCAGAAAGTGAAGAGGAGCTAAAAAGCCTCTTGATGGAAGTGAAAGAGGAAAGTGAAAAAGTTGGCTTAAAGCTCAACATTCAGAAAACAAAGATCATGGCATCCAGTCCCATCACTTCATGGGAAATAGATGGGGAAACCGTGGAAACAGTGTCAGACTTTATATTTTTGGGCTCTAAAATCACTGCNTCTGACTCTTTGCGACCTCATGAATGGCAGCAAGCCAGGCTTCCCTGTCCTTTACTATCTCCTGGGGTTTGCTCAAACTCATGTTCATTCAGTCAGTGGTGCCATCCAACCTTCTATCTGCTGCCCCCTTCTCCTCCTGCCTTCACTCTTTCCCAGCAACAAAGTCATTTTCTTACAGACACATTAAATGCAAATATGATTTTAATGCAAAAATGGCTCATGCTGGTTAACTGCTTCTCTCATTTAAAAGTATATGGTGGCTATCTTCCTCTGTAAACACGTGTACATCTGCAATATTCTGAATGACTACAGAGTTTCAGAATAGGTATGTAGCATAACTTACGTAACCAATCCCTAAGGGGAGCATTTATGCTGCTCCCAATTTTCCATCAGTGTTGATACCTTTACTTACACACCTTCACATACCTAGCAGTTACTTCATCAAGATAAACCTCTAGAATTAGGTACGTTATGTCAAAAGAAATTCAGTTTTGAAGAACTTCTATGCAGACTGCTGCATGTTCCACCATAAATGTTACGCCAATACCATAATAACATAGGGTTATACCAACACCCTAACCAAGAGGGTACAAATGTCTCCAGTACCATGTTCAGCATCTNTCTATGCAATTTATTCATAGAAACACATCAATGTGTCTGATTCACTTACTCTAGAGATAATTCTAACTGGTTTAGTTATCTAAACTAAATTCAAGGCAGCAACAAATGAGAATGTAAACTCTAGAGCAGGAATTTTTTAGGGTTTGTTCACTATGTATCCCTAACACTGAGAACAGAACTCAAGTATCTAATGGATGGTGAGAGAGGGAACCTTTACACGTTCTCCTCAATTTTATAGCCCAGACTCACCATATTATGTCACCACTCAGCTACTTCATATACTTGAGCCCCCAAAGACCTCTGGTTTCAGTGCCGTGACAGAACACTGGCTTGTGAATGGACATTCTAAATATTAATAACTAATACAAATTCTAGTGGGAATAAAAATATTCTTTCTATGATCTCGCTTCCACTGGCTATTTGCTTAGCAACTTATTTTTCCCAGAAAAATAAATGTCTACCTTGTTTCTTTCGTGATTATAAACTCCTTCACACTAGTTATTGGGGTAAATTGGTTGAATTGAGCTGGAAAGGGAAATTTTATCTTGGTCTTCAACATTTGAAGGCTCTCCAAACTGAAATCTACCTGGAGAGAAACGGAGTCTCACAAAAATTGATAAACAGAAGCCTCAATTAAAGAATCAGGAGATGAGAAAGGGGAGCATTTAAGCCCTGTGATGATAACAGAGTCCAGCAGGAAGGAGAAACACTTCTCTTCTTTCCCGGCAACAGCTCAGCCAATTAAAAGCCATGGACTCTGTGTTTACTCTAGCCCTCCCAGCTTCATTTTCCCCTCCACTGGCTGTGGAGAGACTTACACGTGGCTCTCCATGGTTGCAGACCCCAAAATGCAATTCTCTACTGATCCTGAATAAACCCATTTTAGTGAGAGAACTATCTGGCAGTTTATTTGTCTTAGGTCAACAGTGTGAATAATTGCTTATAATCCCCTCTCATTACCTGGCATATCATAAGAACTAAGTGGTACTGTAATTTCCCATTTGAAACACAGCACTTTTTTGGATTAGCATTCTGATCAAGTTACAACAGTTTTGTGGGCAATCCGATATTTCCAATAATGGCCAGGAATCTACTAAATCCACGACATGCAAACAGTTCTTGCCAAGGTCTAATTCAAGAAAGATTAAAATGTTTAAGAGTCATTTTTTAAAAATTCAAAATGAAAATAGCTTATTGAATTCTACTGGGAGAATGGGGAGATTAAAAATGTACGTTCTCATAACCCAGAACACCAACTTTATTGAACAGGAGACTCACTACCTCTTTAATCAAGAAGTTCCTGTCTGGGCATCTCTAAGAAATAGTCCTGCAAGGGCAGTTGGGTAGTTTTTCTGGTCTTTCATATTTATATATAACTCTACCATTCATGGGTTTCCCCAATGGCTCAGTGGTTAAAAAAAAAAAAAAANACTAAGGTCCGTCTAGTCAAGGCTATGGTTTTTCCAGTGGTCATGTATGGATGTGAGAGTTGGACTGTGAAGAAGGCGGAGTGCCGAAGAATTGATGCTTTTGAACTGTGGTGTTGGTGAAGACTCTTGAGAGTCCCTTGGACTGCAAGGAGATCCAACCAGTCCATTCTGAAGGAGATCAGCCCTGGGATTTCTTTGGCAGGAATGATGCTGAAGCTGAAACTCCAGTACTTTGGCCACCTCATGTGAAGAGTTGACTCACTGGAAAAGACTCTGATGCTGGGAGGGCTTGGGGGCAGGAGGAGAAGGGGACGACAGAGGATGAGATGGCTGGATGGCATCACTGACTTGATGGACGTGAGTCTCAGTGAACTCCGGGGGTTGGTGGTAGACAGGGAGGCCTGGCGTGCTGTGATTCATGGGGTCGGACATGAGTGAGCAACTGAACTGAACTGAAGTGGTAAATATCCAGACACCATTGATAGATGGGGCTGGATCTCAACCTGTGGCATAGCATAAGCAGAGTTCATATTCAGCCAGTGCACACCAAGAAAAGCCATGCCAGCTGTTAAAAGACTGAAATCCACTACACAATGGGTAAACATCCACTGCTGTGAACTTCCGAGGGCCACCCTAGCCTCTTCCCAGGGACCCCACGGTTAGCAGTTAAAAGAATCCTTGTCTGCTCAGCCAGAAGCCGGTAGATCCTGCTCCCAGGCTGAGGCCAGGGCCCATTCTGATTGGTCAGTTGCCAAATATTTTAAAATAGCCCTAGAAGAGAATGTTTTGAAGAGGGAGAAACATGAGGTGAGGAGAAGGATCTTTTCTGGGGTCACCATGCACAGTTGTGCAGGCTGTTCACTGTACAAGTTCTCCTGACTGAGGTAGCCAACTGTGGACTGAACTAAAGCCTGTGCTCTGCTTGCCAAACCGTGTGCCCTGACATGGGCCTGCATCCATCGAAAGAAAGGAGAGCCTTTTTCTCATCTGCACAAAGGTGCTGTGTGTTCCAGCAACCGGCTCACTTCAGAAGCTGCTGTGTTTCAAGCATCCAGGCCTGAGTGGAAGAGGCCTAGCCTCAGGGGTGCTATAGGCCAGGGAATCAGAAGGAGACACAAGAGAATTTTGGAGCACAACAAAACCCTTCAAAAAGATGATGGTTGCAGAGAATGAAGGAGCGCGAACATATACAAACCTGATTCCTACCTGGGGGACTGAAAGACAGTTTGTTTACATCAGAGAGAATGATGGGGGGCAGGGGTGAGAACCAGCTGGAGAAGTGACGGGATAGTTTTGTTTCCTCCTGCTCTGGGAGATCATAGCTGGGTATCCAAACAAGATGCCCAACTGAAAGACACAGAGGAGCGCTCAGGAGAGGGGCCGGGGCTGGCGACGGAAAAGCTGAGGTCTTCACAGGTGAAAACCTCAAAGAGCCCCTGGGAGGACAAAGGAACCAAAGGAGCAGATGTTTCTGGAAAGCAAGATGATGATCAAGGTGGGGTGTAACTCCATATCCTAGAAAGTGCAATTAGAACCGAATTTCACTGTTTCCCTTCCCGTGAACCAGCTGGGAGCCCTTGCAGACATTATTTAATTTCTCTGAGCCTCAGTTTCTTTGAAATTTGTCATAATAATATCTGCTTTATAGAGCAGTTGAATTAAATTAAGCATGTGAACGGCCTAGCACAATATGTGGCACAAATCAAGGGTTCCACACTGTAACCATTATTAGAAATATGACTGCTATTATTATCGAGGGCTGCATTCTAAGTCTTGGGGATACCTACAGAGCAGGACAGGACACACGCAGAGCCAGCCAGGATGCACAATAAGGGACAAACATTCCGAGACACGTGCAGGACTGGGTCCCATTCTCCGAGAGACGAGATTTAATGTATGACGGTGGTTTTGATCAACAGCATGTAATATGAGCTTATCTAGGAATGAACTAGATTCACATCTAAGCTGGGTTTGGCATCAAGAGAGCTGAGAACAGGGAAGTGGTGACACCAGAGAAAATCTGATGAAGAAGACAGATGCTGATGACCAAGCCCAGATCCTGGAACTGCCTTGACGATCCCGGAGCTGCCAAGGGATGAACGGGAGGCAGCCCAGGGAGCTGGAATCCATCTGTACGTTCTCAGGGAAGAGGGGTCAAACGTTTCCCGGTATGGAACCCAGAGCAGGTAGAACAAGCAGGCCATCCTTCCAGTCTGGAACTGAGGCCCTGCGTCAGTGGCATCCTGACTTCCTGGGAGTGCTGTCCAATGCCCAGCTACCTCTTGTCCTGGCCTGAGCAGACTTGAGACGTCACGTCATGGTTGAACCTCAGACACCGAGTCTGCCCTGACCACCTCTCCCAATCCACACTTAGTTGAATTAACCAAGAGTCTTCGGTATATGTATGGGAGTAGGGCGATGAAGGACATCTGTTTCGTTTATTCATTCCAACACAGATTCTTTGGTGACCTCTTTACACCGGACGCTGAGGATAAAGAAGTGAGCAACCCCCTCTCTGATGCCTGTCTGACCTCTAGCTCCTCCATCCCCAGCTGAGCAGATCTGTGCCTGCCTTCCTTTACCTGCCCCCAACCTCTTGGAGCAAAGGCACTGAAAACCTTCCCGTGGACTTCAGCTCTAACCTCTCTCTTGCCTTTCAGCAGTTGTCCAACGACTTCCCTGCCTTCATCGATTCCTGCTCACTACATCTGTCTGAAAAACCAGCCCAGCATTCCTTTAGTTTAAGCCTCCCCATCAGCGCTAGGACTTAATGTACACAATGCTTTACTGTTGGTGAAGGGCTTCTGTGTTCCTTATATTGCAGAACCCTCACCTCAACTCTGAGATCGTTGGGAATTACCCACTTCATTTAACAAATTCAGAAACAAAATGCTTAGACAAGGATACCAGCATCCTGGCTCCTCAAATTCTCTACATTCTGACTTAAAATAATGTAGCGCTTCCCAGGTGGAGCTAGTGGTAAAGAACCCTCCTGCCAATGCAGAAGACATAAGAGACTCAGGTTTGATCCCTGGGTCAGGAAGATCTCCTGGAGGAGAAAATGACAACCCACTCCAGTATTCTTGCCTGGGAAATCCCATGGACAAGGGAGGCTGGCAGGCCCCCAGTCCATGGGGTTGCAAAGAGTCGGACACGACTGAAGCAACTTAGCATGCGTGCATACCTCACCTACTTCCAAAAAAGATGTGACTATTATATTATTCATCTCTAATAGGAGATATTTTATTTTCTGGGTCTTTTAGATATTGACAAGTAGAGTTTTGGAAGTACACAGTGGCCGTTATCCCTGCCCTGTGCTTATTCCCAAGTCCCAAGTCTGGCCTAAAATGACCCCTCTTTCTCACAAGGAGCTCCCTGAGCCAACGCCTCGCTTTTCCCCTCGTGTTTGTTTGTTTATTTGGCTGTGCCAGGCCTTGGTTGCAGCATGGGAGACCTTTAGTTGCAGCATGTGCAATCTATTTCCCTGACCAGGGATCGAACCTGGGCCCACTGCTTTGGGAGCGCAGAGTCTTAGCCACTGGACCCCCAGGGCAGTCCCTCTTCCCCTTTCTTAACTGAGCTCCTAGAACCTGATCTTCTTTCCTGGGCATTTAGCTCGTTTGCCATCATATATCATCATGCTATCACTTTATTATCACTATTTATGACTAACCCATCACACTGAACGTGTGCAATAGCACAGCCGTCCTCCCCATTAACTGCTAACATCTCTTATACCCCAGGGCCTCCCACTAGAGACGGCACCACAGTAATGACCTAAATTCTCCTGGTTCAGTTCTTCCTAAAAATCATTCATGATCCCCTCTTTACTGACAATCCTGCAAAATAAAAAATCATTCATTCTCCAAGGTTTCCCAGAGTGCCCACACCCACATTCATATTGTGCTCCGTATTTCTTTGCCTGTCCTGTCCACACATGATCATAACCCCCAAAAGGCAGATGGTCAATCCAACTGTTAAGCCTGCAGCAGAGCATACTTCCACACTCTGAAAGTTGCTTAGTAAAATGTTTTTGATCCTGGTAGTCAGTTGACGGTGGTAAAAGTAAAAGCCATTAGGACTGTGATTAATGAAGATACTTATATGCAAGTTTCCCCAAGCACCAGTGAGAGGACGTGTAATTCCATTACCAATACTCAATCTTTCACTCTTGGGGGATTTCCTCACTAATTAGTCTGAAGCTGTAATTTAGCCTATACTTTAAGGAATGTGTCACATGAGGACACTTCTAATTTATTTCTGACCTTCCTTGAATTTAGAGGCACATATGCCTTTGACTGGCATTTCTCCCAACTGCTATTTTCTTGCTACGAAAAAAAAAAAAAGTAATAATTGTCCAATACTTGAGAAAGGGAGACCAGCTCAGAGTATGTACCCTGGCACTCAGCCTGTCTAAAGGCTTTGTCCAGCCCTCTTGCTGTTCCTTCAAGCCTGCCATCTAATAGCCATGCAGAATGAGATCTGTACTAGATTACAGGGTCTTTGAAATGAAAGAGGAAATGTAAGCAGAAGTGAAGTGCGGCACACCTGGGTGGGAATTTTAAGAGCCAATGCACAATTTGCTGTATTCCTTCTTCCTTCTGCCTTGTCAAGGAGAAAGTTCCAGATGGCGGCTTCTCCATCAGTCTGGGTCCCCAAGGAAAGACAACAAATCCCCCAGCCTTACTGAGATGGATATGCAGAGTAAGCAAGAAACATACCTGTGGTTTTAAGTCACTAAGATTTGGAGGGCTGCTTGTTGCTGAAGCATAACCTAGCCCATCCTGACTGCTACAATTATCCCAAATTAAGGAACTCCCATCATAGACTTCAACAAGTTATATTTTGCTGTTGCCCCCTGAATTTCCTCCTGGAAGCCTACCTCTTCACTTGACCTCAGTGAGCAGACTTTCTCATCCCTATAGATTCTACAGCTCCTTAGCACCATAATCCCCCTCCAAAAATGTTCTACTCATGACAGTCCACTCCTGGAAAAAGCCACTCCAGTCCTCCTCTTCCAGAAGTCCAGCAAAAGCCTCCTGGACAGGGTTTGATGGAAAGGTGTATAATCCATCACATACCCTACATTGTTCCTTCCCCCTAGCTCCCAGCCCTGAAGGGTCCAGGGCCCGGCAGGGCCCCCCCACCACACAGGGAACAGGAGTCACCCAGTCACCATGTCCTGACAGCTTGTCACTTTATTTTGCTCTGTGGGAGCTCTGATCCCTCCATCCAATCCCTCCATAGACCACGGGCCTCTATACAAGTTCCTGCAGGCAAAGCAAAGCAAGATTGATGTCCTGCAAACAGCCAGCCGTGCCCAGGAGGGCTCTGGGTTCAATGCACGGAGCGGCCCATTCTTCCCCACCTCAGGTTCCCACACTGGAGGCCAAAGCCGGAGCTCAGAGCCAGGATAGCAAGAATTCAACCTTTATTCACCCTGGAACACAAATAAGCCAGCACACTCCCCTAACCACTCCGGCCCCTCCCCTCCCCTCCTCAAGGTCACTCGGAAGGCCCAGGGCCTTCTTGAACTAACCAGTGAGTCACAGTGCCTTTTGCACAGAGGAGCTGGGATCAAGAGAGGATTCTGAAAGGTTGGGGAAGAAATATTCTCATTTCCACATTGGCTGCAGAGCCGCCCATCTCTTAATCCCACTCCCACCAGTGTTCTTCTTTCTCCTCTGTGCTCAGTCGTGTCTGACTCCGAGACCCTGTGGACTGTAGCCCTGCAGGCTCCTCTGCCCATGGGATTCTCCAGGCAAGAATACTGGAGTGGGTTGCCATGCGCTCCTCCAGGAGATCTTCCCGACCCAGGGATCCAACCTCTATCTCCTTTCTTGCATCTCCTGCATTGCAGGTGGATTCTTTACCGCTGAGTTATGGGGGAAGCCCTTCTCTCCCCACTGGTCCCTTTTAAAGCAAATTGTGTATGAGCCCTGAGGCTGAGTTAGGCTGATAAAGAACCACAAATCAGCATTCATGCCCCTGGTCATACGCATCCCAGTTCCTGCAGTTAAAAGCTGCCAATGGGTTTAGACCTAAGAGCAGGGTGCTGGGGACCGTCAAGCAGTACATATAAGAATGACTTCATCTAAATTCCCTGAGAGATTTCATAGACCAAAGCACCTCTGAAGGACAAAAAGACAACTGTAAAATTACCTGAAAATAAATGCTTCTAAAATGTTCAGAAAGAATCCAGGGTGAGGGGGACAAGGAGGCCGATAACTAATCCATCAGCTCTTTTTTTTTTTTTTTGGATCCCACCTCTAGACTTTTTTTTTCCAAGGCCTCAGCCTGTCACCATGCAGTTTATCAGCTGTCACTCCATCTCGATTCTGGGTGACATGAGATCAATGGCCTAAAACTGCTCTCAGATCTGCAGAGAAATTTATAACACCAGGCTCTGCCGTATTCTGCCTGGGACTGGGTCCCAGGGCTCTGAGGGAGAGGCCGACTTCATTTCCATTTCAAAAGTGGATTGTGACCCACTTGGAACCAGAGAGTTCAAGCCATCAGCTGCAAAGGAAGGCCTGGGTCAGAAGTCTTGCACACTTACACTCACCAAACAATGACTTTGAGGAAGGGAAAAAAAAAAAAAAAGACTAGTCAATGATTAAAATTCTCTCTGCCTGGATAAAGCTCTAGCTTCCTGCTTAATTTCTTTGGGGATTTATTAATACCAAAAGCTAAAATTTGCAGCAACATGTTTTAGACTCCGAAAGCAATTAGTTCATCCCATTTATCTAACTGCAGAATTCTTGTGCATGATTTGAGCAGAGATTTATGGGGGTTTTGCTTCTCATGGAAGGTTCCTTTGGTTTTCTATAACCTTTCTTTTCCATCATAAAGTCTGTAATTGGTTTTAATTTGGTCTCAAAGTGGCCAGGCTTCCGTTATGTCTCAGATGATAAAGAATCCATCTGCAATGCAAGATACCTGAGTCAGGAAGATCCCCTGGAGAAAGAAATGGCAACCCACTCCAGTATTCTTGCCTGGAGAATCCCATGGGCAGAGGACCTTGGCGGGCTACAGTCCGCGGGGTCGCAAAGAGTCAGAAATGACTGAGCAACCAACACTTTTGCTTTACAAAGTGCCCATGAACCAGAAACAAGATCCCAGGAGCCCAATCATATCCCATGCCCCACACTTTCTAACCAAAGGGTTCCAGAGGAAAAAAAAAATTTTTATTTTGGCCACACCAAGTGACATGCAGGACCTTAGTTCTCCGACCCACGGGTGTGATCAAACCCATGGCCCCTGCTTTGGAAGCTCTGGCTCAGAGTTAACCACTGGACCTTCAGGGAAGTCCCTCCATGGACATTCCAAATGCCTCCCCGCCATAGGAAATCCTGGGGTGGTAAGGGGGAGGCCAGCTCTCTTCCCTCAACCTCACCCCAAGCTGTGGCCAGCTATGGAACCACTCCATGCCCACCATCATTTGGCTGGACAGATGCCCAACAGAAGGCACGCTGAGGGGACTCTGGACTTGCCCCTGGCTAAACCCAGAGAAACCTCAGCTTTCTGAGCAAAAAGAAAACTCTCTCTCTCACTGCTGTCCACCCGCCTTCTGCTTGCACCCAGGCATCCAAGAGGAGGTCCCCGGAGGAACTGTATTCTGCAGAGGACCAGTCATGGCTGGAGCTTCACCAAACAGCTCCTCCCACACCGCTGGCCTTGGCAACCTCTGACTCATAGAGAACCATCAGGAATCACAGTCCTCTGGCTGAATGCACACAGCGGGTGCCATCTCAGCCCTCGCCTCCCTGCGCTGAGTCTCATGGGAATCCACTGGAACACTGACCCCCAGTCCACAAGGCCACCTTGAGACAGTAGCCCTTCACCTTCCTCCCAGACCAAAGTCCACCAGTTTAGGCTTATTGCTCCCTTCCCTGCCTCTCCTTCCCTCTCCTTTTGCTCTAGTGACCCCACTGATCTCAGGGGTGACATCTTTCAACACCCCCCCATTGCCTTAAGAATAAAAGTGGCATTCCTTAACGTGGCGTGTGAAGCACCTGCACACCCATCCTGCCTTTCTTCATCCTTCTGCTGTACCCCAGCCCCTCATGGCCCCTGCACTCCAGCCCTCCGACCCTCGTGCCTCTAAGTTTGTTGTTCCTTCACCAAGAAGTCTCATTCACCTCCACTCTCCTTCCTCCCTTTCTACCCTTTAGCTAATTTCTACTTATCCTTCAAAACTCAGCTTAAATGTCACCTCCTCCAGAAAGCTTTCCCTGAGTGCCTCCAGTTCCTAGTGCAGTAAGCCCCGCCCCCTTGCCCTGGGCTCATCTGGCAGGAAGTGGGCCCCTGCATGTGACCATGTATTCCACCCTGAAAGGACTGTGTGCAGCACCAGGGGTCAGCAGCTGCACTTCTCACTCCCGTTCCGTCTCCTCCCGCTTGTCTCTCCCCTGCCTCTGGACTGGGCAGCAGTTTCTATCATTTCCTTTCTTCTTTTTCTAAATAACCTTTATATTAAAACCATTTCAATTTACAGGAAAATGGTTATGATAGCACAGAGAGTTCCCCTCAACTCCACACCCAGTTTCCCCTGCAATTAACATCTTACACCGGTATGGTACGATGGTCACAACTCCTGAGACATGCTGATACACTGTTATTATCTGAAGCCCGTCCTTTATTGGGGTTTCCTTGGTCTTTCCCTGGTGTCCTTTGGTTGTTGTTCTGGGACGCTCCGTTGCACTCAGTTGTCACACCTCCTGCCCTGTTTCTCTTAAGAGGGACAGCTTCTCAGACTTCCCTTGTTTTTGATGACCTTGTCAGTTTTGAGGAGTCCTGGTAGGGTATTTTGTAGGCTATCCTTCAATTTGTGTTTGCCTGATGTTTTTCTTATAATTAGACCAGGATTCTGTGTTCTGGAGGTAAAGCACCACTTTCGTCACATCTTATCAAGGGTGCATACTACACACATGATCTGTCAGCGTGGATGCTGACCCTGAGCTTGTGGAGGAGGTGATGCTCTTCTGCTTTCTGCGTGTAAAGTCCCTCTTTCTCCCTCCTTTCCACACTGTCCTCTTAGGAGGGACGTGCACAGCTCACAGCTGAGGACGGGGGCTTCTTCTCACCCTCCTAGAAGGGAGAGTATCTACATAAATGACACGAAAGATTGCTTTCTTCTCTCCCATTTATTGATATCACTGTGGACCATTTGTTTTCTTTTTTAAGTCCCTGGTCCCATAACACATACCACAGAGTCTGGTACTGAGTGAGTTATCCATAGGGTTTGTTGAGAGAATAAGGGTATATGAAGCCAGTGATCTGTGTCCCTTCAAAATTCTTATGGTGAAACCCTAGATTCTAATACCACAGAATGTGGTGATATTTGGAGCCTGGGCCTTTAGAGAGGTTATTCAGGTCAAATGAAGTCATAAGGGTGGGTCCTAATCCAATATGACAGATGTCCCCTGTAAGAAGAGGAAGAGATATCAAGCAAGTGCACACGGAGAAAAGACCAGGTGCGGCTCTGCAAACGAGGAGAGAGGCCTCAGGAGGAAGCAGTCCCACCTGCACCTTGATCTTGGCCTTCCAGCTTCCGGAACTGTTAGGAAATATATCTCTGTTGTTTAAGCCGTGCACTCTATGACATCTGTTAGGGCGACCCTAGGAGACTAACAGAAGGGAACCACAGGATCAGACAGCATATCAGCTCCACATAAGTCATAGGAGGTCACCATGCTTCTGGGCATCCTAGGAGGGGCAGTCCTTTGGAATATTCCTCCCCCCTCCCTGAATTATGGGTCACTGTCCATCAAATATTTTGTACCTGTAAGTGGTTTCAGTGATGATACAAGGTTTCTGTGGAAATCTGTGGTGAAAAGTTTACAGAAAACTCCTTTTTTGCCACCATCTGATCTCTTAAATCAGAGAATAAGGTACCAAAAGATTTTGAAATGACATGAGGGCTCAAATGTTGAAGCTTCAATGACCATCTTTTTCCTTCTGAGGGATCTATACAGCTACTACTATGTCTACTATTCGTTCCAGAAAGAGGTCCAGAGTCGGGGACAGGAAACCAAGGCAATGTAAATAGGAAATGGGAGAGGTTTTATTTTTCTCTATTTTCTGAACAAATCCCTCACCTATAACAGACTTAAGATTATATGGCTTATGATTTGTCTTCCCTTTTGCTTTAAAAAGAGATAATAACTACCATCATCAGGGTTTTCTAAGCACCTGACACGATATTATCTTACATAGTCCTTAAGACAGTCTTGAATGTGAAAGTGATGTCGCGCAGTTGTGTCCAACTTTTTGTGACCCCGTGGACTGTAGCCTTCCAGGCTCCTCTGTCCATGGCATTCTCCAGGCAAGAATACTGGAGTAGGTTGCCATTTCCTTCTCCAGGGGAT
>SJYV01042886.1:0-14000 GCA_006410875.1 Neotragus pygmaeus | reverse complement strand
TCCTCTGTCCATGGGATTTCCCAGGCAAGAATACTGGAGTGGGTTGCCATTTCCTTCCCCAGGAGATCTCCCCGACCCAGGGATCGAATCTGCTTCTCTTGCATTGGCAAGCAGATTCTTTACCTATGAGCCACCAGAGAAGCCCTCATAACTTATATTAGAGTTCACTCTTTGAAGTATACAGTTCTATCCATTTGGACAGATGTATAACATCATGAATCCATCATTTCAGAATCACGGAGCAGAGTTTCACTGCTCTAAAAATCCCTGGTGCTTCCCGCTGCCCCTCACCCCCACCTCTGCACTTTGCTGTTACTTTTATTTCTCTTTTGAATTATGTAAGAAAGAGGACAGAGGGGAGTCATAATCACTTTATCCTATCTTCTCATTATAGAAATTTTCAAACAGCCCTAAATGGGGAATAAATGAACATCAGTATACCTTCCATCTGGATTTAACAATCATTAACATTTTGTCACTTTTATTCTCTATTATTTATTTATTTTATTTCACACATTTTTTTCTGAACCATTTGCAAGCAAGTTGCAGACAGAGGACTGTTGAGCTCTAAATACTTCAGCATGCTTCTACAGTAATAAAGATGTTCTCCTATACAACCTTAATGCCATTATCATAGCCAAGGAAATTAACTATCATTCTATATTGTCATGTAATAGTCACTTCACATTCAAATACCCCCAGGTGTCTTCAAAATGCCTTTTATGACTGCTTTGTTTTCTCAAACCAGAATGCCATTAAATTTCACGTTTGCCCGCTAATCTTGTATCTTTAGTCATTTTTTATTCAGAGCTATCAATTCATCTCCTTCCATCTTTTTTTTTTTTTTTTTGGACATTCACTATGGAAAAATTTATGTAGAATATACATAGCATAAAGTTTTCCATCTTAATCATTATTTTATTTTCTTTTATTTGGCCGTGTCTTGCAGCATGCAGGATCTTAGTTCCCTGACCTGGGATCAAGCATGGAGTCTTAACCACTGGACTGCTAGGGAGCTCCTTAACCATTTCTAACTGTACTATTCTTGATCCTATATGAAGAAAACCCTAAATGCTTCACATACACACAAAAAAAAAGACTATTAGAAGTAATAGACAAATTCAGTGAAGTTTCAGGATAGAACATGAAAAAATCAGTAGCATTTTTTCAGACTAAGAATGAACTTTCTGAAACAAATAACATTGACTTTTAAAAGCCTCAAGCCAGTTGTCTTCAAATATATCCTCTACCTTCTGAATTTGCTTGTTTCTTCCTAATGGTAATTTCCTCCATCGTCTTTCTGACAAACTGGAAGTTAGTTCTAGAGGCTTGATCGAATTCAGGCTAATGTTTTGGGACAAGAACACTTCAGAGATGGTATGTCCATCAGAGTGAATGACCTCAGGAGGACACGCAGCTTTACATGCTGTCTTATGCGTGTGTGTTAATTGCTCAGTCATGTCCAACTCTTTGCGATCCCATGCCAGGTTCCTCTGTCCATGGGATTTTCCAGGCAAGAAATACTGGAAAGTGTCGCCATTCCCTTCTCTAGGAGATCTTCCTGACCCAGGGACCAAACCCGTGTCTCCTGCATTGCAGGTGGATTTTTTACCATCTGAGTCACCAGGTAAACCCATTCTGTAACATAGCAAGGACTCAATCCAGCCTTGAGTTGAATGAAATTTCTGCTTCTCTGATCTCACCTAAGGGTCTTCAAGTTTCTGTCTCTACAATCTCTATAGCTGTCTCCAGCAAGCTTCACGCTGAATTTTCTCTCAGCCACTGTGTCCTGCCTTTAAAAATAACTTTAATCTTTAGCAGCCAAGGATGGAAAGGAAATAGCTGTAAATGCTCTCCTCTACCCCACTCTGCTCTTATTCAGAGGACTGCTTTAATCTCAAGATGCATTTTTATCCTTTACTTTTTGATCACTGAATGGATATGACTTTTTTGCTTTGATTTTATTATGTTGGTGCATTTTCCTTCCAAAGGTGTTGAAGTAGGCAATTTCAGAAAAGTTCAAAGAGGAATCTTAAGATCTGGCCCCAGTTTCACTCATTATCTCTGATTCATTAACCAGAAATGTAGTAGTCTAAATTGACTTAAAATTGCAGAAGGAAAGACAAATGGAAAACACTCAGATACTTCTGAAGACATTTGCAAAGATTGGAGTAGGGGGCTGTTAATAAAGATTACAAAAATAGCTACTGTTTACCCAACACCTGCCACATGCCTGGCTGCCTGGGGTTCTTGTCCAACATGTTTTCTGATTCTCTGACTCCAGTTGGGTGTGAAACAATTCAATTCCTTTCCTGGAGTTAGGTCTGATAAGCTCGGTCCCACAGGACTGCCCACACTTCAAATAGCAGCCTCAAGACCAGGGCCAACCATACTTCTGACCAATGGCTACAAACATGGGGGTTCTCTCAACTGCCCCCTCAAGTTCAGTAATTTGCTAGAATGGCTCACAGAACTTGAAATCGTGTAACTCAGATTGGACTTGAACCCACAATCTTTTAACTGAGATCACACACTTGTTTTCAGGACTTAATGAAGCTCAGGTTCTAGACGTCTCATTGCAGAAAGTATTCAGTAAGAGACAAAGTAACAGGTAAGAAATGGATTTATTTAGAGAGAAACACACTCCACAGAGACAGTGAGGGCCATCTCAGGAGGCAAGAGTGGCACCAGGGGTTGGGGTTGCCAGTTTTTATGGGGGAGGGTAATTTCATAGGCTGTTGAGGAGAAGGATTATTCCAACTATTTTGGGGAAGTGGTTGGAGGTTTCTAAGAATTGGGTCATCACCCACTTTTTGAACTTTGATGGTCTACCTCAGAACTGTCATGGTACTGCTGAGTGTGTTACTTAGCTTATGATAATGTGTTACAAAAAGCGTATAATAAGGTTCAAAGTATACTAGGAATCTTCCACCATCTTGGATCTAGTTAATTCTAACCAGTTCTTGTCACGTCCTGTGGCTCTGTCATTCTTTTAAAACTTGTACCCTGCCCCCTTCCCTCCTGTTTTGATCTCAGGAATATACTTCATGATATTTACCAATTTACTGTAAAAGATAAAACTCAGGGATGCATGGCAGAGAAGCCCAGGCAAAGTGTGATGAGAGGGCAGCACAGAGCTTCCACACTCTTTTCGGGAAAGTCACCCTTCCAGCACCAACCCAGGAACTCTAGGAACTCAATCTCATTGGAAAAGTTTTTATACAGCTCACCCCCAGCTCCTCCTCCCCTCCCTGGAGGTCAGTTGTTCCATCATTAAGTCATATCTGACTCTTTGTGTCCCCATGGACTGCAGCATGCCAGGCTCCCTGTCCTTCACTATCTGCTGAAGTTTGCTCAAACTCATATCTGCTGAGTCAGTGATGCCACCCAGCTGTCTCATCCTCTGTCTTCCCCCTTCTCCTCCTGCCTTCAATCTTTCCCAGCATCAGGATCTTTTCTGATGAGTCGGCTCTTCACATCAGGTGGCCAAAGTATTGGAGCTTCAGTTTTAGCTTCATCCTTCCAGTGAATATTCAGGGTTGATTTCCTTTAGGATTGACTGGTTTGATCTCCATGCAGTCCAAGGGATTTTCAAGAGTCTTCTTCAGCACCACATTCAAAAGCATCAATCCTTTCGCATTCAGCCTTCTTTATGGTCCAATCCTCACACCTGTACATGACTACTGTAAACCATAACTTTGACTATATGGACCTTTTCAGCAAAGTGATGTCTCTGCTTTTTAGTATGATGTCTGGAGGTCAGCAGGTGGGGCTAAAAGTTTTTCCTCTTTAATCAAAGATAGTCAGACCTCATNTAAACCCATTCTGTAACATAGCAAGGACTCAATCCAGCCTTGAGTTGAATGAAATTTCTGCTTCTCTGATCTCACCTAAGGGTCTTCAAGTTTCTGTCTCTACAATCTCTATAGCTGTCTCCAGCAAGCTTCACGCTGAATTTTCTCTCAGCCACTGTGTCCTGCCTTTAAAAATAACTTTAATCTTTAGCAGCCAAGGATGGAAAGGAAATAGCTGTAAATGCTCTCCTCTACCCCACTCTGCTCTTATTCAGAGGACTGCTTTAATCTCAAGATGCATTTTTATCCTTTACTTTTTGATCACTGAATGGATATGACTTTTTTGCTTTGATTTTATTATGTTGGTGCATTTTCCTTCCAAAGGTGTTGAAGTAGGCAATTTCAGAAAAGTTCAAAGAGGAATCTTAAGATCTGGCCCCAGTTTCACTCATTATCTCTGATTCATTAACCAGAAATGTAGTAGTCTAAATTGACTTAAAATTGCAGAAGGAAAGACAAATGGAAAACACTCAGATACTTCTGAAGACATTTGCAAAGATTGGAGTAGGGGGCTGTTAATAAAGATTACAAAAATAGCTACTGTTTACCCAACACCTGCCACATGCCTGGCTGCCTGGGGTTCTTGTCCAACATGTTTTCTGATTCTCTGACTCCAGTTGGGTGTGAAACAATTCAATTCCTTTCCTGGAGTTAGGTCTGATAAGCTCGGTCCCACAGGACTGCCCACACTTCAAATAGCAGCCTCAAGACCAGGGCCAACCATACTTCTGACCAATGGCTACAAACATGGGGGTTCTCTCAACTGCCCCCTCAAGTTCAGTAATTTGCTAGAATGGCTCACAGAACTTGAAATCGTGTAACTCAGATTGGACTTGAACCCACAATCTTTTAACTGAGATCACACACTTGTTTTCAGGACTTAATGAAGCTCAGGTTCTAGACGTCTCATTGCAGAAAGTATTCAGTAAGAGACAAAGTAACAGGTAAGAAATGGATTTATTTAGAGAGAAACACACTCCACAGAGACAGTGAGGGCCATCTCAGGAGGCAAGAGTGGCACCAGGGGTTGGGGTTGCCAGTTTTTATGGGGGAGGGTAATTTCATAGGCTGTTGAGGAGAAGGATTATTCCAACTATTTTGGGGAAGTGGTTGGAGGTTTCTAAGAATTGGGTCATCACCCACTTTTTGAACTTTGATGGTCTACCTCAGAACTGTCATGGTACTGCTGAGTGTGTTACTTAGCTTATGATAATGTGTTACAAAAAGCGTATAATAAGGTTCAAAGTATACTAGGAATCTTCCACCATCTTGGATCTAGTTAATTCTAACCAGTTCTTGTCACGTCCTGTGGCTCTGTCATTCTTTTAAAACTTGTACCCTGCCCCCTTCCCTCCTGTTTTGATCTCAGGAATATACTTCATGATATTTACCAATTTACTGTAAAAGATAAAACTCAGGGATGCATGGCAGAGAAGCCCAGGCAAAGTGTGATGAGAGGGCAGCACAGAGCTTCCACACTCTTTTCGGGAAAGTCACCCTTCCAGCACCAACCCAGGAACTCTAGGAACTCAATCTCATTGGAAAAGTTTTTATACAGCTCACCCCCAGCTCCTCCTCCCCTCCCTGGAGGTCAGTTGTTCCATCATTAAGTCATATCTGACTCTTTGTGTCCCCATGGACTGCAGCATGCCAGGCTCCCTGTCCTTCACTATCTGCTGAAGTTTGCTCAAACTCATATCTGCTGAGTCAGTGATGCCACCCAGCTGTCTCATCCTCTGTCTTCCCCCTTCTCCTCCTGCCTTCAATCTTTCCCAGCATCAGGATCTTTTCTGATGAGTCGGCTCTTCACATCAGGTGGCCAAAGTATTGGAGCTTCAGTTTTAGCTTCATCCTTCCAGTGAATATTCAGGGTTGATTTCCTTTAGGATTGACTGGTTTGATCTCCATGCAGTCCAAGGGATTTTCAAGAGTCTTCTTCAGCACCACATTCAAAAGCATCAATCCTTTCGCATTCAGCCTTCTTTATGGTCCAATCCTCACACCTGTACATGACTACTGTAAACCATAACTTTGACTATATGGACCTTTTCAGCAAAGTGATGTCTCTGCTTTTTAGTATGATGTCTGGAGGTCAGCAGGTGGGGCTAAAAGTTTTTCCTCTTTAATCAAAGATAGTCAGACCTCATATAGTATCTTTGGGTTCAGAACACTTGAATTCAACCAACTGAAAATCAAAATTATTTTTTTTAAACATCTGGAAAGATCTAGGAAGCAAAGCTTGAATTTGCTGGGTTCTGGCAACTATTTACATGTCACATATTGTATTAATAACTATTTATATAGCATTTACATTGTATTAGGTATTAAGTAATCTAGAGACAATTTAAAATATGAGAGGATGTGTATAGGTTATATGCAAATACTACACCATTTTACACGGGGGACTTGAGTATCTGTGGATTTTGGTATCCGAAAGGGTCTTGGAACCATCCCCCACGGATACTGTGGGTTGACTGTGTTTGGTGTTTTGGGTAACCAGCCCCACCTTGAGGCTATATAAGGCCACATCCTAAATCATCTCATTAGCATACCCTAAGATATGAAGAAAAGACTCCTACCACTCAAGAGATTACAAGGATATTAAGAACCCTGGACAAAGATCCAATGCGTTTCTTGGATGTCACACTAGTACATATTTTCTGATTATCTCCTCTATGCCAGAGACTGCGTAAAAGGCTGGAGGTACAGTGGACACTGGCAGAAGGTAACAAGAAAGGCATGGTTCCTGTCTTTGCTGATCTTGATGTTTAGTTCAGGAAACAGATAACTAAATAGGCAATTACATTTCAACTTTAGAAGTGTTATTGAGACAGCAGGAAAGAGGGCAAGGCACAACCATTCAAAGAATGACCCAACCATTAAAGATACAACGAAAACTGGTTAGAACCTACAAGGCCCAAGATGGAGGAAGGTTTGACTTCCAGGAGACCTTAAGCCTCATTATATGCTCATTGTACTACATTAGCATATAATAAACAGGCACCATGACAGTTTCAAGATTGACCATAAGGGACTAAAAAGTGGGCTGTGGCCCAGTTTCTGAAAATAGTTGGAATAACTCTCCCACTATGAAATTCCCCAGCCCATAAAAACTAATCACCCCGGCAACCCGGGGCCACTCTTTCCTCTGAGATGGTCCTCATTCTGCCTATTAGTGTGTAGCTCTCTAAATAAACCTGTTTTCACTTTACCATGGCTTATTCTTGAATTCTTTCATATGCGAAGCCTACGACCCTCACTTGGAGGCCCACCCCAGGGTCTCACCTGAGACCTGGGACACGACTGTCCTCTTGTGCCCCATTTTCCTGTAAACAATATGAAGAAGATACTAAGAATGTTGGAGTACAGAGGAAAGGGATAAGGTAAGGACAGAACACTTTATACTATACTGACTCTGAAAATAGAATTTCACATGCAGAAGAATGAAGGTGGATCCTTATTTAATGCCATATAAAAATTAACATAAGATGGATTAAAGATCTAAATGTAAGGATTAAAATTATAAAACTCTTAGAAGGAAACACAGAACAAAAGTTTCATGACATCAGATTGGTTTCTTGGATATGACACCAAGAAGCCACAGGTGAAAAAAGAAAACATAGACAAACTGGGTTTGCTGAAAATAAAAAAGTTGTGTGTGTCAAAAGACACTATCAACAGAGTGAAAAGATAATTCACAGAATGGGAGGAAATATTTGCAAACATATATCTGATAAGGGATTCATATCCAGAATACGTAGAGAACTCGTAAAACTTAACAACAAAATAGCTCAATTAAAAAATGGACAAAGGACCTGAACAGATATTTTTCCAAAGATGATATATACATGGCAAGTGCATGAAAAGATGTTCAACATTACTAACTATTAGGGAAATGCAAGTCAAATCTCAATGAGATACTACCTCATTGCAATGGCTATTACCAGAAAACAAACAAAAACTGAAAAAAAAAACCCAAAACCCCAAGTATTGGTGGGGATGTAGAGAAGGTGCTATACTTGTGCACTGATGATGGGAATGCAAAATGGTGGAGTCATCATGGAACACAGTATGGTGGTTCCTCAAAAAAATTAAACATAGAATTACTGTACGAGCCAGAAATTCTGATTCTGAAATTCTGAATTTCAATTCTTTCAAAGAATGGAAAGCAAAGTCTCTAAGTGACATTTGTACACCCTTGTTTTAGCTATTCACGAATATTGTGAATAGCTAAAACATGGACTCAATCCAAATGTCTATCCAAGGACGAATGGATAAACACAGCATGATAAATGTATGCAGTAGACTATCATTCATCCTTAAAAAGTAAGGAGATTCTGACACATACCACAACATGGTTGAACCTTGAATTCTGAAATGTCAGACACACACACACTAAAACACATACTGTACGATTCCACTAACGAGGTACTTAGAGTTGTCAAAGTCATAGAGACAAAATGTAGATTGATGGTTGTCAGGGGTTGGGTGAAGGGAAATGAGGAGCTATGATTAACAGGTATGGATTTTCAGTTTTGCAAGATGAAAACATATAAGGATGGATAGATGGCGGTGGTTGAACAACAATATAAATTTATCACAATTAAAAAAAAAGACAACAACAAATATTGGTGAGGATATGGAGAAATTGTAATAGTCAAACACTGCTGTGGGATTCTAAGATAGCGCAGCTAGTTTAGCTACAGTCTGGCAGTTCTAATAAAAGTTAAATGTAGTTACCATGTGACCCAGAAAATCCACTGCTAGATATATGCTCCAAAAAAAGTAGAAATATATGTCTACATAAAAAATTGCACACAACATTATTCATAATAGCCAGAATGTTGGAACAACCCCAATGTCCATCAATTAATTGATGGGTGGATAAAAAATGTGATATATACATGCAAAGGAATATTCAGTTCAGTTCAGTTGCTCAGTCATGTCCGACTCTTTGCGACCCCATGAATTGCAGCACGCCAGGCCTCCCTGTCCATCATTATCACCTGGAGTTCACTCAAACTCACGTCCATCGAGTCCGTGATGCCATCCAGCCATCTCATCCTCTGTCTTCCCCTTCTCCTCCTGCCCCCAATCCCTCCCAGCATCAGAGTCTTTTCCAATGAGTCAACTCTTCACATGAGGTGGCCAAAGTACTGGAGTTTCAGCTTTAGCATCATTCCTTCCAATGAAATCCCAGGGCTGACCTCCTTCAGAATGGATTGGTTGGATCTCCTTGCAGTCCAAGGGACTCTCAAGAACCTTCTCCAACACCACAATTCAAAAGCATCAATTCCATCCATAAAAAATGACGTATTGATTTATTCTACAACATGGATGAACCTTAAAAATGTTCATCTAATCCTGCTAACCCTTCATCTAACCCTTCTGACTCTTTGCAACCCCATGAACTGCAGCCTGCCAGGCTCCTCTGTCCATGGAATTTTCCAAGCAGGAATACTGGAGTGGGTTGCCGCTTCCTTCTCAAGGGGCCTTGGATCATACTAAGTAGCAAATTGAGGTTCTAGCCTGCTCTTGATTTAGCAGTTCAGCTTACACAAACAGCTCTATCTCCGGAGCTCCTGGAAGGGCAACTGCCCAGGAATAGGACTCTGAAATCAAGTGCGCTCCAGCCCCCTCAGTCACCTAGTGTAATACAGCCAGTCTCTGTAACTGGACAGTGTCATGAGGTCAGCGTCTCCTGCTGTGAGAACGATCTCTGTGGCTTGGCCTGGGCATTTATAAGCAGCCAGAGACCATTACACAGCGCTGGCCATGTATTATGGTCCCAGTACACACATACAAAGTATAAACGAAAGAGAAAGTTCACAGGCTTATTTAAGTTATTGCTTCTCATGACTGAATAAAAAGTCAGTATTTTGATCCTTTCCATAAATCTTCTGGCTACAGTTATTAATCTCATGCCAGAAATCTCAGTTCTTTCCATTTTAGTCCACAGACCACATTGCTGAGGGCTTGTTTTAATTTCCTTTTTGAAGCCTGGAATAATGTTATATTGGAAAAATAGACACAATAGACAGAATCTCAGCTGTAAACCCATTAAAAGAGCCATAGGCCCAAACCAAATGTCAACTAACCCTCAAAGAAATTTCTTCCTTTTCCAGAAATGATACTGTTTATTTAATCATCTGATATTTATTTAACTTAATAGGTATCAGGTACTGTACCTCATGTATTCATGTATTGCCTCGTTTATATTTGTTAAAGCCTTCAGGTATGAGCAAGAGAATACTTGAGTGGGATGTAGTCATCAATTATTGCTGGATAACAAACAATCCCTGAATCTCAGTGGTTTATTATAGCAAACTTTTTCCCCCTTGCTCATACATCTGAGGATTAGCTGGAATTGACTGTTCTAGGTTGGCTTAGCACCAGGTCATGAGTTTGGTTAAATCCTGCTTGACACATCTCTTCTGAGACCAGCAGGTTTCTTGAGGCACATTCTTCCATGGAGAAGGCAGAGGTTCAAGAGGGCAAGCCCAGCCGTGTAAGCATACATTTCATCGGCCAATATCCCAGAGGCCCATTCAAGTCGCCTGACCAAGCCCAAAGTTAAGACATGGTGAAGGACACCTTGACCTTCATGAGGCCAAAAGTGTAGATGGATAATTCCACCACAGAACAAGAAATAATTGGGACGAACCTGCCAATATATCTCTGCTGTTGTTCTTGTTCAGTCACTTAGTCGTGTCCAGCTCTTTGCGATCCCATGGACTGCAGCACGCCAGACTTCCCTGTCTTACACCGGCTCTTGGAGTTTGCTCAAACTCATGTCTATTGAGTTGGTGATGCTATCCAACTGTCTTATCCTCTGTTGCCCTCTTCTCCTCCTGCCCTCAATCTTTCCCAGCATCAGGGTCTTTATATCTCTGTATCTCTCTCTCTCTCTCTCTATATATATATATGTATGTATACATAGATAGATAGATAGATAGGGTCTATATATCACCACGGCATAGCCACAGAGGGACTCTTTCTCTCCCATAGGAAGTCTAGAAGCAGGCAGCAGGCAGCCCACGGCTGGTGAGGCTTTTCAATGATTGCCGCGGCCAGCACAGTCAAGGAGCAACCCCCGTAAGGAGGGCGCGAAGGAGAACGCCCGCTTAGAAAAAATAAGAAGACAGAAAGATGGGGTTGAGAGGATCAGACCTCATTGTCTGATACCAACTTTATTAGGTGTTCAGTATATATAGGATAACATACGTGACTTATGACATCTACTAGGTTACTTTGATCTAGATAGTCATTTACCAGACCTTCACCATTGTGTTCAGGACACAATGCCTAGTTACTTGAAGTGCGATAAGCACCAGTGAGCAGAACATAGCTATCAGACATCTTGGAGACACAAGGTCNCAACTTATATGCAGAGTACATGATGCGAAATGCGAGGCTGGATGAAGCACAAGCTGGAATCAAGACTGCTGGGAGAAATATCAATAGCCTCAGATATGCAGATGACACCACCCTTATGGCAGAAAGTAAAAAGGAATTGAGGAGCCTCTTGATGAAAATGAAAGAGGAGAGTGAAAAAGCTGGCTTAAAACTCAACATTCAAAAAACTAAGATCATGGCATCCAGTCCCATCACTTCATGGCAAATAGATGGGGAAACAATGGAAACAGTGACAGACTTTCTTTTCTTGGGCTCCAAAATCACTGCAGGTGGTGATTGCAGCCATGAAATTAAAAGATGCTTGCTCCCTGGAAGAAAAGGTATGACCAACATAGACAGCATATTAAAAATCAGAGGCATTACTTTGCCAACAAAGGTCCACCTAGTTAAGGCTATGGTTTTTCCAATAGTCATGTATGGATGTGAGAGTTGGACCATAAAGAAGGCTGAGTGCCGAAGAATTGATGCTTTGAACTGTGGTGTTGGAGAAGACTTTTAAGAGTCCCTTGGACTGCAAGGAGATCAAACCAAGTCAATCTGGTGGTTTTATTTCCTGTAAATACATACTGAACACTCCACAGTTGGTTAAATCTGTGAATATGGAACCATGAGTATGAACGGTGGATTCTAACTTATACATGAAGTTTGCATGAAGTTTATACATGAAGCTTGCATGTAACTTTTTGCTTGGTTCCTCTAATCCCTGTGCTGTTCAAGGGTCAACTGAACTGTACATATATATAAGATACAGTAGGATTAATACATACCAAATATAGAGAGATGTTGGGAGTTGTATGTTGCCTATTACACAAAGTATGTCTGTAATAAAGCATCTATATGATTAATATATGATATTTAGTATAATTTGTATATGTATATTCATATTCTATATAATTATTGTATGCATATATAGTATAACACGGAGAAGGCGATGGCACCCCGCTCCAGTACTCTTGCCTGGAAAATCCCATGGACAGAGGAGCCTGGTAGGCTGCGGTCCATGGGGTCGTGAAAAGTCAGACATGACTGAGCGACTTCCGTTTCACTTTTCACTTTCATGCTATGGACAAGGAAATGGCAACCCACTCCAGTGTTCTTGCCTGGAGAATCCCAGGGACAGGGGAGCCTGGTGGGCTGCCATCTATGGGGTCACACAGAGTCGGACACGACTGAAGTGACTCAGCAGCAGCAGCAGAATAGTATAATACATGTACCTATAGGATATGTTTTACCTAAAGTCAATAGAAGTTTTAGTAACTTCTTAGACTATACTCTGTCATTGGTCCCTTCCCAATTCTGCAACTTATTTTTACCTACTGGTTTATGCTAACAGGGGTAAAAACAACAATTACACTTGAAGCCTTCAGTGTAAAATCTGTCAACTTATCAGGCTAAAAAAAAATTTCAGGCACGAAGAGCTTCAAATAGAACTTTATTAAACAAATGCTAATTTCCTAATCTGCTCATAACTATCAGTTTTTAATTGCCAGGAATCAGCTTTTAAGATTTTATATATATATATATATATATTTACAACCACATCAGCTCTTTTCTGAAATATAAATGTTCTGATTTAATGGAAAATCACTGCAGGGCACAAGTATAAACTATAAAACAATGAAAATCATAAACCCAAATGGCAGCAATTCTCAGTGAGTTTTATGACATCAGACTAAGCAGTTGCCAATCTGAAAAGCTCTGCCCTGGGCCCCACAGGTGAGCTGGCTGGCTGGGGCCAGGGGCAGGCACAGGCAGCTTCCTGTGGATGACTGCCAGCAGGAACCCAAGTTGGCTGGAGTCTCTGTGGGACAATGGGACGGTCTGCCTAGGGCTAGGAGGTTACAGGGCAGAGACTGCCCACAGGTTTCTAGCCAACTTATTTCCCTTTCATAGGAAAGACCATTTATTCATGCATTCAAATATTTACTGAACAGCTACTGTGTGACATGTACCATCGTAGATGAAACAAATTCCCTGCCCTCATGGAGTTTACATTCTGATATGGAAATTGATAATCAATTAACATAACAATAAATAATATGTTAAGAAATGAAAGTGATATCAATATTTTGCCTGGGATCCATGTCCTTGTTTCTTTTCCATTAAGTGACAAGCATTTATTGAGCACCTTCTAAGTGCTTGGGCCTTTGTGAGATAACTTTCAAGAGACAGAATTCTAAGATTTGGCTTCTGCCACTTGTAAGTGGAGCCAGGAGAAAAGCCTAAAGCCACCGTGCCGCACCTCATGTAGAAGATCTTACCAAGATCTCACCAAATTCTCCCCCAAATTATCTGAAATGGGATTAATATCACTCCTGTTTTATGGATGGCAAAACTTGAGAGGGTAAACAGCTTGTCTAGAAGCCTATGGTTAGTGTCGAGGTCGGAATGAAGGCCTGCTCCTGGCAGAGCGAGCTCCTAACCATACAGTCCATGTGTGTCTACACTGGATGGTAGAGATATTGGCACTGAAGGACTTCCTGAGAAGCTATAAGCTGCCCAAAGAAGGACCCACATCTGCTCCACCATCCACATCCTCTCCAGGCCCACAGTGCCTGCCCCAGTGCAAGTGCCAAGAGAGGTCATTAACCCTGACAGCCTGGTTGCCCTCTGGTGCTGTCACTCCAAGATCACCCACCCAAATCTTCAGACCAGAGGTCTTTTGCTCTGTGGTCATCCAGCCCCGATTTCTAAATGATGACACTTCATTGTCTTGTAAATCTTATTTTT
>SJYV01042882.1:0-41272 GCA_006410875.1 Neotragus pygmaeus | reverse complement strand
ATCTTCCTGACCCAGGAATTGAAACAGAGTTTCCTGAATTGCAGGCAAGTTCTTTACCAACTGAACTATCAGGGAAGCCCCCCCCTAATTTCCCCATTCATTCTTTTTCAAGCCAGCTTCTCCTCTGAGCTCTTTTCTTTGATGATGCAGTACTTAAAGGTTTGCTCTCTGCTACAAGGTTCTGCATTTCTCCCCCACCATCTCTGTGACAGGATGTAGCTATTATCAGGCTTATATCTCATCACCCATTTGATTAGAAATGGTCTCTTTTTCAAAAAGTGCAGGATATTTTTTTTGAGTATAATTTACATGCAAAAAAAATTAAGTGTCCAGTTTGATGAACTTTGACAACATTTGCACCTGTATAGCCACTACTCAAAATAAGGTAGAGAACATTCCATCTTGTGGCTTTTCCCAGTCAATTCCCACCTCTACTTCCCAGGGGCAACCACTTGTTCTGATTTCATCACAGACTAATTTTGCCTGCTCTTGGACGTCACATAATCAAAACGATATATTAGAAAGTGCTCTTTTGTGTCTGATTTTTTTTTTTTCACTCAGCATAGCATCATGTTTTTGAGATGTATCCTTGGTGCCTGTTTGAAAATAAGATTGTACCTTTTTTTTTTTTTTTAAATCATTGAGTGGTATCCTAGTGTATGGATAGAGCACAGATTGCTTATGATGAACCTTTGAGTTTTTCCATCTCAAGCACAGTACTTTTTAACTAGAATTTTATTCATGGCCTTTTCCAGCTTTAAGGCATTATCATCTCAACATTGTCAATGGAAAGACTGAAGGCAGGAGGAGAAGGGGACGACAGAGGATGAGATGGTTGGATGGTATCACCGACTCGATGGACATGAGTTTGAGCAAGCTTCTGGAGTTGGTGATGGACAGGGAAGCCTGGCCTGCTGCAGTCCATGGGGTCGCAGAGTCAGACACGACTGAGTGACTGAACTTAACGATTGTCAACGGTATAAAGCAATGTTCCAAAAACTTCAAGTTCTTTCCTTTTCAGAAGTCAGAGCTTCTGGTTGTCAATCCTGGCTGCCCACTAGAGTCACCCGGGAAGCCTGTAAAGCCCACCAATCAAGCCACGCGTGACACCAACGCAGTGAAGCTCTTTGGAAGCAGAGGGGACCCAGGGTCCCGAGGTTTAAAGCCCCCTTGTGATTGCGCTGTGTGGCCAGTTGGGGGAGCTCTTGCAGGGAGTCGCGGAAGGCTTGGAATGCTCGCTCATCCCAAACGCTTCCTGCAAGTAAGAGCTCCGAGCTCTTCTGAAATCCGGTGTTTTTTCTCCTCTAGAATTTGAAAGCATTCAGACTTCATCTTCTTTCTAATCGGTCTTGTTTCTTTAAGGGCTTTTCTTTTCCTTCCTAAAGTTTCACCAAATTCCTCGTTACAAGCTTGCCGCATCTCCTTTACATTGTCTTTTTTCTCCCCCGCCCCCATCCCCACAACTCCACTCCCAATCTCACCTCTCTTTCCTTCCCTCCATCCTCCACCCCCGATGCCAAACATTTCCCCCCTTCAATTTGGTCTGGATCCTCAAGCCTTCTAGCAGAGTGCATCATAAAGCCTAAGCACCTCTTCAGGTGAGTTCTCCTTTTTGTACGTTATTCCCTTCAGAAGAGATCATAGCTACTTTGCTCTTTGGCTCATAAATTTACGTTTTGAAATAGCTTATTTTATCAATAAGAAAAGAATTTCTGTGAAGCCTTTGATGTCTTCTCCTCTTGATGGAAAAGAAAGTTCCCTGCAAGAAAATGGAAAATGCACCAATTCCCAGTAAACTGTAATAATAATTATAGGCTTCCAGGCGCTCGGTGAAAACCACAGGTTCTAGATCAAAAACAGTTGCCCTCTCCTTGGCGGCCAGGACATTTGGCCAAATTCTGAAGCACTAACGTCCTTAAGCTGTGGGCTGTTGAACTGCCCGCCTCTTCTCACAGGTGGGACTCCTGGCTTATCCTTTCCAGGTCTTGTCCAGTCTTCTCCGGCAGCGTCTTGTCACTGCTCCGCTGGCCGTGACCCTCACGTCCCCACGCATAGTGTTTTCTGGGCTCTTCTGCCTGCCCCTGCATGCAACTCCGGAGCAGCCACTGGGACACCCTTCTCCGTGGCAGAGGGGGCAGCACCTCCAAGCGTGAGTACCCTCCTGGCTGGGGANTGGCCGTGACCCTCACGTCCCCACGCATAGTGTTTTCTGGGCTCTTCTGCCTGCCCCTGCATGCAACTCCGGAGCAGCCACTGGGACACCCTTCTCCGTGGCAGAGGGGGCAGCACCTCCAAGCGTGAGTACCCTCCTGGCTGGGGATCTGGAGCAGTGAGTTTCCAGGGTCAGGAGACAGGGGCAGGAGGACTGGGGAGAGCCCGGTGCAGGACTCGGTCGGGCAGTGGACATGGCAGCCCCAGGTGCTGGCACTGAGGGAGTGCGCGGTCTCTGGAGATTTGTTGCTGAAGTGTTACCTTGTGTTGATGTAGGTGGTCCAGCTTCAGTATATAAGGGGCTATTTTCTGTCTTTAATGACTGCCCATGTTTACTCTTTTGTCTGTGACTTCTTTCTTAGATTGTAGCAAGGCTGCAGAAAGTAAAATGGATGAGACAGATGTAGGAGAGTTTTGAAAACAATTATAAAAATGAGCATCTTGCTGGCTTTTATTGTAAAACCTCACACTGGCAATCCTCAACAGTATTAGTGGTAAAATGCCCCCTTCCCCAAATCTTTTGTTCCAGCTGCCTTGGTTATGACTGAATTTCAAAGCACAGAATTTCACTGTGTGCCTCAAATTAGCATATTTTTATTATTTATCCTTTTTAGTCTACCTGGAAGCTCATTTGGAGAAATCTCAATTTGTATAATAGGAAAACTTTCCCTGATGCAATGCACACACACACACACACTCACACACACTTAATCTACAATAGCTTTCATTTGGAAAGTAGGAACCTCGAGGTATGAAATCCTCCAAGCTCACTTTGGCTGGATTGTGTCTCCAGCTGTACCGCATATTCCTGCATTTAACTAGTGACCTGCATTTAATTAGTGAATATGAAATAAACAGTGATGGCACAGTGGTTGTAAAAATTATCACACAGAATGGATATAATTTCAATTCTGTCTTTATATGATCACTTAAAGTTTTTACTTTGTGTTTAAAAATTTTAATGGCAAAATTGAATGTAAGCTGCAAGATGTGTGTGTGTGTGTGTATTCTTTGGTCAGTGCAAATTTTGATATGTAAAATAGTTGATTATTTAAATTTTGAAGTTATTCTTTTTAATAGTTATTTTAAAACTGAAGAATGAGTCAAGAAAAGTGATTATTACTGAAAAAACAGTTTGTGTATAGAGAAGAGTGTGTTAAAACGATCCACCTGGGGTTTGAAATGTATGCTTCCCAGGTGGCTTAGTGGTAAAGCATCTGCCTGTAATGTAGGAAACGTGGCTTTCGATCCCTGGGTCGGGAAGATCCCTTGGAGAAGGAAACGGCCTCTCACTCCAGTATTCTTGCCTGGAAAGTTTCATGGACAGAGGAGTCTGATGGGCTACAGTCCACGGGGTGGGAAAGAGTTGGTCTTGACTGAGCGGCTGAGCACGCACAGGGTGTGACACGGAGCAGTGCCTCAGAGGAAGGGGTCATCCCGGGAGACCTGTGGCTCCAGGTCTTCGGCTCTGACTTTCCCTCAGGATGGCTGAGTTTCACCCTTGAGTCTTCTCTGAGGAAGCCTTCTGAGAGCAATATTCCTCATTTTGCTTGTTCAGAACTGTTTGGACTGAGTGTAAATGTCTTGGCACTGTTTGCTTTTTCCTGCCTTTTGAAGCCTTACTGGCTCAGGATATGGACAAGGGTTCTAGGCCTTCCCCATTCAACAGAATTTGACTAGAGGCTGGACAGGAAGCTCAGGCAAAGCTTTACTGGGGCCCCTGCTGAAGCAGGGATGCTAGGCAAGCGAGAACAAACAGGTTCCCTTGCTTGCTTGCTTCTTGGGCAGGGACAAGCTTGTTCTTCATGTGGGATGAGGGTAGGGGTGTGTCCATATTGGGCTGGAGGGTGGCTTAGGTGGTTTGCCCACCCCTTTGGTGGTGCAGGGGGCATGTGCAGTACCCTGCTTTTGCTCCCAACGCCCAGTTTTTGCTCCAGGCTCTTCAGAAGTGGCAGTTGGGTATTTTGATCTCTTTTGTCCAGAATTCGCCCCAACTTTGCGTACCCATAGTTATTTTTAGTCCCATACAGTTTCTTTGTATTTTGTTCCTGGAGAAGAGGTGTGTCCAGGTGCAGCATTGCAGCAAAGGGTCCCAGGTGCCAGCTTGTCTCAATGCGCTCCGAGAGACTTCCTTATTCTTAAGGGGTAAGGGGCTGAAGGTCTCATCTTCTGAAACTGCTTCTTGCTGAACAGGGGCAGCAGACCCTAGCCTACCCAAGAGGTGTAGAAGTCCCTTGCTGACTGTTCCCAGGACCCGTAGGGACCTGGGCCACTCTCTGCTGGAGTGGGTTGAACTCCTTGAGACATCGTGAGTCTTACTTCCAACTGCTGAAGCCTAAAAGACCCAAACTTCAACAAAAGGTTAATCAAACAAGGACCAGAAAGGAAAACAACAACAGTAGCCTTTAAAGGGCCTCGGAAGGGAAGGAGCCAGGTTAACTTTGAGAGGGCTTCCTTAACTGTTGACCAGGCAGGGGAGGAGTTGTTACCCCTGCTAAGAAGCTGTTCTGCTTGGGTATATATTTTTTGTTACTCTCAGGGTAAAAGTTGAACATGTTTCTCTATTTTTAAAATAGAGACCCTGGACCTGTTGGTTCCTGGTCTCCTCCTTGGCCGAAAAAGTCTTAGTCATAGGTTTACAACGCTAGGGAAGACATCGGAGTACTGTTGTAAACCTGTGACCAAGTCTGTGACTGAAAAGAAACGGGTTATAAGAAAATGAAAACCTCCTGCCAAGAAGTTTTTTATATCTTGTAGGATGCGAGAGAACAAACTAGAGAACCAACTTTCAGTTTCCCTGTCTAGCAGCAGCGGCAGCAGCAGTACTGGTAGTGGCCACACCCCTCCTTGTTCTGTCAGTAGATACTCAGAGGTCAGTTTCCTTTTGGTGCCCACGGCAGTGAATGACTGTTCCTTGTTTTGGATTTTGAGTCACTTCCTTGAGATTTTGAGATTTTGAGTCACTTCCAACTAATCTTAGCCCCATATATTTAACTAATTTCTGTCTGACTATGCTGGGTCTTGGCTACCCACTACAGTATTCTTGGGCTACCCTGGTGGCTCAGACAGTAAAGAATCTGCCTGCATTGTGGGAAACTTGGGTTTGATCCCTGGGTTGGGAAGATCCCCTGGAGGAGGGCATGGCAACCCACTCCGGTATCCTTGCCTGGAGAAGCTCATGGACAGAGGAGCCTGGTGAGCTACAGTCCATGGGGTCGCAACGAGTCGGACATGACTGAGCAACTGAGCACAGCACAGGGTCTTTGTTGCCATGCTCAGGCTTTCTCTAGTTGCAGTGAGCAGGCGCTTCTCTCCAGTCGCAGAGTGCGGGCTGCTTCTGTTGCGGAGCACAGGCTGTAGGCTAGCAGGCTCCGTAGCTGTGGCACATAAGCTTAGTTGCCCCACGGCAATGTAGAATCTTCCTGAACCAGGGATTGAACTATTGTCTCCTACATTGGTAGGTGGATTCTTAGCCACTGAATCACCAGGGAGGTCCCATACTTTACGGGGGATTTTTTTTTGCATTTAAAAATCCTTTTTCTTTCCAGATAGCTGCATGGGCATGTGAAACAAGGCATATTTTGAGCCTGTACATTTATTTATGCACCAGGCTTCCCTGGTGGCTCAGACAGTAAAGGATCTGCCAGCAGTTTAGGAGACTGGGGTTCAATCCCTGGGTCGAGAAGAGTCCCTGGAAAAGGGAATGACTGCCCACTCTGGTTTTCTTGCCTGGAGAATCCCACGGACAGAGGAGCCTGGTGGGCTACAATCCACGGGGTCACAAGGAGTCTGACACGACTTAGCAACTAAGCACACGTGTATATTTATAATTTTTCCTTTTTCTAAGTTTAAGGCTCGAGTTAGGACCATTAGCTCACCTCTGGGCTGAAGTGTTAGATGGCAAAGGTTTTGCTTCTGCAGCAGTATGAGCTCTCACAACAGCATACCCTGCCCTGCTGCCTCCATCTTTAACGAAACCACTGCCCTCAGTAAACCATTCTTCCTCAGGGTTGTCTATAGCCTGGTCTGTCAGGTCAGGCCTGCAGGCATAAACCTGGTCACAGGTTTCAAGGCAGGACTGTCTTAGTTCTGGGCTTTCAGCAGGCATTAGTGTCGCGGGGTTGATGGTGTGGTTGGTTAGTTCTGGGGAGTTGAGGTGTTGAGGGTTAGTTCCGGGGAGTCAAGGAGTAAAGCCTGGTGCTTAGTCAGATGGCCTCCAGTAAGCCCATGGTGGTCTTTAATCTCCAGAATCCCTTGTGCTTGATGAGGGGTCTAGACTTCCAGTGGCGCTCCAAAGGTAAGCTTGTTAGCTTCTTCCTGTAATGAAGAGATGGCAGCTAGCACCCGGAAGCAGACACGGGCCACAGAATCTGGTTGTTTGGAAAAATAGCCTGCAGGCTGAGGAACTTTCTCCTAGCTTTTGTACAGGGACCCCCCCAGAGTTGTCCCCCAGCTTCTCAGCTATGTACGAAATAAATGGCTTTTTGAAACTGGGAGACCCAGAGCAGGAGCTTTGGGTGAGGATCTGTTTGATGTTATTAAAAACCAGTCTACAGTAATGGTTCTGTATCTGGGTCTTAAGTGGCTTCATACAGAGGCTTGGCCACTAGTCTGAATCCTGGAATCCAAATTCTGCAAGATCCCGCCACACCTAAGAAAGGATGATTTTTGTTTGTTTGTTTTTGAGGCACTTAGGCCTAATATAGCTTCTTTTCTATAAGGAGATAACTGTCTGCTTCCAGGGTTTATAATATACCCCAGGTATTTAACTTGTTGCTTTGAGGTTTGGGCTTTTTTTTCTGGGACATCCTGTAGCCCCAGTGTTAGTTGCTCAGTTGTGTCTGACTCTTTGTGACCCCATGGACTGTAGCCTGCCAGGCTCCTCTGTCCATGGGATTCTCCAGGCAAGAACACTGGAGGGGGCTGCCGTGCCCTCCTCCAGGGGATCTTCCTGACCCAGGGATCAAACCTGAGTCTTCTTGCATCTCCTGCATTGGCAAGTGTGTTCTTTACCACTAGCACCACCGAACAAGTGTGGGCTGTCTTGAGACCCCTGAGGCAATACTGCCCAGGTACTGTTGCATTTGGCCCGAGAAGGGGTTCGTCTACTTGAGGGCAGACGTACTGAGATGAGGAATGGGTTGGGATGCGAAAGAAGGCATCCTTGAGGTCAAGCACGGTAAACCATTTGGCATCTCCAGGAATCTGAGCTAATATAAGGATCGGCCGTAAGAAATACATGGGGACTACCGCCTTGTTTACTGCGCTAAGGGCTTGCACCAGCCCACATTCCCAGCTGGCTTGACAACTGGCAAAGTAGGGGTATTGCATGGAGACTGACCAGGCACTAAGAGGCTGTGTTTTAAGAATTTATTACAGTTTGCAAACCGTTTTTTGCTTCCAACTTTATAGGGTACTCTCTTTTGTTAGGGTAAGTGACTTCTGGCTTACAGCTAATTCTTACTGCTTGGGCGTTGATAGCCTTCCCAAGGATTCTTTTGTCCCAAACTGTAGGGTTTGCTATGTGTAGAATATGGCTGGGAACAGGCCCTTGTTCTTCCAACTGATTTGTCTTCGAATCAAGAGAAGGTTGTTTGGGGCCTGTTAATCGTGACATGGCCCCAAGGAGCCGAGAAGGTCTCTCCCTAGTTGTGGAGTAGGACACTCAGGCACCACTGGAAAGCCGTGTGAGATTAAATGCTGCTTGGATTGGCAAGTGAGACACCTAGTGAAGTGATGGGCTTTCCGTCCACACCAGTCCCTATACAGATTTTGGAGGGAAGAGGCCCACTGTGAGAGCTCAGGCAGAGTAAGTGGCTCCCATATCAATTAAAAATTGATTTTCTTGCCTACCATGTCAAGGACCACCCAGGACTCCTCAGTGGAGATAGATGTCTCGTTGAGGGGAGCTGCCAGAACCCCAGGCCACCTCAGTCATCCAGCGTGGCCATCTCAGGAGCGGGAGCCTCCCATCCCCTTTCAGGACTGGGATAGTCCCACTTGCAGTCGCCCTGTTCGTTTGCAGCCTGGCCGTGGACCAGGGGGTTCTTTTTGGCACTTTGGGCCCAGTGGCTGGTCGACCTACCTTTGAAGCATCCCTCTTGCTGGTTTACCGTCCTCCAGGTGGATGGCTAAGTTTCCTTGATCCCCTCGGGTTGTCCTGTGGTTGCAGGGCGTGACTGATGGCTGTGGCTGTAAGCTTGGCTTGAGCCCTGGTCTTCTGTTTGCCAGGTCCTCTCTTCCTCCTCAGCTTGATCTCGATTATTAAATACCCCAAAGGCCACCTCTAGGAATTGGGGCATTGGGGTTTGTAGGCCTACTTGTAACTGTTGGAGTTTCTGCCTAATATTAGAGGTGAACTGGCTGGTAAAATGTTGTTCCAGCAGGGATTGACCCTCAGGATGGATCAGTGTTAGGAAAGTTTCTAAAAGCCTCCACAAACCATCCTTGAAAGAGGGTTGGATTTTCTTTTTCTCCTTGGGTCAGTCCTTCAACTATCCATAGTTAACTGGCTTTCTGATGCGCTTTCTCATCCCTTCTGACACACACTGGATTGTGGGCTTCTTGGCTTCTGTTCCCTCCAAGAGTTATAATTCTGGTGGGACTCCTGATTTGGGACTGCATCACCACCCACAACAAAACACTCGGATTGGTCCCTGGCAAGGTGGTCCCCAGGCCCCTGGGCTGCGGTCCATACTTCCCTGATGTTCTTCAGGGGCACAGCAAGTGGGTAGGACTATTTGTACATCCTTCCAAGTTAAATCAAAAGCCGGAGTTTGGGCCTAAAACTATTCAACAAACTTACTAGAGTCTTCAGAAAATCGGCCGTCTCTGTCTGCACTGGGCTAAACTGGTTAAGAGAAGGACACGGGTACTCTGGTTGTCCCTTCACCATTTGCCACTTTCCTCAGAGGGCACACTTTTCCCGATCCTGGGCGATAGGAAGTTCCACTGCGAGTTATCCCAGAGGGACTAGTCTCTCTCCTGGGGTAGCAGAGACCATAAAGGGACATAGGGAGGTGGCGTGTGGGATTGGGCAGAGGGATCTGAAGGAATAGGTGCCTCTAGGGAAGTAGGTGGCTCTGGAAAAGCAGGGAGACTTAGTTTCCTCCCTGAAAGTTGGGAAAGGTTAAAAGAGAATCGTCAAAGATGTTGGGAGTGTTTTTTAACTCCTCAGACTTGAATATAGGAGCTGCAGAGGGTGGGGTTTTGGTAAAGAACCGTGAAGGCTTGAACATAGGGAACCTCAGTCCATTTTCTCATCTTGCGACAGTAAAGAGCCAATTGCAAGCTAGTATCATAATTTAAGACCCATTTTAGGCCTTTTTCCTCTATCCCCCCCAACTTATATAAAGGCCATGCGTTGTTACCGTAGGATTTAAATTCTTCCCTTTTCAGCCCTCTGTTTTTAAAAATTTCCATTTTTGGAGGGATACATTCCAGAGGTGTTTCTTCTTGCTTAGAAGAGGGTCCTCCCATGTTGAGTAACCTGCAATTGAGAGTGCTCCTAGAAATGAAGTCCAGCATCCCAGAGACATTGACTAAGAGGCTTTTGTCAGAAGGGGTTGGAGTGTCCTCCAAACTCCCTCCTTACCTAATGGGATTTGGGGCTTCCTTTATTCTCCTATCACCCATCCAGATGTCTCTGGTACTCAGTCCCTCCTGCCGGGGGGTGGTGGGGGTGGTGGTGTCCCCTGGTAGCGGATGTTTGAACCAATGTGTTGCTATGACTATTACCTAAAATGCTTATGTCCTGTAACAATTTTCCTGGTGTTGAGTCAGGTTGTATTCTTCAAGACTGAGAGCTGTAAAGCCTCGGATATGGGCCTCTTGGAGGTGGCCAGCCCCAGAGGCAGTCTGTAGCAAGATACGGGCTGCCAAGGCCTGGAGCGAGGGGGTGCAAAAAGGAACTCCTGGAGGAGTTAAAGTTGGGNTCTTCAAGACTGAGAGCTGTAAAGCCTCGGATATGGGCCTCTTGGAGGTGGCCAGCCCCACAGGCAGTCTGTAGCAAGATACGGGCTGCCAAGGCCTGGAGCGAGGGGGTGCAAAAAGGAACTCCTGGAGGAGTTAAAGTTGGGCAGAAAGTGCCACAGGGGTCAGGACCTGCGGGCCTGCAGGTGGGAGTATCCCACAGGGGATATTTTTGGACATAGAGTAAGGTGAGAGACTTGTCAGCGGAAGAACCCAGAATTCCTTCCCCTGTCTGGTGGCTACAGTCAAGGTGGGGAGAGCCTATTTCCAGCGGACACAGGCAACAGCCAGTTTGGACAATTTCCCGTACAATTTAACATACGAAGCCAATTAGTTTAGGATCTCTCTTTGGGATGCTCCAGGGGCCCTTTGAAGCACCCCAAAGCTAGCTGGAGAACTTTAATTAGGATTTGACATGGTGCCAAAAAAAAAAAGATTTCAAAAGTAAATGCAGATCACTTAAAGGCACAGAAATACACTCAATCTGTTATCAAAAGCAGCATTCCAGGGAAAGTTTGTTCTCTTATGAGAAAGAGGCCAAATCCAGTCTTGCATCAGCCTATCTTAAAAAAAAAAATCCATTTTCCTAATTAAGTGTAATCCAACCTTAGAAAATCCTGACCACATACAAAATTCTTTTCTCAGTGTTCCTCTTCCACAAACCTTCTGCACCTTTCTGTAGCCAGACTTTGTTTCTTATTCATTTAGAAATAATCAGTTTCAAGACAAACCCGAACAAAATATATTCTCATTCCTTATACCTTCTTTTCTAAAAACACACGTCGTTTCTTTAAGCAACCAGGAGCTGTCTTTTACGTTAGCATTCTATAGATTGGTAGAGGACATCTCAAGGTGGCACCAAACTTCTTGCAAGAAGTCAAAAGAGGTACATTGAGGCCTGTTCAGCCATTAATGTTCCCAATATTTTATTTGAAATGGCCTCTATATTCAATGAATTCCTATCATGTAACTTAATTTAAAGTCGCCAAAGTTTGGAGGTACTGTTTTACTTTATTTGGGCCATGCTGGGTCTTCATCGCTGTGGTTGCTTGTCTCTAGTTGTGGCTAGTGGGGGCTACTCTCGCGGTGGTGGCACACGGGCTTCTCACTGCCGTGGTCTGTCTTGTTGCAGAGCACAGGCTCTAGGGCGCCCAGGCTTCGGTAGTTGCAGCTCATGGGCCCAGGAGCTGCGGCTCCCAGGCTCTAGAGCACAGGCTCAATAGTTGTGCCACATGGACTTAGTTGCTCTGCGGCGTGTGGGATCTTCTCAGATCAGGGATCGAACCCACGTCTCCTGCATTGGCAGGTGGATTCTTGACCACTGAGCCCCCAGGGAAGCCCCGGAGGGACTATTTTAGATGGATATTTTCAAAACATAATTATTCCTAAAGAGTTTACCAAAAAGTTCTGATCACAGTTACATTGACTTAAAAATTTGATCATAAAAGTTCATTTTCCCTGTTGACAAATTTCATAACAAAACCAATATGTACTGATTGATTTTCAGTGATCCTAGGTACAATGAAAGTGTTATACTTAATTTAAAAAAAGTATTTACTTACGTAATTTTGGCTGCGCTGGGTCTTCATTGCTGTGTGCAGGCTTTCTCTAGTTGTAGGGGGTGAAGCTACACCCTAGTTGCGGTGCGGGCTTCTCATGTGGTGGCTTCTCTTGCTGTGGATCACAGGCTCCACGGCTCGTGGGCTTCAGCAGTTGTGGCTCACAGGCTCAATAGCTGTGGCACACGGGCTTAGTTGCTCTGTGTCATGTGGGATCTTCCCTGACCAGGGATCAAACCTGTGTCTCCTGCATTGGCAGGGGGATTCTTAACCACTGGACTGCCAGAAAAGTCCTATACTTAATTCTGATGAATCTAAAGTCAGGTCTGTGTTAATTAAACCCACAAGCTTAAGCCAGTCAAGCCAACTTTTATAGAACCAGAGATCTCATAGTTTCCTCACTTGAATTTATTTGGCTACAACACACAGCATGTGGGATCTTAGTTCCCCAACCTGAGATTGGGCCCACACCCCCTGCACTGGAAACAGAGTCTTAGCCACTGGACCTCCAGGGATGTCCTGGAATTTGCACTTTTAAAATACTTATTTATGTATTTGGCTGCACTGTGTCTTAGTTGCGGCGCATGGGATCTTTGATCTTCACTGTGGCATGTGGAATCCAGTTCCCTGACCAGGGATCGAACCTGGGCCCCTTGCATTGGGAGTGTGGAGTCTTAGCCTCTGGAACACCAGGGAAGTCTGCCTTCTTGTTTGAATTTAAAATGCCCCCCACCTTTTTTTCCTTTAGTCTAGAGGACGACACATGAATCAGGCAGTTACTGAGAGCCCAGGCAGAATAGTTACATTGCAAAAGCAGAGGAGGGAAAAATGTAAGCTCCTTCTCTTCTTTGTGTTCTCTAAAATCCCACCAAGCAACCCAAGGTTGGACTCTCCGGCAAAGTGGGTTGCATTTGTATTTCAAGATTTAAATGTTCCGCCATGCCCACGGTTTTGGCGAGACTGGCAGGAGCAGCTGGACAGACAAGACTATGTGAAGCAAAGATGCCAATGACAAAATCTTAAAGGCACAAACAAGCAGTTTTCATGATAAAGGGGATGGCAGTGGAGGATTAGGATCAAGGGAGAGATTCAGGGAGGAGGGACAGAAAAGACTGGAAAAGAAAGACAGCAGGAAAGTAAAGGTGAGACTCCTGGGATGATAGGACTTCCAGCCACTGCACAATGTGAGGTTTGAACCTCTCACTCTCATAAGCCTTCCATCAGGGAGAGCCTGCTCCGACCTCTGTTCATCACCTGTCCAGGTGAGCTTGCCGGCCAGAGGGGTCAGGTCTGACAGGTTGAGAGGAGTGATGCTGTAGGTGCCTGACGTCCACTGTCAAAGATGGAGAAGATAGAGTAGAGCGATCTCAGGAAAGGGAAAAGGACAGGGGGGAGGGAACGCATTGTCTGAATGAGGGTGCTGAAGCCCCCAGGGGCAGGAAGGCAGGCTTAGCAAAGGTGATGACTCTCGAACAAGAGGTTCAGGTGACCACTGTCGCCCACGGGAAAACTGCATCCAGTGATTCTGGAGGTGCCCAGATCTCCCCAGAAGGGAACAACTGTCCCACTCTGGGTGCCATAAATCTGATGCCAACCAGGGTTCTTAGCCTTCCCCAGTCAATAGAAATTGACTAGAGGCCAGACAGGAAATTCAGGCCAGGCTTTGCTGGGGACCCTGCCGCAGCACTGGGTGGGGGGGAGTGAGAACAACCCTTGCTTGCTTGCTCTCGCTGGAGCGGGGCGAGCTTGTTCTTTATATGGAGTGAAGGTGTGTCCAGGGGTCAGGCTGGAGGGCTGGCTTAGGCGGTGTGCCCACCCCTTAGGCGGTGGTACGTGCAGGGTCCCACGTGCAAGGACCCTGCTTTTGCTCCCAACACCTTGTTTTTGGTCCAGGCTCTTCAGAAGTGGCAGTTGGATTTTTTGGTCTCTTTGTATTTTTTTTGGGGGGGTCCAGAATTTGCCTCAACTGCTCATGCATACAGTTAGTTTTAGTCCCATATCATTTCTTTGCATTTTGTTGCTGGAGGAGAGGTGTTGTCCAGGTGCAGGCGCTGCAGCAAAGGGTCCCAGCCTGTCTCAGCTCTGCTGTGCTCCAACACCGAATACAGCTGTAGGGTCGGGTGAGCCCAGATGCAATCTGTTTGCCTGTCGGTTCAAAGGATTCTTATCTTTGAAGTCCAGTAACGGCCAGCATTGGACATCTTCACTGTTTGTAATCCCCTTTCCCTGGGACCCGGCCTTTCCAGGTGTCACGTCGTGTGTTTTCTCATTGCCGAAAGCAGTCAGGATACTGTTTTCAAGTCTCTTTGGATTTTCTTCCCTAGGGATCTCTCTCTGTCTCTCTCTCTTGCTCTCTCTCTCACACACACAGTCTCTCTGTCTTACCCATTTGCCATGCATGTTATTTCCTTTTAAGCCTATGTAAGTATTTCCATTTTATCTTGCTCACTCTTCAAAAGTCCGGTTTTCCAAACCCTCTTCTGTGTTTCTCAGTCTGTTTTACCTGAGATACTTTCATCNTGTCTTACCCATTTGCCATGCATGTTATTTCCTTTTAAGCCTGTGTAAGTATTTCCATTTTATCTTGCTCACTCTTCAAAAGTCCGGTTTTCCAAACCCTCTTTTGTGTTTCTCAGTCTGTTTTACCTGAGATACTTTCATCTTCTCTTCTGTGCTACTTTAATCTTCTTTCTTTCGCTTGTCTCCTGGGTTTTGCTCATGTTTTGCTCGTTATTTATGCGATGCTCGTGCATCTTAGTCTCATCCTTGGGCTCTGGTTTCATGGAAGAGTTGTTTGTTTTAAACTGAAGATGAAATATCTGGTCGGATTTTTTTCACCTGCTTGTGGTAGCAATTTCCTAATAAGTGTTTTCCAGTGTTCACATTTGTCCTGCCTTTTTTTTCTCTTTTTTTCCCTTCTAGTATCTTTGCATAGGTTCCTCTTTGATTATTCATCTTTGCCTGAGGTGAACTTTTCAGGTAGAGCTGGGACCCTTTAGAAGGCCAGCAGGACTTTTCCTAATGGCCTGGAGTTATTATAATCTTTACTTTTCCCCAGGTGGCAAAGCAGGCAGCCACAGGGATATTCACAATGTGAAAACATGGGTATTGGAAAAAAAACACCAAAGTAAGAATCTCCAAAATTTCCTCCATAAAAGCAATGAGAAAACTGGCTAAAATGGTCAGAATTAACTTTCCCAAACTCTGGAAATTTACCAAAGACTTGCAGTGATTCAGGAAGTGTTTATGCAAGAAAAATGGCTGACTCTTAGTAAGAACAGTGAACTTTTTAGTGTTTTTGTTTGTTGTTATTGTGTGAAATACGTGTTACATGTAATTTAAGTCTGTAAACTTGACAGTTCAGTAATGTTACCTACATTCACACTGTTGTGACCATCGTCACAATTCATCACCGCATTTCCTTTCATCTTGTAAAACTGAAGCTCTATACTTCTTAAAGAACAGCTCCCTATTCTTCACTCTTTCTACTCCAGAACCACCATTTTAGTTTCTGTCTGTATGAATTTGAGTTTTAGAAATTCTGAGTACCTCATACAAGTTAAATCATACAGTATTTGTCTTTTGTAAGACCAAAAACAAATTTCACTGGCTCATTTCACTTATCAAAATGCTGTCAAGGTTTACCCATGTTGTAACATTTTGGAGAATTTACTTTTCTTTTTAAGGCTGTGTAATATTCCATTGTATGTGTCCACAGCATTTTGCTTATCCATTCATCAGTTGTGGACACTTAGTTGCTTCTGTGTTTTAGCAGTTGTGAGTAATGCTGCTATAAACGTGGGTGTACAGAGTTCTCTTTGAGCCTTGCTTTAAGTTCTCCAAGATACATACCATGAAGGCAGGGAGGGAGCTATTCCATCAGGCTGGGAGGACTACATGGCCCTCTTACAAATGGAATTCTGCCTCTTCAAGGATGCAGTGTGAAGCTCCCAGCATCTATTGGCAATACAAGGATTTCGTCTGTTTTTAGTAATATAGTAAGTATATGTATGTAAGTTTTTAGAATTGGTGCCAGAAATTGAGGGGTTGGCCATGTGGCACAGTGGTAAAGAATCCGCCTGCCAATGCAGGAGACCCAAGAGACACAGATTTGGTCCCTGGGTTTCTCCCTGGAGGAGAAAATAGCAACTCGACTCCTGTATTCTTGCCTGAAGAACGCCATGAACAGAGGAGCCTGGCAGGCTACAATCTGGGGTCTCAAAGAGTCAGATACAAATGAGCAACTAACACTTTCACTTCACTTTTTTATTTATAGCAACCGTGTTTCTGATTTTTTTGAGAAACTGCCCATACAGGGCTCCAGGTTTCCAGTTTATCCACCTCTTCATCAACATTTGCTGTTTTTTGGGTAATAGCCATCCTGATGGGTATAAGATACTATCTCACTTTGGTTTTGATTTGTATTTCCTTACTGACTGAGTGATGTTAAGCATCTTTTCCTGTGCTCATTGGCCATTTGTTTATTTTCATTGGAGGAATGTCCAAATCTTTTGCCCATTTTTGAAGTGGTTGTTTTTTGGTTGAGTTTTAGAAATTCTATATTTGTTCTGCATATTAAGCCCTTAGATACATGACTTACAAATATTTTCTCCAAGCCTTTTAACTCTGTGGATAATGTCTTTCGATGTACAAAATTTTAAAAATCTTCATTAAGTCTATTTTTCTTTATTATCTGGTCCTTTGGTGTCATATCCAGGAAATCATTGCCAAATTCAGTGTTGTGACGCTCTTGTCCAATTTTTTTCTTCTAAGAGTTTTAATTCAGGTCTTATATTTAAGTTTTTGATCCATTTTGAGTTAAAAGTTTTGTATATGGTGTGAGATAAGGGCCCAATTTCGTTCTTTTGAATGAGGATACTCAGTTTCTTGAGCATCATTTGTTGAAAAGACAAATTCTCACTGAATGGTCTTGGCACTGTTACCAAAATTCATTTGACTATATAGGTGAGGGCTTATTCCTGGGCTATTTCTATTGTATTCCATTGGCCTATATGTCTGCCTTGATGTTAAAACCACACTGTTTTGATTATGGTGGCTTTGTAGTAAGTTTTGAAATCAGCTATCCAGTTTTTCCTTTTCCAGACTGTTTTGACTATTCAGAGCCCCTTCAGTTTCTATACGAATTTTAAAATGAGTTTTTATATTTCTGAAAAAAACAATCATTGGAATTTTGATTGAGATTGCATTGAATCTATAGGTTGTTTGGGTAGCATTGACATTTTAAATAATGATGTCTTCCAATTCATGTATATGCGGTTTATTACCATTTATTTCTGTTGTCTTTTATTTCTTTCAGTGATCTTTTGTACTTTTCATTGTATGAGTCTTTGCCACCTTGGTTAAGTTAACTGCGGAGTATTTTATTCTTTTTGATGCTATTGTAAATGGACTTGCTTTTTCAATTTCTTTTTCAGATAGAAAAGGTTCATGTGAACCTTTTCAGATAGTTCGCTCGTTTAGATCGCCACAGAGCACTGGGTGGAGTTCCCTGTAGTACACAGTAGGTTGTCATTAGTTACCTGTTTTATACACAGTATCAACTGTGTGTATATGTCAATCCCAGTCTCCCAGTTCATCCTACCCTCCCTTCCTCCCTTGGTATCCATATGTGTGATCTCTACCTCTGTGTCTCTATTTCTGCTCTACAAATAAGATCATCTGTACCATTTTTTCTAGATTCTGCATATATGCATTAATATGTGATATGTTTTTTTCTTTCTGACTTACCTCATTCTGTATGACAGTCTCTAGATCCATCCACGTCTCTCCAGATGGCACTATTTTCATCCCTTTTTATGGTTGAGTAATATCCCATTGTATATTTGTACCACATCTTCTTTATCCATTCCTCTGCTGATGGACGTTTAGGTTGCTTCCATCTCCTGGCTACTGTAAATAGTGAACGTTGAGGTGCATGTATCTTTTTGAATTATGGTTTTCTCTGGGTACGTGCCCAGGAGTGGAGTTGCTGGGTCATTGTGGCATTTCTATTTTTTAACTTTTTGAGGAACCTCCATACTGTTCTCCATAGTGGCTATATTAATTTACATTTCCACTAATAGTGCAAGATGGTTCCCTTTCCTCCACAACCTTGCCAGCATTTATTGTTTGTGGATTTTTTTGTTCTGACCGTTCTGACTGGTATTATAGTTTTGATTAGCATTTCTCTAATAATTAGTGATGTCGAGCATGTTTTCATGTATTTGTTGGCCATCTGTATGTCTTCTCTGGTGAAATGTCTGTTTTGGTCTTCTGCCAAGTTTTTGATTGAGTTACTTGGGTTTTTTTGATACTGAGCTGCATGAGCTATTTATATATTAATATTTTGGTGATTAATCCATTGTCAGTTGCTTCGTTAGCAAATATTTTCTCCCGCTGCTGATTTCTGTTTGCTAGTAATATGTCAAGGATTTTGTATCAATGTTCATAAAGGATTTGTTCTGCAATTTCCTTGTAGTGTTTTGTCTGGCTTTGGTATTAGGGTTATGCTGGCCTCAGAAAATGAATTAGGAAGTATTGCTTCCTCTTCAGTTATTGGGGAAAGTTTGAGAAGGATTGGTGTTCGCTGTTATTTAAAGGTTTGGTAGAATTTACCAGTGAAGCTGTCACATCAAGGACTTTTCTTTCTTTGTTTTTTTTTTTTTTTGGCCACGGTGCACAGCTCACAGAATCTTATTTCCTCAACCAGGCATCAAAACTTGGGCCCCCTGCAAGTGGAAGCACAGAGTCCTAACCACTGAACTGCCAAGGAATTCTCTAGGATATTTCTTGGGAGATTTTTAGAAAATTGAGATATAAGTGACATATAGCATTATATTAGTTTTAGGTATAGGACATAGTGATTTGATATATGTATGTGTTTTGAAACAATGACCGTATACGTTAACATCTACCACCACACAAATGATACTTACAATAATTATTTCTCCTGTTGAGAACTGAAGATTTACTCTGCTAGTGAGTTTCAAATATCTGATACAGTATAGTCACCATGCTGTGCATTAATCCTCAGGAGTTATTTATCTTATGACTGGAAGTTTATACCTACTGATGACCTACCTGCATCTGTTTCACCTGGTCTCTGCAACCGCTGTCTCTGTTATCTGTATCTATGAGAGTTTTGTCTTTTTTAATTCTGTGTGTAAATGAGGTCATACAGTATTTGTGTTTCTTTGTATAAATTTAATTTTATTTAGCATAGTGCCTTCAAGTTCCATCCATGTTGTCACAAATTGCCAGCTGTCCTTTTTGTAACTGAATAATATTCCATTATCCATTATAATGGAATTAATATACATAAAATATTTATATATATTATGGAATTATATACAATTGTATATATAACTCACTACTTATGGAATTTTTAATATGTGTATATAAATCTCTATATATTTATATAATTTCACTACTTCTTCATTCATCCGTCAGTGGACATTTAGCTTGTTTCCACGTCTTACTGTTGTAAATAATGCTGCAGTGAACATCGGGCTGCAGCCGTCTTTTTGAGATAGTGCTTTTGTCTCCTTTGGATAAATACTCAGAATGGAGTCGCTGAATTGCATGGTAGTTCTGTTTTTCATTTTTCGAGGAACAGTATGGTTTTCCATAGTGGCTGTCACAATAGCAATTCAGAGACCCACTAACAGTACACAAGTGTTCCCTTTTCTCCACATCCTCCCAACACTTACTATCACATATCTTTTTGATACTAGCCATTCTAACAGATATGAAGTGATATCTCATTGTGGTTTTGATTTGTGTTTTTCTGATAATTAGTGAGGTTGAGTACATTTTCATGTATCTATTGGCCGTTTGTCTATCTTCTTTGGAAAAATGTCTGTTCATTTCTTCTTTCCACCTTTTAACTGGATTATTCTTTTCTTTTGAAGTATAGGAGTTCTTTATATATTCTGTTTTTTTAAAGAAGTATTTATTTTTTAATGCCTAAGTAATAGACATGTGGTTTTTATTACTTAGTACTAAAGGACTCTAAATTGTCTTCACTCTTTTGAAATGTCCATTTTTTCCTCTGACTTAAAAACATAAAACATACTCATTATAAAAGAGAAACACAAGAAAGGAGAACTATGAAAAAAAATTTTCATTCTAATGGTTGTTAGGATTTTATTTCATATATTTTAAAAACTCTTCTTAGATATTGCCTTATCCTTTTAAAATTAATTTTTATTGGAGTATAGTTGTTTTACAATGTTGTTAGTTTCTACTGCACAGCAGAGTCGATCAGCGATATACTTATGTTGTAGTTTGTTGATCAGTCACTCAGTCGTGTCCGATATTTTGTGACCCCATGGACTGCAGCCTGCCAGGCTCCTCTGTCCATGGGATTCTCTAGGCAGGAACACTGGAGTGGGTCGCCATTCCCTTCTCCAGGGGATCTTCCCAACTTACAGATCAAACCTGGGTCTCCTGCATCGTAGATGGATTCCATGCTGTCTGAGTACCAGGAAAGCCCACATACACAGATATCTCCTCTTTTTTTAGATTTCCTTCCCATTTAGGTCACCACAGAGCCCTGAGTAGAGTTCCCTGAGCTATGCAGGTTCTCATTAGTTACCTATCTTACACTCTGTATACAATAGTGTGTATATGTCAGTCCTAACCTCCCAATTCATCCCACCCCCTCCATGTTCTTTAATTTCAATATTAACTCTTTATCCATCATGTGCTTTGCGAAATGTTTTCTCTAATTTGATAGGCTGCCTTTTCACTTTGTTGATGATTTTCTCTGGGAATGGCGACCCACTCCAGATGGTTTTCTCTGCTGTATAGAAGCTTTTTGCTTTAACGAAGTCCTACTTATTTGTCCTTCTCTTCTTGCCTTTACTTTTGGTGTCAAATCAAGAAATCATTGACAACACAAATGTCAAGGAGGTTTCACTCCATTTCTTTCTTCTAGGAGTTTAATTTTAAATTCAGTCTTACATCCAGCTCTTTAAAATTTTTATTTAATTATTTTTGGCTGCTGTGGGTCTTCGTTGCTGTGCACGGCCTTTTTTTCTAGTTGTGGCGAGTGAAGGCTACTGTCCAGTTGCAGTCTGGGGGCTTCTCATTTCAGTGGCTTCTCTTGTTGTGGAGCAAAGGGCTTCAGAGTGCACGGGCCTCAATAGCTGCAGCACGTGGGCTCGGTAGTTGCAGTGCATGGACTTAGTCGCCCCACAGCATATGGAATCTTCCTGAGCCAGGGATCGAACCCGTGTCCCCTGCATTGGCAGGTGGATTCTTAACCACTGGACCACCAGGGTGGTCCTACATTCAACTGTTTAATCCATTTCAGTTGATTTTTGTGTATGATGTAAGACAGTGATGCAGTTTCATCCTTTTGCCTGTGGCTCTCCAGTTTTCCCCATGTGGCTGTTCATTTCCCATTTATTGAAGAGACTGTCCTTTTCCCATCGTATCTGCTGGCACTGTTGTCATGAATTAGTTGGCCATATTTGTGTGGGTTTATGTCTGGGATTTCTATTCGTTCCGTTGATCTATGTGTCAGTTTTTATTCCAAAACCATTACTGTTTTGACACCATAGCACTGTAGTATAATTTGAAGTCAGGAAGCCTTGATCTTCTTAATCAAGCCTTGTTCTTAATCAAGATTGTTTTGGCTCTTTGAGGTATTATGTAGTTCCATACAAATTTTAGACTTGTTTATTCTAAATATGTCAAAAGATGCTGTTGGAATTTTGAGAGAGGTTGCATCAAATCTAATATTAATTCTTCCATTCCATGAGCATAGAATATCTTTCCATTTATTTGTGTCTTCAGTTTATTTTATCAGTGTCTGTAGTTCTCAGTATACAGGTCTTTCCATTCCTTGGTTAAACTTAACTCCAGGGTACTTTATTCTTTTTGATGGGATTGCTTAAATTTCCCTGATAGTTCAATGTTAGCAACATATTTTTGTATATTGATTTTGTATCCTGCAACTTTACTGAATTCATTTCTTAGCTCTAACAGTTTTTTGGTGGAGTCTTTAGGGTTATATATATATAATTTTTTTATTGGCAGACAGTGACAGTTTTACTTCTTCCTTTCTGAGTTGGATGACTTTTATTTTTCTTCCTAATTGCTCTGTCTAGGACTTCCAGCACGATGTTTAGTAAGTGGTGAGGGCTTATCTGGTAGCTCAATGGTAAAGAATCCACCTGCCAATGCAGGACACGTGGGTATGATCTCTGGCCTGGAAGAGCCCACATGCCATGGAGCAACTAAGCCTGTGGTCTCAGCTGTCCTGCCCGTGCGACACCACCACTGAAGCCCGCATTCCCTGGCACTGGGCTTCACAGCAAGAGAAGCCACTGCAAGCCTGTGCACCACCGCTAGAGAGTAGCCCCTGCTAGCTACAACTAGAGAGGAGTCCACGAAGCAACAAAGACCTAGCAAAACCAAAATAAATAAATTAAAAAAATAAGTAGTGGGAGTGGGCGTCTTTGTCTTGTTCCTGATCTTAGAGGGAAAGCTTTCAGCTTTTCATCATTGAGACTGAGGTTTTTGTGATGTTTGTTTCTTGATGTAGGTTTTTTTTTTAATCACTTATGGATTTCCCTCTTAGAATTGATTTTGCTGTATCTCATAAGTTTGAGTATATCATATTTCTGTTTTAATTTTTCTCAATGTATTTTTAAAATCTCTTTTGATTTTTCTTGATCCATTGGTTGTTCAGTAGCATGTTGTTTAATCTCCACGTTTGTGAATTTTCCAGTTTTCTTCTTGTAATTTATTTCTAGTTTCATACCATTGTAGTCAGAAAAGATTCTTTATATGATTTCAATCTTCTTAAGTTTACTGGGACTTGTTTTGTGGCTTAACATGATCCATCCTGGAAAATGTTCCTTGTATACTTGAAGATTGTGTTCTATATATTTTTGAATAGAGTATTCTGTATATATCTGTTAATCTGGTCTAAAGTGTTAAGGTTGTTTCCTTATTGATTGTCTGGATGATCTATCCATTGATGAAAGTGGAGCATTGAAATCCCCTGCTATTATTCTATTGGATTATTGTATTATTGGAATGAAAACTGACTAGAAAAAGTCAGTTTTCACCCCAGTGCCAAAGAAGGGCAATGACAAAGAATGTTCAAACTATTGCACAATTGCACTTATTTCACATGCTAGCAAGTTCATGGTCAAAATCCTCCAAGCTAGACTTCAAACAGTATGTGAACCAAAAACTTCCAGGTGTGCGAGTTGGATTTAGAAAAGTCAGAGGAACCAGAGATCAAATTGTCAACATTCATTGGATCATAGAAAAAGCAAGAGAATTCCAGAAAAAACATCTACTTCTGCTTCATTGATTAAGCTAAAGCCTTTGACTCTGTGGATCACAATGAACTGTGGAAAATTCTTCAAGAGATGGGACTATCGGACCGCCTTACCTGCCTCCTGGAAAACCTGTATGCAGGTCAAGAAGCAACAGTTAGAACCAAATATGGAACAATGGATTGGGTCAAAATTGGGAAGGAGTACATTAAGGCTGTATACTGTCACCTAGCTTATTTAAATTATATGCAAAGTTCAGTTCAGTTGCTCAGTCGTGTCCAACTCTTTGCGACCCCATGGACTGCGGCATAACAGTCTTCCCTGTCAATCACTAACTCTTGGAGCTTGCTGAAACTCATATGCATCAAGTTGATGATGCCAACTCAATGAGTTGGATAGATTCCTTTATCATTATGTAATTCCCTTCTTTTTATCTTAAAGTCAGTTTTGTAAGATATGAGCTACCCAACTTTAAAAAAAATTTTCATTTGTATGAAATATCTTTTCCATGAGTTCACTTTCTGTATATGCAGAGTACATCATGCAAAATGCCAGGCTGGATGAAGCACAAGCTGGAATCAAGACTTCTGGGAGAAATATCAATAACTGCAAATATGCAGATGATACCACCCTTAAGGCAGAAAGCAAAGAGGAACTATAGAGCCTCCTGATGAAGGTGAAAGAAGAGAGTGAAAAAGCTGGCTTAAAACTCAGTGTTCAAAAAGCAAAGATCATGGCATCTGGTCCCATCACTTCATGGCAAATAGATGGGGAAACAGTGGCTGACTTTGTTTTCTTGGGCTCCAAAATCACTGCAGTTGGTGACTGCAGCCATGAAATTAAAAGACACTTGCTCTTTGGAAGAAAAGCTATGACCAACCTAGACAGCATATTAAAAAGCAGAGACACTACTTTGTTGACAAAGGTCTATCTAGTGAAGGCTATGGTTTTTCAGTAGTCATGTATGGATGTGAGACTTGGATCATAAAGAAGGCTGAGCACTGAAGAATTTATGCTTTTGAGCTGTGATGTTGGAGAAGACTCTTGAGAGTCCCTTGGACTGCAAGGAGATCAAACCAGTCTATCCTAAAGGAAATCAGTCCTGAATATTCATTTGGCCACCTGATGCAAAGAGCTGACTCATTGGAAAAGACCCTGATGCTGGGAAAGATTGAGGGCAGGAGGAGAAGGGGACGACAGAGGATGAGATGGTTGAATGGCACGACTGACTTAACGGACATGAGTTTGAGCAAGCGCCGGGAGATAATGAAGGACAAGGAAGCCTCGTGTGCTGCAGTCCATGGGGTTGCAAAGAGTCAGACATGACTGAGTGACTGAACAACAACAAATTATTGTATTGCTGCGTATTTCTTTCTTAAGGCCTGATAATAATTGTTTTGTATATATCAGTGCTCCTATGTTGAAAGCATTAACATTTATAAATGACTTCTTGTTGGAATCCTTCATCCTTATGTAATTCCCTTCTTTTTCTCTTTCAGTTTAGTTCAGTTCAGTCGCTCAGTCGTGTCCGACTCTTTGCGACCCCATGAATTGCAGCACGCCAGGCCTCCCTGTCCATCACCAACTCCCGGAGTTCTCAGACTCGCGTCCATCGAGTCCGTGATGCCATCCAGCCATCTCATCCTCAGTCGTCCCCTTCTCCTCCTGCCCCCAATCCCTCCCAGCATCAGAGTCTTTTCCAGTGAGTCAACTCTTCGCATGAGGTGGCCAAAGTACTGGAGTTTCAGCTTCAGCATCATTCCTTCCAAAGAAATCCCAGGGTTGATCTCCTTCAGAATGTATCTTACAAAATTGACTTTTCCCTTTACCCTAAAGTCAATTTTGTAAGATATGAGTATAGCTGCCCTAGCTTTCTTTTGATTTTCATTTGTATGGAATATTTTTTCCGTAAGTTCCCTTTCAGTCTGTGTTCTTACATCTGAAGTGAGTCTCCTGTAGGTAGTACACCGCTGAGTCTTGGTTTCCTCCCCCCATATTCGTTTGCTTTATTCTTGGCTGTGCTGGGTTTTCATTGCCGTGTGCAGTCTTTCTCTAGCTGTGATGAGCAGGGGCTCCTGTTTGTTAGGATGCATGGGCTTCTCTTATTGCAGAGCGCAGGCTTGGCAGTTGTGGTGCATGGGCTTAATTGCTCTGGGGCATGTAGTATCTTCCCGTACCAGGGATCCAACCTGTGTCCCTTCGTTGGCAGGTGGATGCTTAACCAGTGGGCCATCAGGCAAGTCCTGGGTCTTGTTGTTGTTTTTAATCCATTCAAGCACTCTCTTTTTTTTCCTAAAAATGTCTTTAATTTTCTGTCACTTTTTTTTATCGTGGAAAAATATATAATGTAAAATTTACCATTGTTTGGATAACAAACAAGGACTTACTATACAGCACAGGGAGCTCTTCTCAGGGTTATGTGGCAGCCTGAATGGGAAGAGTCTGTATACATGTATATATATGGCTATTCACCTGAGACTATCACAGTATTATTTGCCTTCAGCTATACCCCAATACAAAATGTTTTTTAAAAGAAAAATTACCATTTCTAAGTGTAAAATGCCCTTAAAGTACATTCACAATAACATTCATGTTGTTGTACAACCGTTTCCAATCCACCTCCAGAACTTTAGCATCATTACCAGCTGAAGCTCTGTACCCATTAAATGAATAATTACCTATTTCAGACAGTCTAGTATGAAGTCAAGTGGGCTTTAGAAAGCGTTACTACAAACAAAGCTAACGGAGGTGACAGAATTCCAGCCGAGCTATTTAAAAATCCTAAAAGATAATACTGTTTAAGTGCTGCACTCAATATGTTAGCTGCTGCTGCTGTTAAGTCACTTCAGTCATGTCTAACTGTGCGACCCCATGGACTGCAGCCTACCAGGCTCCTCTGTCCATAGGATTTTCCAGGCAAGAATACTGGAGTGGGTTACCATTGCATTTTCCACAATATGTCAGCAAATTTGAAAAACTCAGCAGTGGCCACAGGACTGGTAAAGGTCAGTTTTCATTCCAGTCCCAAAGANGCATGTAGTATCTTCCCGTACCAGGGATCCAACCTGTGTCCCTTCGTTGGCAGGTGGATGCTTAACCAGTGGGCCATCAGGCAAGTCCTGGGTCTTGTTGTTGTTTTTAATCCATTCAAGCACTCTCTTTTTTTTCCTAAAAATGTCTTTAATTTTCTGTCACTTTTTTTTATCGTGGAAAAATATATAATGTAAAATTTACCATTGTTTGGATAACAAACAAGGACTTACTATACAGCACAGGGAGCTCTTCTCAGGGTTATGTGGCAGCCTGAATGGGAAGAGTCTGTATACATGTATATATATGGCTATTCACCTGAGACTATCACAGTATTATTTGCCTTCAGCTATACCCCAATACAAAATGTTTTTTAAAAGAAAAATTACCATTTCTAAGTGTAAAATGCCCTTAAAGTACATTCACAATAACATTCATGTTGTTGTACAACCGTTTCCAATCCACCTCCAGAACTTTAGCATCATTACCAGCTGAAGCTCTGTACCCATTAAATGAATAATTACCTATTTCAGACAGTCTAGTATGAAGTCAAGTGGGCTTTAGAAAGCGTTACTACAAACAAAGCTAACGGAGGTGACAGAATTCCAGCCGAGCTATTTAAAAATCCTAAAAGATAATACTGTTTAAGTGCTGCACTCAATATGTTAGCTGCTGCTGCTGTTAAGTCACTTCAGTCATGTCTAACTGTGCGACCCCATGGACTGCAGCCTACCAGGCTCCTCTGTCCATAGGATTTTCCAGGCAAGAATACTGGAGTGGGTTACCATTGCATTTTCCACAATATGTCAGCAAATTTGAAAAACTCAGCAGTGGCCACAGGACTGGTAAAGGTCAGTTTTCATTCCAGTCCCAAAGAAGCAATGCCAAAGAATGTTCAAACTACTGCACGATTGCGCTCATTTCAATGCTATCAAGGTTATACTCAAAATCCTACAAGCTAGGCTTCAGCAGCATCTGAACCAATAATTTTCAGATGTACAATCCAAGTTTCGAAGAGACAGAGGAACCAGAGATCAAATTTCCAGCATTCATTGGGTTGTGAAGAAAGCAAGGGCAGGGAGCGGGGTTCCAGAAAAACATCTACTTCTGCTTTTTTGACTACACTGAAGTCTTTGACTGTGTTGATAACAACAAACTGGAAAATTCTTAAAGAGATAGAAATACCAGACCATCTTACTTTTCTCCTGAGAGGCCTGTATGCAGGTCAAGAAGCAACTGTTAGAAGTAGATATTGAACAATGGACTTGTTCAAAATTGGGAAAGGAGTGCATCAAGCCTGTATATTGCCACCCTGCTGATTTAACTTATATGCAGAGTATGTCTTGTAAAGTGGTGGGCTGGATGAATCACAAGTTGGAATCAAGATTGGCAGGAGAAATATCAACAACATCAGATATGCAGATGACACCACTCTAATGGCAGAAAGTGAAGAGGAACTAAAGATCTTCTTGAAGGTGAAAGAGGAGGGTGAAAAAGCTGGCTTGAAACTCAACATTCAGAAAACTAAGATCATGACATTTGGTTCCATAACTCCCTGGCAAATGGGGAAAAAAGTGGAAACAGTGACTTTCTGGGGCTCCAAAATCACTGTGGATGATGTCTGCAGCCATGAAATTAAAAGATGCTTAGGGCTTCCCTGGTGGCTCAGATGGTAAAGGATCTGCCTGCAATGCGGGAGACCTGGGTTCGATTCCTGGGTTGGGCAGATCCCCTGGAGAAGGAAATAGCAATCCACTCCAGCACTCTTGCCTGGAAAATCCCATGGACGGAGGAGCCTGATAGGCTACAGTCCATGGGGTCGCAAAGAGTTGAATATGACTGAGCAACTTCACTTCACTTGCTCCTTGGAAGGAAAGGTATGACAAATCTAGACAGGGTGTTAAAAAGCAGACGTCACTTTGCCAACAAATGTTGATATAGTCAAAGCTATGGTTTTTCTAGTAGTCTTATACAGATAAGNGAATATGACTGAGCGACTTCACTTCACTTGCTCCTTGGAAGGAAAGGTATGACAAATCTAGACAGGGTGTTAAAAAGCAGACGTCACTTTGCCAACAAATGTTGATATAGTCAAAGCTATGGTTTTTCTAGTAGTCTTATACAGATAAGAGAGTTGGACCATAAAGAAATCTGAGTACCAAAGAACTGAAACTTTCAAACTGTGGTGCTGGAGAAGACCTTTGAGAATCCTTTGGACTGCAAGAAGATCAAACCAGTCAATCCTAAAGGAAATCAACCCAGAATATTCATTGGAAGGACTATCATTGAGGCTGAAGCTCCAGTGTTTTGACCACCTGATGCAAAGAACCAATTCATTGGAAAAGACCCTGATGCTGGGAAAGATTGAAGGCAAAAGGAGAAGGGAGTGGCAAAGGATAAGATGGTTAGATGGCATCACTGACTGAATGGACCTGAATTTGAGCAAACTCCAGGAGATTGTGGAGGACAGAGGAGCCTGACATGCTACAATCCATGGGGTTTAAAAGAGGTGGACAGGACTTAGCAACCGAACAGCAACAATATTTCATTGTATGATTATACTGTATTTTATTCATCCATCACCTGATGACAGATGCTTAGGTTGCTTCTACCTTAAAAAATTTTTTTTAATTATAGTAGATTTGTTTCTATGTTTTGACAATTGTGAATAATGCTATAGTGAACATGGGTATGCCGGTATCTGTGCGAGTCCCCGCTTTAATTTCTTTGGGATATACTCCAGTTGTTGAATTGCTGGGTCATGCGATAATTCTATAGTTAAGTTTTTAGAAATTGCCATATGTTTTCCACAAGCAGCTAAACAGTTTATATTCCTACTTGCAACACATAAGGGTTCCAAATTTCTCCATACCCTCAATGCTTGTTTTTTCCTGCATTTGTTGTTGTTGGCTATTGTCTTTAAAAAATTACTGAAGTATAGTTGATTTGCAATGTTGTGTTTATTTTCTGCTGTACAGCAAAGTGACTCAGTTATACATATATATGTATTTTCTTTCCCACTGTGGCTTATCACAGGATATTGAATACAGTTCCCTGCGCTGTAACAGCAGGACCTTGTTGTTTCGCCACCCTGTGTATAATAGTTCGCCTCTGCTAATCTCAAACTCCCAATCCTTCCCTTCCCCCTTGGCAACCATAAGTCTGTTCTCTGTATCTGTGAGTCCGTTTCCAATTTGTAGATGTGTTCATTTGTGGCACATTTTAGATTCTACGTATGAGTGATAGCATATGATATTGGTCTTTTTTTGGCTGTGCTTGGCCTTCGTTGGGGCTTGTGGCCTTCTCTGGTTGTGGCACGTGGGCTTAGTTTCCCTGTGGCATGTGGGATCTTAGTTTCCTGATCCCCTGGGATCAAATCCACATCCCCTTTATTGGAAGATTGTTAACCACTGGCCCCCCGGGAAGTCCTTGTCTTTCTCTTTCTGATTTATCTTGCTTAGTATGGTAATTTATAGGTCCATGCATATTGCTGCAATGTGGCATTACTTCATTCTTCTTGGTGACTGAGTGCTATTCAGTTGGGTGTTTGTATATCTCACGTCTTTATCCATTCATTCATGAGTGGACATTTAGCTCGTTTCCATCTCTTGGCTGTTGTAAATAGTGTTGCTGTGAATATAGGGACGCATGCATCTTCTTGCATTATAGTTTTGCTCAGTCATGTGCCCAGGAGTGGGATTGCTGGATCATATGGCAATGCTAATTTTCTGTCTTTGGGGAGCTGCCATACTTTCTCCCATAGCAGCTGCAGCAATGTACACTCCCACCAACAGGGAGGGAGGACTCCCTTTTTCCCCATGCTGTCTCCTGCATTAATTATTCGCAGGCTTTTAAAATGATGACCATTCTGATCTGTGAGGCAGGACCTCATTGTTGTTTTGACTTGCGTTTCTCTAATAGTGAATGATGATGAGCATCTTTTCATCTGCTTGTTGGCCATCCATATGTCTTCTTTGGAGAAATGTCTGTTTAGGTCTTCTGCCCGTTTTTTGATTGGGTTGTTTGTTTTTTGTTATTGAATTGTATGAGCTGTTTGTGTATTTTGGAAATTAAGCCCTTTGCTGGGTGCATCATTTGCAAATACTTTCTCCCAGTCCAGGGTTGTCTTTTTATTTGGTTTATGGTTTCCTTTGCTGTGCAAAAGCTTATAAATTTGACAAGGTCCCATTTGTTTATTTTTGCTTTTATTTCTATTTCCTTGAGAGGCTGGCCTAAGAAAACATTAGCGTGATTTATGTCAGAATGTTTTGCCTATGTTCTCTTCACTTTTATGGTGTTGTGTCTAATATTTACAACTTTAAGCCATTTTGATTTTATTTCTGTGTGCGGTGTGAGGGTGTGTTCTAGCCTCACTGATTTACGTGGGTCTGTCCAACTTTCCCAGCACCACTTGCTGAAGAGACTGTCTTTTCCGCCTTGTATATTCTTGCCTCCTTTGTCAAAGATTAACTGTCCACAGGTGTGTGGGTTTTCTCTGTTCTGTTTAGCTGATCTGTATACCTCTCTCTTTGTGCCAGCACCAGGCTGTTTTGGTTAGCTTTGTGGTGGTGTCTGAAGTGCTGGAGGGTTATGCCTCCTGCCTTGTTCTTTTCCCTCGGGACTGCTTTGGCAATTCTGGGTCTTTTATGGTTCCATATAAATTTCAGGATTATTTGTTCTAGTTCTGTGAAAAATGTTATGAATATTTTGATAGGTATTGTGTTGAACCTGTAAATTACTTTGCTTTTTAATAATATTAATTCTTCTAATCCAAGAGCATGGGGTATCTTTCCATTTCTTTGAATCATCTTCAGTTTCCTTCATTAATGTTTTATAATTCTCAGCATATAAGTCTGTCACCACTTTGGAGAGATTTATGCCTAAGTATTTTATTTACTTATGTAAACTATTTTTCAAGTGAGGCTGCTGTCACTGGTTCAATCTCTATTTATTTAATTTTGGCTGTGCCTTGTGAGTTGTGGGATCTTAGTTCCCAGATCAGGGATTGAACCTGGGGCCACAGCAGATGAAAGTGTGAGTTCTGGACTGCCAGGGAACTTTTCCTGGTGAGCATCTTTATAATCATTACTTTAAAATCTTTTGGAGGTAAATTATCTGTTTTATTGAAGTCTTCTTTCCTTGTTCTTTTTATCTGTTTTATTGAAGTCTTTTTCCCTTGTTCTTTTAGTTGGAACATATTCCTCTCTTTCTTTATTTTGTTTGACTCTCTGGGTCAGTTTTTTATTCAGTAAGTTAAAATCACCCTCGACAGAGCCTGCAGATCCAGGTGATCAAGAGGCATCTTCTGGGCGGCAGCAGCAAAAGCTGGGCCACCAGATGTATGTAAAAGCTCTTGCTGGGGGAAAAAAAAGGCCTGGAGCTGTACGAAACGGTGCCCACCCACTGCAGCAAGACAGAGAATGCAAACATGGCATCTGTCACTCTCCACCCACAGAGAGTATCAGATGCTTGCCTGTTAGGCTGGTGCTCCAAGACCAACCCATGAGCAGCTCTAATTTGGCTGATCCCTGGGTTAGGTGAGTCCAAGTGCATGAGGTCTTTTTTTTTTTAAACTGCGTGGGCTCTTCCTTGTAGTGTATGGCTTTCTCTAGTTGTGGCGCTCTAGAGCACGCGGACGCTAGTTGTGGCGCTCGGGCTTAGTTGCCCTGCATCTTGTAGGGTCTTAATTCCCCTACCAGGGGCCATACTTGCGTCCTCTGCGTTGGAAGGTGGACTGTTCACTGAACCACCAGGGAAATCCCTGTATGAGGTCTTGAAGAGCCATTTCCCGGTTCCTTGTAGCCTTGTGGTTCTTGTGGATGCAAGCCCTGTTGCTTTTCAAAGCTCAGTGTTTTGGGGGCTCACTTCTCAGGTTTTATTTTAAAATTTTTATTTATTTTTTGGTCACACCACATGGCTTTCAGGATCTTTGTTCTCTGCCCAGGGATCCAACCTGGGCTCTCAGCAGTGGAAGCGTGGGGTCCTAACCACTGGACCGCCAGGGAATTCCCTCAGTTCTCAGGTTTTAATAGTGGGCATGCTCCATGTGGGGCTCAAACCCTTTACCTCTTGGGTAGAAGCTCCAGGTCTTGCGTCCCCACTTGATTGTGGGTTGCCGTACCAGGGGTGGGCAAGGTTGCTTCTCAGCCTCTCTTTCCCATGCTGCTGTGATCGCTTTCTTGTTTGCCTCGTGTCTAAGTCACTCAACCAGTTCTTAGGTTTTATTTTTTAGAGGAAATTACTCCACATGTAACTGTAAACATAGTGTGTATGTAGGAGGAGGTGTATTTAGGATCTTCCTATGCTGCCATCTTGAGCCAGACTCTTAGAGTTTTCTATATATAACATCCTGTCAGTGGTAAATAGTGACAATTTTAATTCTTCCTTTCTAATTTGCTTGCCTTTCTTTTTTTTTTTTTTTTTCTTTATTGCTGTGGTTAGGACTTCCAATGCTGTGTTGAATAAAAGCAATGAGAGTGGGCATCTTTTCTTGTTCTTGGAGCAAGAACTTTCAGTTTTTCACCATTGAGTATGATGTTAGCTGTGGGTTTGTCATATCGGGCCTTTGTTTATGTTGAGGCACATTTCCTCTATACTCACTTTGATGTGAATTTGTTCATGAATGGATGTTGAATTTTGTCAAATGCTTTTTCTGTATTTATTGAGATGATTATATAGTCTTTATCTTTCATGTGTTAATGTGGTGTATCACACTGATTTGGGGGTGTTGGACTATCCTTGCATCCCAGGGATAAATCCTCCTTGATCATGGTATGTAATCCTTTAAATACATTGTTGAATTTGGGTTGCTAATATTATGTTGAGGTTTTTCTGTATCCATGTTCATCAGGGATATTAGCCTGTAATTTTCTTTTCTTGTAGTGTCCTAGTCTGGTTGTGGTATCAAGGTAATATTGGCCTCATAAAATGAGTTTGGTAGTGTTCCCTCCTCTTCAGTTTTCTGGAAAAGTTTGTGAAGGATTGGTATTAATTTTTCTTCAAGGGTTTGGTAGAATTCACCAGTGAAACCATCTGGTCTTAGACTTTTGTTTTTTGGGAGGATTTTGATTACTCAGATTTTTCTCTTTTTTGATACAAAAATAAGTACATAGATAAACATAAGAAATATACACACAAACAACTATCCTTAACTTACTCACCCCTCAAAATCCCATTCTGCCTTGCAGGGTAACACAGTCACAGGTACAGGGGTCAGGACATGGACATCTTTGGAGGGGGGTGGGGCATTATTCTGACTCCCACAAGAAGAAGAGAATAGACTGTAAGATCTGAGGGCAGGACTTCATCTGGTTTATTCGCCATCATCCCCAGCACACCATTGGCTTATCATCAGTACCCAGCCAACACCTATTTAAAAACTGAGTAAATGAATAAAAAATATAAATTATGTGCTTTCTGTGATAACTCCTCATGTAAATAAGGTATGGGTTGTCCCAGAATCTGCAGTTTGCTGTTTGTTACAAATGAAAGATTAAATGGGCACCAAGTTTCAGTTTGAGAAATTTAAAAAGTTCTAGAGATCGATGGTGATAATAATGGCACAACACTATGACTGTACTTAATACCAATGAATTTAATTTAAAGATTGTAAATGTTACTATATATATATAAAACCACAATAAAAGAATACAAAAGACTAAAAATGTACTTGCCGAACTTTAGTGTAAGCATAACAATAAATTATTATACAGTATTTTGGGGAAATCTGGTTATTCCATCATCTTTTTCATTGAATTTTGTACAAATAGAAATTTATTAAAAGGACTATTTTTGATATAAAATGTAGTCTGATACAAAAACATTTAGGAGAAACTTGAGATTTTAGAAGGGGATGTATACAGTCAAAAAAGTGTCCTTTAATCAACTGGCATTAAAATATTATAATAGAAATAGCAATGATTATAAAATATCATTTTGCCACACTCTTATTTATATTAACCAAAGTATTAGAGAAATAAATTAAGAGAAGTAATACTTTCAGATCAGAATGGGAAAAAAAGACTGAATAAAATTTAAAGTTATCATTGCTAATTAGAAAGCAGTTGGGTCTGTGGAATAGTAATTAAAATGGAGTATGTAACAGGTAACAGAGTATTTTATCTGCAGACCATCCACTTTGTATTTAAAGAAAAAAGAATAGTCACTTTTAGGGAGTCCATGATTTTTCATTTCTCTGGAGCTTTTTCATCTGCATTTGCTTCCTTTATGTTAAGAAAGATGGAATGAAAGCTGACTTTGGTATGCTATGGCCACTGGGTTGTAAAACGTAAAAGAAATCTGTGGAAAGCCAGGGTCCAGTGTAAGTGCTTCTCCAGGGAATAGGAACAAACTGAAGATGGTCAGATATACCAAAGACTAGTACATCAGACCACTCATACAGATTCTAGAATTTCTTTTCAGGTCCAAAATGATATCATCCTTTCCCTGGAAAATATAGGAGACTCGAGAAGGCAGTGGCACCCCACTCCAGTACTCTTGCCTGGAAAATCCCACGGACGGAGGAGCCTGGTGGGCTGCAGTCCATGGGGTCGCGGTGAGTCGGACACGACTGAAGTGACTTAGCAGCTATCTACTCATGCAGGTGTAGTAGGCTGAGACAGCCATGGGCACGTGGGCCACCTGAACACACAGCACCTTGATCAGTACCACGTGTGGCCAGCCAGCACATGCACCCCAGCAGGCACAGCCACACGTGGCTGAAGTTGGTGTGGAAGGCTGGGGTGGCCATGTACCCATCAGCTGCTAGGCTGCCCTGCAGGACCTGCTGCAGTATCATTGAGAAGAGTTGGGTGGAGAGCTGCCGCCCCTGCTCCTATTTCTGGGCTGCGCAAGACCACCAGCAACTGATGCTCTGGCTTCCTTGGATTTTCTCTTAATGATTTAGTCTTAAAAAAAAAATTTATTTATCAGGCCACACCAGGTCTTAGTTGTGGCATGCAAACTCTTAGTTGCAGCATGTGAATTTAGTTCCCTGACAAGGAATCGAACCTGGGCCTCCCTGTATTGAGAGCACAGAGTCTCAGCCACTGGACAACAGGGAAGTCCCTTGATTTACTTTTGCCAGGTTTTGTGTTCTAGGAATTTGTCTCTTTCATCTAGGTCCCCCCCCCCTTTTTTTTTGGTGTACAGTTGTGCATAGAATAGCACTGTCTTACAATATCCTTTTTATTTCTTTAGCATTGTTAGAAATGTCCCTACTTCCATTTCTGACTTAGTAATTTGAGTCTTCCTTCTGTTTGTCTTAGTCTGTCTAGCTAAAGGTTTGTCAATTTTGTCGATCTTTTTGAAGAACAGCTTTGGTTTCGCTGACTTTTTCTTCTCTATTCTGTTTCTACGCTCTTGTTTTATTTCAGTCCTGCTGCTGCCTTTAGGTATAGTTGTTCTTTTCTTTTTCTAGGTTCTTAAATTGCAAAATTAGATTGTTGATTGGAAACATTCCTGGGTTTTTTTTAAACATGTTTATAGCTAAAAATTTCCCTGTTAGCACCATTTTTGCCATGTACCATAAGTTTTGTTATCTTATATTTTTCGTTTTCACTCATCTCTGAGTACTTTCTAATTTCCCTTGTGATTTTCTTTTTTTTGCTCCATAGATTGTTGCAAAGTATGTTGCTTCATTTCCACAATCTTGTAAATACATTTCCAGTTTTCTCTATACTATTGATTTCTTAGAACATCTCATTATATTCAGAGAGAATACTTCAGATTGTGTCTATCTTTTAAAAATCTATTGACATAATGTGTGGCATAACATATGATATTCCTTGGAAAATGTCGCATGTGCATTTGAGAAGAATGTGTATGCTGTTACTGGGTAGAGTGTTCTGCATGCGTATCTTAGATCTAGGTCATCTATTACAGTGCTTGAGTCCTGTTTCCTTAATGAGCTTCTGTCTGATTATTCTCTCCATTTTTATGAGTTGAGTATTGAAGTCTCCAACTACTATTTTAGACTTATGTGTCTTTTCAGTTCTGTTAGGTTTTGCTTCATGTGTTTTGCTTCATGTGATTGTCTGTCATTCAGTCCAGTTCAGTTGCTCAGTCGTATCCAACTCTTTGCTACCCCATGGACTGCAGCATGCCTGGCGTCCCTCTCTATCACCAACTCCCAGAGCTTGCTCAAACTTGTGTCCATCGAGTCTGTCTTTAGGTGTATAAATGTTTATATTGTTTATCTTCTTGATGTATTGAGCCTTTCATTAATATAAACTGTCCTTTTCAAAAAATTAGTTTTGGTTGCACTGGGCCTTCCTTGTCGCATGAGCTTTCTCTAGTTGTGGTGAGCGAGGGCTACTCTTCATCTCTCTTGTTGCAGAGCGCAGGCTCCAGGCGCGTGAGCTTCAATCGTTTTAGCTCATGGGCACACTGGTTGCAGCACTCAGACTTCAGTAGTTGCAGCATGTGGGGTCTAGAGCACAGGCTCAGTAGTTGTGGCACTTGGGGCTTCTTTCCTCTGTGGTGTGTGAAATCTTCCCCGATCAGGGATCAAACCCAGGTCCCCCTGCATGGCAGGAGGATTCTTATCCACTGTACCACCGGGAAGTCCTATACTGTCCTTCTTTGTCTCTTGTAACCTGTTTTGATTTAAGGTCTGTTTTTTGATTTTAATATAGCCATTCATGTTGTCTTTTGTTTTGTATTTACATAGAATATGTTTTTCCATCCTTTCCCTTTCAACTTTTTAAGTCTTTGGATCTCAAGCGAGTCTCTAGTAGATAGCATATAGCTGGATCTCTGTTTTCATCTATTCTGCCAATCTTGATTGAAGAGCGTAACCATTTGCATTTAAAGTGATTACAGATACACAGAGGACTTATAAACTGTGGTGTTTTCTATACGCCCTAGGGCATTTTGTTCCTTATTTCTTGTATTCCTAGCTTTTATATTCTGTTGATTTTTTTTAAGTGAAATGTTCTTATTTTCTTTTGTATATATTCTGTAGATATTTTCTTTATGGTTACCATGGTGATTACATTAAAAAAAAAAACTACTCTTTTACAGCTCTGTCCCCACCTCTTTCAGTTTTGGTGTCACAGAATTACATCTTTTTTATTGTATGGACCAAAACCGTAAACTAATCATTCTTTTAATTACATTAGCTTCTTGAATTATGTAGAAAACAAGATTTGGAGTGACAAGCCAAAGTTACAGTAATACTTCTACGGTAACAGTTTTCTTCTTTTTTTCTAAATTTCTCTTGGTTTTTGGCTGCGCTGGGTCTTGGTGCTGAGCGCAGGCCTCCCCTAGCTGCAGTGTGCAGGCCTCTCACTGCACTGGCTGCTCTCGTTGCAGAGCACAGGTTCCAGGGGTGTGGGCTTCAGAAGTTGCGGCACACGGGCTTAGTCGCCCCTTGGCATGTGGAATCTTCCTGGACCGAGGATTGAACCTGGGTCCCCGGCTTTGGAAGGTGAATTCTTAACCACTGGACCACCAGGGAAGTTGTTATAATTTTTTCTTTAAATGTATTATTATCTTGTAGAATGTAAAAAAACAATTGCAGTTAAAAATCATTGTTATATTAGTATTAGCTTTTACAATTGCTGATGTACATTTACTGAGATCGTTAGGCCTCTGTATTGCTTCAAAGTACTCTCCAGTGTCCTTTTATTTTGCTTTGGAGGATTTCTTACAGTGCAGGTCTAGTGGTCATAAAGTTGATCAACTTTTGTTTACCTGGGAATGTCTTGATTTTTCCCTCATATTTGAAGGACAGTTTGACTGGATATGAGATTCTTGGTTGAGTATTTTCCATGTAGCACTAAGTATACTAACCTACTGTCTTCTGGCCTCTAATATTCTAATGAGAAATCCACTCATCATCCTATTGAGAATCCCTTGTATGTGGTGGTTCACTTCTTTCTTGCTCCTCTCAGGATTTGCTCTCTGTCGTAGGCTTTTGAAAGTGTACATCATTTATAACCTGTCTTAGGCTGGGTTTCTGAGTCAGTCTGCCTTGGAGTTCATTTGCCTTTTAGGATGTTCATATTTACATCTTGGGCTTCCCCGAATAGCTCAGTTGGTATCCACAGGAGACCCTGGTTCGATTCCTGGGTCAGGAAGATTTGCTGGAGAAGGGACAGGCTACACACTCCAGTATTCTTGGGCTTCCCTGTGGCTCAGCTGGTAAAGAATCTGCCTGCAATATGGGAGACCTGGTTTGATCCCTGGCTTGGGAAGATCCCCTGGAGAAGGGAAAGGCTACCCGCTCCAGTATTCTGGCCTGGAGAATTCCATGGAGTATGTAGGTCCATGAGGTCGCAAAGAGTCAGACACAACTGAGCAGCTTTCACTTTCATTTATGTCTTACATCAAATTCGAGAAGTTTTTAACCATTATTCTAATAGTCTCACTACTTCATTTTCTTCTTCTGGACTCTCACAATGTCCACATGATGGTGTCCCACAGGTTCCTTAGACTCTGCTCACTTTTATTTAAAATTTATTTATTTTAATTGGAGGCTAATTACAATATTGTAGTGGTTTTTGCCATACCTTGACATGAATCAGCCATGGGTTTACATGTGTTCCCCATCCTGAACCCCCCTCCTACCTCCCTCCCCTTCCCATTTGTTCACTTAAAAATTTTTTTTCTTTAATTTATGCTTGGCCATGCTGGGTCCTCATTGCTGCATGTGGGCTCTCTCTGGTTGCAGCGAGCAAGGCTCCTCTCTGTTGTGGGGCAAGGGCCTCTCCTTGCTGTGGCTTCCCTTGTTGTGGAACACAGTCTCTAGGCATGTGGGCCTCAGTAGCTGTGGCTCTTGGGCTTAGTTGCTCCGTAGCATGTGCCATCTTCCCAGACCAGGGATCGAACCCCGTGTCCCCTGCATTGGCAGGTGAATTCTTAACCACTGGACCACTAGGGAAGCCCAGTGTTCACTTTTTTCCATCTTTTTTTCTTTCATGTTCAGTCTCAGTAATTTCTGTTGTCCTGTGTTAAGGTTCTCTGATTCTCTTTTCTGCCTTCTCAGTCTGCCTTTCAACCTGTCTAGTGAATTTTTCATTTCAGTCATGGTACTTTTCCATCCTCGAATTTCCTTTCGGTTTCTCTTAAGGTTTTTTAAATCTCTATTGATAGTACCATTTTGTTCACACATCATTTCCCTTACTTTCTCCATATCTTTCTTTAGTTCTTTGAACATCTTTAAGATAGCTGTTTTAAAATTTTGGTAGTATATGTGCCATGAGGCCTTTCTCAAGGAAAGATTCTGTCGAATTATTTTTTCCATTAGTTGGTCCATACTTTCCTGCATCTGTGTGTGCTTTGTGATTTTTGTTGTTATTTAACTCTGACCATTTGGATCTAATAATGTAGAATTCATTCTGGAAATCAGATTTTCCTACTTCTCCAGGTTATGCTGTGTTTTTTTAATTTGTTCATTTGGTTTCTTGATTGCTGTAGGCTGTCTCTGTGCTGAGAGTCAGTCTGAGGTACAAACGTAACGTCTTCTCAGGTCTTTTCTGAGCCTTTCCCTGGGCATATGTGATCACTTTCTGATTTCCTTTGTACATGCAGGTGTTTTTGAGTGTCCTCATATTTAATATCTGGCTCTCCAGAGGAGAACAAGGAGTGAACAACAAAGGGGAGTGGGGTGTGCATGGCCCTTTAAATCCCACTGGAAGTCACTTGGCCAGAGATGAAGGGCTTTGCCACAATAGCAGAAGGTGAAACAATGGATGCCCACCTATTTGTCTGCATCTCAGTGATCAGAAGCAGCAGCTGGCAGTCAGAGCACAGATACCCAATACTTGGAGGTAGGAATCCTTTCTGACCACCCTAGCTCCTGCAGGCTGTGTGTAATGGCCCCAGGAAAACTTGCACAGCTTCCTACCACATGGCTGGGATGGGTGATGTGTGTCTGCTGCTGTGATAAGAGCTGAAAGTGACCACAGTTAACCACCATTCACCATTAATGTCTTCTCCTGTAAGTTGCTGGCCTTCAGCAGATTCCAGAGTTCCCAAATAGTTAAATTAAGTTCTACAAGTGCAATTGTTGTGTAGGTAGGGAGACCTGTTCCTGGTACTTCCTACTATGCCACATTCCCAGAGTCCTCTGAGCTTTTTGGTGTTTCAGCTTGCCCCTAGTACCATCCTCTTCTCTTCTCTTCTGTTAGCTTTAAAAAATTTTTTTATTTATTTTAAATAGATAGATAAAGGCTGTGCTGGGTCTCTGTTGCTACACACAGGCTTTCTCATTGCTGCAGGCAGGGGCTACTCTGGTTGTGGTGCTTGGCCTTCTCATTGTAGTCGCTTCTTGTTGCAGAGCACGGGTTGTAAGCTGTGTGGGCCCAGTAGTTGTGGCCCATGGAATTCGTTGTCCCACAGCACAAAGAATCTTCCTGGAAAGATCGAACCCATGTCTGCTGCATTGGCAGGTGGATTCTTAACTGCTGGACTGCTGTCGGAAGCCACATTAGGCATTACTGACAAAATGGAGGCATGGCCCCAACTCCCTCTCCTTGTCCCGCAGGCATGGACCCAGGATGAAGGAGTTAGGCCTTGTGATTCTGACTTGTTTTTTCTACTCCTCGGCTGAGTTGACTGAAAAGAATATTAAGGTGCTTATTGTTCTTGAGAGGAGCATGAGAAGGCACAAAGCCTTCTGCAGCTGTGCTCAGAGAATAATTCATAAAGTTAATCATTGACATTCGTTCAAGGGCCTTTGCAGAAGAGTGTTCCAAGATGAGCACATAGGCTGTAGCTTGAGGCCATGGGAGGGATTGCTATCTGAAACCTATTTGTGAGGGAAATGTTTATGGCAAAGGAGATTGCTGAATTTAGGGCTTAGGAATAATTAAAATAGTTAGAAGCTAAAGATTTAAGGAATGTTGTAATCTTAGCATATTTTACTATAGCTTATAGGGATTAGGAATTTTGGAGATATTAGTGGTTAGAAGCCTTTTTGGAGAAAGTGAGGTCAGGATACTAGGTGCAAACAGGATTTAGAAAGATAAGAAATAAACTAAGGAATGTGGTATGCAGCCCAGACATTAGCATGAGTTACTATGTGTTCACAAGGACACATGAGACGAGGTAGATAAGAGAATCACTGAGGCAGGAACTCCTTTTGTGGGGCAACAATGATTTATGGAGACAACAAATCTGGGTCAAGGGGAGCTGAAAATGTCAAACCTCTGACCTAATGCTTTTGTAAAAGTATAAAAGAGAATCTTAAGCTTGAAATAA
>SJYV01042881.1:0-30779 GCA_006410875.1 Neotragus pygmaeus | reverse complement strand
AAGTATTAACCTTTTAGATTAATCATGTTAACCTTGGGTTAAATAAATTCCTTTCTTGATTGTAACTCAGTACACCCTCACGCTATAGGAATGCAACTTTTTTTGGAGGGTGGTGCCTGGTTTAAGAAAAAAAACCCTTGGAAAAGATAAGTTTTTTGGTTATCAGAAAGAAAGGGTCATACATGTCAGCAAGCCTCATGGCTAGAAGATGATGTAAAACCCGTAAGAAATTTTTTTATGTAAAGAACCTGATTTTGATAAAGGTCAGGACTGCTGACCCCCACATGGCTCTGTATTCGTCCCTATATGTAACAAAAGGTATATAAGGAAACCTGAAAAATAAACAAATGTGTCAGTTTCTGGAAAGACTGACTCCCCCATGTCATCCTTTCTTACTNGAACCTGATTTTGATAAAGGTCAGGACTGCTGACCCCCACATGGCTCTGTATTCGTCCCTATATGTAACAAAAGGTATATAAGGAAACCTGAAAAATAAACAAATGTGTCAGTTTCTGGAAAGACTGACTCCCCCATGTCATCCTTTCTTACTCTCGTTTTTCTGGCTGAATTCCCATCTGGAGCATGGATGCTATTCCATGTGAACCAAGTTATTCAGCCTCATTTTCCTCCACTAATTTTCCTACTATACTATCCGTTTCTAATCTTTCTAATCTCTCTCTATATCTGTAATTAAGTTTTTTCCAAGGATGCCAACTCCGTCTCCACCTTCAAACCCTGGATCCACCAGGGCTGGACCCCGGCAGTTAACCAAGTATGTGAATATATGTGATGGCTCAGACAGTAAACAATCTGCCTACAGTGCAGGAGACCCTTTCAATCCCTGGGTTGGGAAGATCCCCTGGAGGAAAAAATGGCAGCCCACTCTAGTATCTTCCTTGGAGAATTTCATGGACAGAGGAGGCTGGTGGGCTACAGTTCATAGGGTAACAAAGAGTCAGGCACAACTGAACAATAGCACTTTCACAAAAATAAATTGGGAAAAATAAAAAGTAAGGAAATAATGAAACCAAGTTAAATAATATAATTACAAAACAAGTCTGCTGCTGCTGCTAAGTTGCTTCAGTCATGCCTGATTCTGTGAGACCCCATAGACAGCAGCCCACCAGGCTCTTCTGTCCCTGGGANAAAATAAAAAGTAAGGAAATAATGAAACCAAGTTAAATAATATAATTACAAAACAAGTCTGCTGCTGCTGCTAAGTTGCTTCAGTCATGCCTGATTCTGTGAGACCCCATAGACAGCAGCCCACCAGGCTCTTCTGTCCCTGGGATTCTCCAGGCAAGAACACTAAGTGGGTTGCCATTTCCTTCTCCAATACGTATATACGTGCTGTCGCTTCAGTTGTGCCTGACTCTGTGCGACCCCGTAGATGGCAGCCCACAAGGCTCCTCCAGCCACAGGACTCTCTAGGCAAGAATACTGGAGTGGGTTGCAATTTCCTTCTCCACAAAACAAGTCTAGTAAATAAAATTAACTGAAGCATTGAAAACTAAATGAGCAAGAAATAATTTATGATATCAATAAAAATTAATTAAACTGAAAATGACCTATAGGTAAAATAATATTCTATGCAATGTTTATAGAATGTTTTGTCAAGTAGCAAATGCTTATTTATTTTTGTTGAATGAATCAGGACTTATTTCTCATTTTATATCAACATTTAATATACATGAACATTTATTTAAATTTGTTTGGAAGGATAGAATTGTTGGTAATAGCTGGCATAGCTATCTAGCAAAAAATGAAGTTTTGCCCCCCCACATCTAATATTAATAAAATATTGGAGCAATTATAGCCCCTGTGTAAGAGTAACTAAAACATTTTAGATTAATATCTTGAAAAATTACATATAAAATCTATGGGTATAGAAAAGCATCATAAATAAGGCAAAACGCTCAGAAGTGAGACAATAGAGATGTACAACTAAATAAAATTTTTTTTAAGTTATGGCCAAAAATATGCCTCAGAAGTCACACACACACATAAAACTGAAGAAATTTTACTATCTGATGTCAATTCCTGGTTTTGATATTGTGGTATTTAAGATATTGGGAGAAACTGAGTGAAGAGCTCATGGGGCATTCCTGAATTTTTCTGTAATGTCCTGTGTATCCACGATTATTTAAAGCAAAGCTAATTATAAAAAGTCATTCGAAAAAATAATTTGTAAAAATTACTTGAGAGTCTGTTTAGTGCAGGAAAATGGGCATATAATATGAATATATAACAGTAATAGGCAAATCAGATATATATACCTGGTCACCATTTTGATTACATATAATATCAAATATGTTTTTTATAATATATTTATATATATTAAATATATAAATTTGCTCTAACTCAGTATATAGTTTAAGAAGACAACAAAGAAGCTCTTACATACCATCATCTTGGGAAAAACTTGAGCAAAGAGTTTTCGAATAGTAGCAAAGGAGTGCTCTCTGACTCTTCTGGCAAAAATGACAGTATTTTAGCGGAAAATATGAAGACATCTCTAACTATTCAAAATACGGATACGCTTTACCTCAGGCTTCTCCAGCGCTGGCACAGCTGACACTCTGATCCAGATCGCTGTGGTGGGGTCTGTCCCGAGCATTGCAGGGTGCTTTGCAGTATTTCTAACCTCTTCTGAGCCCTTCATGTGTGACAACCAGTTACAGCTAGAGTTTGACTTTCACTATCTTATATTTCAGTATCATTGATATGCTAGCAGTTTAATTTTAAAGGACATGAAGGACCATCAAAGGGAAAGTAGTACATGCACACGATGACAGGTTATGCATATGTGTGTGCACGCTCTTTGTGTCCAGCTCTTTGCGACCCTGTGGACTGTAACCCACCAGGCTCCTCCGTTCAAGGGATTCTCCAGGCAAGAATACTGGAGTGGATTCTATGCCCTCATCCAGGAGATCTGCCCAACCCAGGGACCAAACTCACATTTCCTGTGTCTCCTGTGGCTCATGAATTACAGGAAGATTTTTTTTCTTTTTCTTTCTTTTTTCTCTTGAGTTTATTTTTTATTTTTTAATATAAATTTATTTATTTAAATTGGAGATTAATTACTTTACAATATTGTATTGGTTTTGCCATACATCAGCATGAATCTGTCACAGGTATAGACGTGTTCCCCATCCTGAACACCCCTCCCTCCTCCCTTCCTGTACCATCCCTCTGGGTCATCTCAGTGCACCAGCTCCAGATTCTTTACCCACTGAACCACCTGAGAAGCCCATGATAGTCATATAAATAGCAAATCATTAGAGTAGTACTTGGAGGCAAGTCTATGAGAAATTATTAAGAAGGAAAAAAAGGTAGGGAAAATGATTGCACTAAAACATGAGGAGCAATTTTGATGTTCAAAGGATCTTATTCATGCATTTGCAGAAAAGCTTATTGGCATGTGTATGTAGATAGTATACAAAGAGAAATTTTACAATAAATTAGGAATTTTTCTGATAAAATGTCAGTGAAAATGAAATTAGTCTAAGTCAAGTGGTTTCAAAACCACTGTAAGAACAAACTTGGGTGAAAATCTAAAGAAAATTATATAGAAATATGAAATAGTAATGATTTAACAACATCAACATGGGTCACCAATACAAAATTAAATTGTCAAGACTTGGGAGAAAAAGAATATAACAGAATGAATTTTAAAATGTAGTGAGAATGCATTACCTGAGTTGTTTCCTCTTATATGAATATGTGTGGATTTCTTTTTGTTTTAGGAAGACACAAATGATCTTTAGTTAAATGGTAATGAAGCGTGCCTTCCACATGAAGGCCAAGTTTGATGCAACTTTCAGAAACAGATCTAATCACACACACACACACACACACACACACACACACACACACACACACAATGGAAAGCAAAACAAAAGAAAGCAAAGGAAAACAGCAATATAAAGACTTAGAGAAATGAAATGAAATAGGGTGATTTATTAGCACTAAAGATGTAGTTATTTCACTGCCATTTTTGTTAAAACAAGAATTTACAAGTGAAGAATTCTAACCTGAGAACTCAATTCTTTCAGAAAAATTTTAAAAATGGAAAAGCATGGAGGGAGTGCATGTGCTTGATTGATATATTGGTCACATGAAAACTATATACACTCACAATTTCTCTCAAATACATCTATACATACATGTACAGGCATGCATGTGTGCTAAGTCGCTTGAGTTGTGTCTGACTCTGTGACCCCATGGGACAGTAGCCTGCCAGGCTCCTCTGTTCAAGAGATTCTCCAAGCAAAAGTACTGGAGTGGATTGCCATGACCTCCTCCAGGGGATTTTCCCAACCCAGGAATCAAACCAGCATCTCTTACGTCTCCTGCAATGGCAGGCGTGTTCTTTACCATTAGCACCACCTGGGAAGCCCCCTTCAGTTCAATTCCGTTCAGTCGTGTCCGACTCTTTGCGACCCCATGTACTACAACACGCCAGACTTCCCTGTCCAGCCCCTATACATACATAAAAGACCTAAATAGCAAATAGCCAGTCTATAGGGGTTAAAAAAAAAAAAAAAAACAGAAAACAATATCAATCCATTGTTTGAAAGATAAGAAGTAACAACAGAAAATTTTTCCTATCTGCCTATACTAAAGCAAANACCCTCAAAAAAAAAAAAAAAAAAAAAAAAAAAACAAAAAGGGGAAAAAAAAAAAAAAAAAAAAAAAAAAAACAGAAAACAATATCAATCCATTGTTTGAAAGATCAGAAGTAACAACAGAAAATTTTTCCTATCTGCCTATACTAAAGCAAAAAATTCACACAGATAATTTGAGATAGAAAAAGTAAATGACTAATAAGTCCACATACATATTCATCCTCTCAGATAATGAGATAGTTTCAAGGTAAGCACATCTATATCCCCCTTTACACATCTTAATTTTTTCTTTTTCTTTTTCCACAGAAAATAATGTGAAAAAATGTCTCTCACACCTGCTTTTGCAAAGATATATTTGCAAGCACTTCTTGATACGAAATGTTCTCATCATTACAGACACATTATGGAAATATGCTCCGTTTTAAAAGTTAGAAAGAAATGCTTTCACTTCATTTTATAGCCCTCCAACTAATACCCTATCTCTCTATTCCAGGTAATTCAGATATTTGGACATATGTTCTACTCTTACTGGAAGGAATTTATGTTTCTCCCCCATTTTCTCATGGGGCTTCCATTCTTAGCATTTAATTGACATCACAGAGCATCGTCTTGCTGAGTTCTACGGTCACTACTGTTTTTAGCATCATTAAAATACATTGATATTTTAATCAAGCAAGAAAACAACCACAATAGTCTCTAGGATACACTGAGGTAAACATTTTCTCAGGTAAACATTCTTGGATTTCATTCTATTTGTCGTTCTTCTGTGGTGTCTTTTGGGATTTTGAACTCACCTGCATGGGAACGCTGAGAGGAAGGACCTCGTGTAGAAGTCTGAAACCCTTCCTGGATGGTTGGTGATAGAGACTGAAGCTCTGTCCCCAGACAAGTCAGCAGGAAAGGGCCATACATTGGTCCTTCACCAGACTTAGGACTCTAAAAGCAACAACTTGTCTCATCCTTGCCCAGGTTGTACAAGTTCAGGGATACAGAAGAGGAGATAGTCACAGTTCTCATTACGTATATTCCCCTCTTATTATTAATACAATGACCTGTAAGCACATGAAATTCCTGAGGGAGTTGATCTGGACGGAAAGGATATTTTTCCCTATTAATTCTCTGTTCTCAGGAGACCAGGTAATAAAGCCAGAAGAACTAAATTTGTATTAATATTTCTCTATTAACTCTCTCCCCAGCTACCTAAATCTCCCAGCACTTTATCCCAGTCCTGAGCTTGAGTTTTCTCCAGCCTGTGAGACTCAAGTAACTGTCTTGACTAGTTCCCTTGGTTCAATAAAGCATTGACCTATGGTGGGGACATACCTCATGAAATCCTTAGAAAACCTTTTTTCCCCTTTCTGAGAGGGACAAGTGTGTTCCTTTAATGTAAAACATTGGACAGTGCACTCCGTGGCTTCCTGACACTTTTGCTAAAACCTTTGGGAATTCCATATTACATCTAAAGTTAAGAGCTACCAATTAGCCCTTGATTTAAAAAGGTTTGTAAGTTGTGAGATATATTTAGATACTGCCAAACACCATAACCTACCTCAAAGGATTACAGAAACTATCAGATTTAATTTTTAGAAAAGCTTCTTCTGTGAGGTAATACTACTATAACTCCATCCTCCATTTCAGGAATGAGGTTCAGAGGAATTTCACATTCTGCTAAAAATTACAAACCTGTTTCGGGATGGAGTCTTGACTGGAGTTTTATCAGGATGTTTCCAATTCTCAAACTCTGGTTCGTGCTTCCCAGTCAGAGAACTGGGTTTTGATCCTGGAGATATGTGGCAGTGTCAAAGAAGATGCTGCTAAACACCCACAATACCCAGGACAGGACTCAACAGAGATAATTGTCCTGCAAAACTGTTAACAGCTAGAAGGTGATAAACACACTTTAAACCAGCACTGCTCCATTTCTAGCTTCCCAAGTGGCTCAATGGTTAAGAATCTGTCTATGAGTGCAGGGGATGCGGATTCTATCTGAGTCAGGAAGATCCCCTGGAGAAGGAAATGGTAAGCCGTTCTAGAATTCTTGTCTCGGAAATCTAGACAGAGGAGTCTGGAGGGCTACAGTCCATGAAGTTTCAAAGAGTCGAACATGACTGAGCGACATATCCACAGCTCCAAGTATATTGTGCATACAAATCACTGAGGATTCTAATTCAACTATAAATTTCAGGTAAGTAAGTGTTCAGTGGGCCCAAGGGCCCGGCATTTCTAACAGCTACCAGGAGGTGTGATGCTGCAGGTCCTGGTCTGTGGGTCACACTTTGAGTAACAAGGCTATAACTGTGAGTAAGTCATAGGTAAGTTTAGATGTTCTGTACCAAAAGAAAATCCACTTTTGTATGTAATTTTGAAAGCAAAAGATTTTACTCCCTGCAGAGGTTGTAATAAAATCTGTTTCTGATTCTTCATATAAGGATTCTTGTTGTTGTTTAATTGGTCCCTAAGTCATGTCCAACTCTTTGCCACCCCATGAGCGGCAGCATGGCCAGGATTCCCCATCCTTCACTATCTCCCAGAGTTTGCTCTTGAATTGTATCAAATCACATACATCAAGAAGATACTTTGTAATAATAGGCAGAATAAATGTCTCAAAAACATGTCCACATCCTAATCCTAAGAACTTTTAATATACATACATAAAGGCAAATTGTTGCAGAAGTTAATAGAAGTATTCTAGTTCAGGTTTCAGAGGCTGTAATAGGCCTTTGACTGAACAGAGACCCTGAAGGGAGTTACATGCCAAACAGCTGACCGACAGAAAGGTGTGTGTGCTCCATCATGTCTGACTTTGCCACTCAATGGATGGTAGCCCACGAGGCTCCTCTGTCCATGGGATTTTCCAGGCAAGAATACTGGAATGGATTGCCATTTCCTCCACCAGGGGATCTTGCCGACATGGGGATTGAACCTGCAACTCCTGCAATGGCAGGTTGATTCTTTATCACTGAGCCACTTGGGAAGCCCCATGAATTACCTGGGTTTGTATAAAGTCATTACAATGGACTTCTGAATGTGGAGGAAAGAGGAAGAAAAATTGGAGTCAGAGATTTGAGGATGCTACACTGCTGGCTTTGAAGATGAGGAAGGACCATGAGACAAGGAATGAAGGTGCCCCTAGAAAGTAATCTAGGAAGGCAAGACCTTCTTCCCTGGAGTGTCCACATGGATCCCAGATTTCCCAGACATCTTGTATTCGGCTCAATAAATGAGTTCTGACCTCTAGAACTTCACCTGTAAACGCAGGTACAAGTTTATAATTAGAGACATAGGTCAACAACAAGTGGAGGAGCACATAGAGAAATGCTTTTATAGTTAAGACAGTAGCAAGGCAGAGAGGCACAGCTGGAGAAGGGGGTGGGGTGTCCCCCCAGTGAGGAGGAGCACAGTAAAGTGGCGGTTAAGTGATTTATATGGGTCAGTTCTTGCTGGTCATCATTTACCTTCAGCCAATTATTTGGCTTCTTTTTCCACACCTGACCTACCCTGGGGCTCTCCCTTGGGTGCACCCACATCCCTCAGCCAAGATGGATCTCAAAGTGAAAGCTTCTGGGACGAGTAAGACTCTTAATGGCCTGGCATTATCCCCTGAGTTTTGACCCCCAAATAAACTTCCTGAGCATGTGCAGGGTCTTCCTTCTCCTAAAAGTGGGGGTGCAGAGAGGGGGAAGGGGGAGTGGACATCCCTTAATCCTTTGTTTTGTCCTTGCCATATCTATACATTAAGGTGTTTACAAGAGGTGAAGACTGGCTATTTACCCTATTTACCTTGTTTCTGTTGTTACTTCCATTTCAGAGGTCAAACAAGAGGCTGATTGTAAATGCCTTAAACTGGAGCCCACCTATCTCTTGTCTCAGGAAATGCGAACAGGAGGCCAATTTTAAATATTTAACCTGAAGCCCATCTATGTCCTGCCTCATTTGACCCTATATGGTCTAACCAGTACTGTCAAGGTGCTGTTAAAATAATATATTAGCAAAAGAGTGATGACATATACTAAAATATGGTTATTAATTTCAACTTTCATTATAATGTCTCTTTTCACCTTATTTCTTTCCCTTTTCACCTATACTCCTGTCTTGACTTCATGCAGAAATGCTACTCTTCAAGGACCATTATCTTCTTGACGTTCTGTAACAATATGTAGATCCTAAACCCATTGTCTTATTCTTTAACTACATATGGATATTGTTGCTTGGTTATTAAAATCTTTTCTTGAGTGGTCATTATCTTACAATATTTCCAAAACTCCCTTAAAATCCCTTCTCTATCTTTAACCCTCTAGTGATATTTCTAAACTATTTAATTGTCCTACTGTATCTCTAACAAATGTGCTTAATTGAGAGAATAAATACATAAATAACACACACATGTACATACTTCATAATTTTGAATGTGTTCTTTTGACTACACAGGTACTTTTATAGTTTCAGATTTTCTCACAGCATCCTTCTTCATAAATTATGCTAATTTTTTTCATATTGCCTTTGGAAGTAAGGAAAGGGGGGCTGGGGAATTACATTTCTAAAAAATACATAACAAAACAGTAAAATTATCATATACCTTCTCAAGTTGTATAAACATGGAAGCAGGCAGTACATACTCTAAACTGTTAAATGACTTTCGAAATTCTTCAACTGGTACACTTTAAATGAGTACAGTTTACTGCTTGTATATTTGCTTTAATAAATTTATTAGAATTTTTAAAATGTAATGTCCATGCCAAGGTAGGATCTGGAGCAAATATAGCTGAATCACAGCTGACTGGGATTGGAGATATCTTTTCTAACAGACAGAAATTAAGGTTTCATATGTGTGTATTAAGATAGTAAAATTAAGGTAATTCACATTCAATAAATTTATTTCCCCTTGTAAATTAGAAGCTTAACCTCCACATATGAAAGTTGTTCAGTGACAAATTCTTTAAGACAGAAGAGCAGTACAACCACACACAGCATCGTGGATGAGCCTTTGAGATACAAGGTAGAGACTCATGCCCAACTACAGAACCACAAGAAGCCCTGCAGAGATCAGAACAGCTTCACACTGCTCCACCTCATTTGAAAAGAGAGATACTATATTAAAGAATTTTATTTTAGGCACGTTTGTATGCAGCAATAACTAACTGATGAAATAATCAAACTAGATGAAACTGAGAGCAATAATAAACTGATTCTATGCATTCCAGGACCTTGTTCTGATAGTTGAAGATAACATTCATAATCACTCAGTTGTTCAAGTTTGTTTCATATAACTCTGTGATAAAGAGACTCCAGTGAGGTCCCTTTGATGCTCCATGACGAGGTTGGAAAGACATGGATGTTTGCACAATCACATACCTGAAGAGAATCTGAGTTTTCTATGCGTCATCCTTTAATAATGAAGATAATACTTAATGGATATTATTGATACTGTTCATTATCTGCCCCCATAGAGGCCTGACAAAATTATGAATAGAGATATTTTATTAAGAGAAATGGAAATAATAATAATTATTGAAAGCACTAGAAATTTCTAATCAGGAATACAAAAAAATTTTAATATATATATATCCCACCAGTCCTTCAACTTAAAGCATGTACTTTTCGAACAGATACTTATAGTCCATATTTTAATGAATCTATGAATCACCTGAAAAATATAGATTTTGCATAGTAATAAATGCATGATTTCATATTTTGGTTCATCTTATGTAAAATGAAGTCTAAAGTCATATCATATCAATCTATTATTACATATTTTGGTTCATCTTATGTAAAGTGAAGTCTAAGGTCATATCATATCAATCTATTTTTCCTATTTGTCTTTCAGTGTAGATTTCACTTGGAAACATGTAGGATATTACCAGTATTTGCCAGTAATGATAGAAGACACAGTGGACACCAGCCGTATATCAGGGCAAGATCCTAATGAGTAGCAAAATATCCTATGACCAGTGACAACAACCAGTAATTTAAAATTTGTACATACACATGGAGTATTACTCAGCCATTAAAAAGAATACATTTGAATCAGTTCTCATGAGGTGGATGAAACTGGAGCCTATTATACAGAGTGAAGTAAGCCAGATAGAAAAACACCAATACAGTGTACTGACACATATATATGGAATTTAGAAAGATGGTAATGATGACCCTGTATGCGAGACAGCAAAAGAGACACAGATGTATAGAACGGACTTTTAGACTCTGTGGGAGAGGGAGTGGGTGGGATGATTTGGGAGAATGACATTGAAACATGTATACTATCAGGTAAGAAATGAAACACCAGTCTATGTTCAATACAGGATACAGGATGCTTGGGGCTGGTGCACGGGGATGATCCAGAGAGATGATATGGGGTGGGAGGTGGGAAGGGGGTTCAGGATTGGGAACTCATGTATACCCGTGGCTGATTCATGTCAATGTATGGCAAAACCAATACAGTATTGTAAAGCAAAATAAAGTAAAAATAATAATTAAAAAAATAAATAAATAAAATTTGTATTATCAAGAAGAGTAATTAGGACAGGGATATGCACAGAATAATGTTGAGAAAAATTAAAACTATATTCTCAGTTTTCCTCTTTTATAAACTTATTAACAGTTGTGAATGCCAAAAGTAGGGATCTTCCCCCATAGGGGTTGAATAATTCATAACTCTTCTTTTAGTCAAGCAAAAGCAAACAATGCTCACTGTAGCCTTACTATTTCATCTAAGGAGAAATTATTCTTAAGAGATCACGTAGTCCCTTGATATAAATGGGAATTTCCAATGTTTTATATCCAAAACTGGAAATATGGGAGAATAGGAAACTTAAAAGGGAGAAGTATAGGATATCAGACATCACAAAGCATAAAAGTGAGTTACATAAATTGTATAAAGTTGAAATCAAAATAAAAATTTCAAGAAAAATAGAAGATGCCTCTTCTATTTCCACAATCTGACCAAACAATGGCAACACTGGGCTCAATGTTTGAGCTCTGCTGCTACAAATACTTCTTAAAATCTATGACAACAGGACCTTTTAAAATTACCTTTCCAAAGAGTTTTTTCAGACCCTTCTTTAAGTCTTTATTCCTCAGACTGTAGATGAAGGGATTCAGCATGGGTGTGACCACAGTGTACATCACCGAGGCTGCTGCACTTGAGTGTGAGCTGTGAGTACCAGCCAAGCTAAGGTAAACACCTAAGCCTGTACAATAAAATATCGAGACAACTAAAAGGTGCGATGCGCAGCTGGAAAATGCTTTATACTTCCCCTGAGCAGATGAGATTCTATGTATGGAGGAAACTATCTTAGAGTAAGAATAAATGATACATATAAGGGAACCACCAGCCAGGAACACAGCTTTAAAATACATCTCCAAATTATTGAGAAAGGTGTCAGAACAGGCAAGTTGGATCATCTGATTGAGTTCACAGAAAAAATGGGGGATTTCTAAGACTGTACAGAATGACAGTCTCAACATCATTAAGCTTTCTAACAAGGAATTCAGGACACTGATGATCCAGGACACCAGCACCATCAGTCCACAGACCCGGGGGTTCATGATGACTGTGTAGTGCAGGGGATGGCAAATGGCCACAAAGCGGTCATAGGCCATCACAGTCAGGAGGAAGACGTCCAGTCCTATAAAGAGTGCAAAAAACTGCATCTGGATAATGCAGCCTTCATAGGTTATAACTTTACTCTGTGCCCAAATGTTCTTCAGCATCTTTGGGATGGCGGTGGAGGTGAAACAGAGGTCTACAAAGGACAGGTTGGAGAGGAAGAAGTACATGGGGGTGTGCAGGTGGGGGTCTGAGCTCACGGCCAGGATGATGAGCAGGTTTCCAAGCATAGTGATCAGGCACATGGAGAGAAAAAGCCCAAATATGAGGGGCTGCAGTTCAGGTGACTCTGAAAATCCCATAAGAAGAAATTCTGAACTTCCTGTTTGGTTCCTTACTGTCACACAGTGAATATGATTACCAGGAAAGTGGTAAATACCACGACTGTTTTCATACAAACTAGCATTATTCACATTTTTTAAATGGGACCATATATCTTTTGCCATGAAGAAGTTAATTTCAGTATTTTGTTCACGGATTTGAATCTTTTTAGGGATTTCCTTGTGCCATCTCTAATTAGCAAGTTTATCCTCAAGATGTCATGTATTCAAGTTTTTAATGAGAAATTCTTTGACATATTTGAGGAATTTGTCTTGAATTGAGGCAAAGACCAGGCACTGCACATGCAATAAATGCACCGTTCTGAAAAATAAAAATTCCAAAATCCAGTTATGGTGAAGAGAAGCAAATAAAAAACAATATGAAGTGTGTCCAATGGTTATTGATGCTATGAAGATAAAGCAGATGAAATAGAAAGAGTCAAAGAAAGATGCTATTTTTAAATACATGTTCAGGAAGAAACTTCGAACAAGGTGATATTTGAACAGATTTCAAGGAGGAGAGAGCCAGTGACGTGAGCATAACTGGGAAACTGTGTGCCTGGCAAGGGAAGAGCCAGCGCAAGGGCCTGGAAAGTGCTCATGTAAGATGGTCCAGTCCAGAAAGGGAAGCCACTGTAATGAGGGGCATGAGCAGGAGGGTGAGAGAGGAGAGATGGCGCCAGAAGATGTAGAAAAATAAGATGGCCTGCTGCTGCTGCTGAAACTTCAAGACACAGAGTCCCCGTATCAACGTTATGTACTTTCAGCACTTATGAAAGTCAATTTTAAAAGACTATATGAAACAAAACTGATAGACATCCAAAACCAATCTCTATATATTTATACATATATGTGTGTATATATATATACACATATATGTTTTAATTTTCATTTAATATCAGTGTGGGTCATGTTGCAGTGAAATGGGAAAAAAGAGGAGTGAGTTTTTCTTGTCTCTTTCCTGAGAATGAAGAAGACACAGATAACACTGAGCAGGCCTGAACATTCCTAGTTTTTACTTCAACTGTTCCTAATCTGTAGTCTTTAACTGAGTTTGCTTTTCTGCCCCCAAAGTCTGCAGGAGCTTCCTTTTGCATCTATCATCCTTTTTTGCTGTTGTTGTTGTTCATTCGCTAAGTCATGTCATACTCACGCCACCACATGGACAGCAGCACCACAGGCTTCCCTGTCTAACCCTAACTCTAGGGTTAATAATAACCCTAGATAATCTGATAATCTTCCTGATTATCCTTTGACTCTATGCTAAATACATCCTTTACCTGGTGCTTACCTTTACAGCACTCTCCCCCTTGTAGTTGTTTTTACATATCAGAAAGGTCACAGAGTCCCCTGACTGCCAGTCTTGATTACTAGATTACTGATGCCAGCCTATGACTGTTTTTGAGACAATACAAGAGGAAGAAGACAAGACCCTTGCACATTTGTTCCTCATCGCCAGCCCCTGACTGTGAGCCTTCATCTTATATAAGCCTCTGTGATCTCAGTGAGGGAGCAGTGAGCGGTGGCATGAAGCAAGATCTAAATTCCTTGCCCAGGAATTGAACCTGGGTAGCCCGGATGAGAACCAGGAGCCTAGCTACTGTCCACTAAAAAATACAATCACAGCCTGAAAGTAGGGAGTTATTTCATTTGGTGGGAATGTTAAGACTCAGAGCCAGAAAGACAGAATCTCAGTAGCTCTGAGAAAATGGCTCCCAAGAGGCAGGAGGGCCTGTCAGGCTATATACAAGTTTGCAACAAAAGGAGCAGGCAGTCTTAACATCAAAGATCAGGTATCAAGTCAAGGAATTTACCATTCTATGTATGGGAAGCTGCAAGCCTTTGGACTCACTGAATTCATTCCTTTCATATGCATCTCAGCTATCTGGGGCCAACCCTATTTCCTTGTTCCCCTTGCTTCTTGCATTCCCCCAGCTCCTCAGCAATCAGCTTGCAGGTGGCAGCATCTGCTGGATCTTAGCTTGGGGAGCTCACGTTCACATTTGGAGGCCAGAAATCGCTGATGGCTGTGACATGTCTTGTTTATTGATATGGCAGGAGGCATTTTCATTTCTCACCAACAAACCAGCAAAGGCTATAAGCTAGAAGATGCTTTGCTCTGGATTTTTGCTCCCAATGGAAAGTGTGTTTATCACAGAGGCAGAAACCATAAATGCAGGTACAAAGTTTATTATTAGAGACACAGAACAAGTGGGAAAGCACATAGAGTAAATGGTTTGTTTAGTTGAGGTAGAAACAAGGCAGAGATGCACACCCAGAGAGGAAGAGTGTGGGCATTCCCCCCTGATGAGAGGGCTAGTCACTTGTATAGGCCAGTTCTTCTGGGTCTTTATTTTCCTTCAGACCAATTGCCTGCTTTCTTTTTCCACACTTGACCTACCCTGGGTCCTTCCCCTGAGGTGCAGCTCACACACCCCACAGCCAAGATAGATTTTGAAGTTAAGGCTTCTGGGAGGAGCAAGACTCATCATGGTCTGGCATTATGCCTTGAGTTTTGACCCACAAGGAGCCCTTCTGAGCATGTGTAGTGTCTCCCTTGTCCCCAAAAGAAGGAGGAACAGAAATCCCTTAATCCTTTACTGAGAGTTTTGCCTCCCTTTGTCCTTGCCATGATTATTTCCCTGAGATGTTTACAAGAGATAAAGACTGCTCATTTATGCTGTTTCTGTTGTTACTTCCATTTTGGAGGGCAAACAGGAGGCTGACTGTAAATTCCTCAACTGGAAATCACCTATCTCTTGTCTCAGGACATTTAAACAGGAAGCTGGTCATAAACTTCTAACCTGGGGCCCTTCTATTTCCTTCATCACCTAGACTCCTAATGAAGAGAGGCACAGTTCTTGAGGCATGAGCCTGCTGTGTTTCCCCCTCTGCCAGCTGAGAATTAAAGCCACCTTTCTATTTCCTCCAAATTTTGTCTCCGTATATTTTATTCAGCTTTGGTGGGCAAGAAAGCCAAGATTTTGGCCTGCAGAAGTCACTAATTCACTTGTAGATTACCAAAATCTTGGGAATAAAATTAAATGAGAGAATATCTTTTAAAATATTGAGAGGAAGTAATATCTAAATAATCATTTCCTCTTACACAAAGACCTGTGTGTGTGTGTGCACGCGTGCTTTGTCTCTCAGCTGCTTAGTCTCTCTCAAAGCCGACTCTTTGAGACCCCACGGACTGTAACCCACCATGTTCCTCTGTCCATGGAATTCTCCAGGCAAGAATACTGGAGTGGGTTGCCATTCCCCTCTCCAGAGGATCTTCTCCACCCAGGAAACAAACCCAGGTCGCTTGCATTGCAGGCAGATTTTTCCTGGCTGGAGCCACCTGGGAAGCTCCATTACACAGAGACGAAAGGATTCAAATACATATACGGAAGACAAAGGTGATTTTCGTCTAATGTAAAGATGATTGCCTTAACAAATATTTATTTTTGGTGCAACTTTTAGAAATAGATCTAATCACCAAAGAAGGAAAGGAACAGTGAGGAACAGTAGATATGAAAAGTAGTTGGATATATGCAAAGAGTGATTTATTAACACCAAGAATGCAAAAGAGGGGTTTCCTAGATGTCTCAGTGGTAAAGAATTTGCTTGCCAATACAGGAGACTCAAGAGACATGGGTTCAATTTTGCACATACTTATATATACATATTGATGCTTTTCAACTGTGGTGTTGGAGAAGAATCTTGAGAGTCCCTTGATCTGCAAAGAGAACAAACCAGTCCATCCTAAAGGAGATTAGTCCTGAATATTCATTGGAAGGACTGATGCCGAAACTGAAGCTCCAATACTCTGGCCATCTGATGTGAAGAACTGACCCATTGGAAAAGACCCTGATGTAGGGAAACATTGAAGGCAGGAGGAGAAGGGGATGACAGAGGATGAGATAGTTGGATGGCATCACCGACTCGATGGACATGAGTTTGAGTAAGCTCCGGGAGTTGATGATGGGCAGGGAAGCCTGGAGGGCTGCAGTCTACAGGGTCACAAAGAGTCGGACAGGACTGAGCAACTAAACTGTATATATACACACATACAATAACTAAATGGTAAAGGAAAAAATGATTAAAAATTTCAGTTCTTTGAGAATACAAACAAAAAAGATAGGAAAAATTTTTGAATTTGCTATAAATCAAAGGACTTAAGCAAGTAGAAAAACAGTCAAATAGAGAATGTAACTAGCAAAGTATTCTACAAATATATTCAGTCTTACAGGTAGAGAAATGATTGCAAACTAACCCATTAGCATTCCCATTTTCACACAATATTTTTTTATTTGAATATTAACTCAAGATATTGTGAAATGCTTGTGTCACAAAAGCTATTTTAAGGTAATATTTGCCTGCATTCCTTGTATAGGATCTTAAAAAAGCAAAAAAAAAGCATGGTACTTACATCACTGTACATGCCTTCACAACACCCTGATTCTCTCTTTAAATTAATTGCAAACGTCCTTGGACTTAAGTTCTACTTTTACTGGAATACTTTACACCTCCCATTTCCTCTTCTAATTGAATTTTCATATTCACTATTGGTGCTTACTAGGTGTCTCAGATAGTAAAAAATTTGCCTCCCAATTCAGGAGACACAGGAGACAAGAGTTATGTCCCTGGGTCAGGAAGATCCCCTGAAGAAGAAAGTGGCAACCCACTTCATTCAGTATTCTTGCCTGGAGAATTCCATGGACAGAGGAGTCTGGTGGGCTATAGCCCAAAGAGTTGCAATGACCCTTGCATTGTAGAGTTTAATGTTCCCTTTTACTTCTGGCTTCATAAATTAATATATTAAGTTGTTAAGCACAAAAACAACCCCAGTGATCTTAGCTCTGGATTAGTCTGTACTGCCTCTCAGATAAACTCAGGTAAAAGTTCTTGCCTTGTATTCCCTTTCACCTTCTCTTGCAATATTTACTGGACTATTGAACTCACCTGGGTGGAGTCTCTGAGATGAAGGTCTCAATACAGATGTCAAAATCCTCTTACAGTTGATGATGGAGAAATAAGGTTTGTTTCTAGATGTTACAGTGGGACGGAGTCAAACATTGGTTTGCCAGCAGAAGTTATGACTTCAAAAGCAACAACCATATCCTGGCTAGCCCAAGGTTGCCCAGGCTGAAGGATGCAGCAGAGGATATATTTACTGCTCCCTGTATCTGCTCATTAGCACATTCCCCTTGTTATCACCACCTCTAAATAATTCATTACCCACAGGAGTAGACAGGAATATTCTCCTGTTTATTCTGTCTATGAGATGACGTAACAAGCCAGACAAATAAATCATTGTTCATTACTCCTTCATGATCTCATCTGCCCTCCAGAGGAATAAACCTTACGATCCCAGCACCAAATCCCATCCCTGAGTTCACATTTTCTCCACAGTCTAGGCTTGAGGCTTCTTTCTTGATTAGTCCATAATCAATTGCATGTGTGCTTGCTCAGTCATGTTTGACTATTTCCACCCCATAGGCTATCGGCTCCTCTGTCCATGGGATTCTCCAGGCAAGAATACTAGAATGGGTAGCCTTTCCCTTCTCCAGGGGANAGAACAAGTGGGAAAGCACATAGAGTAAATGGTTTGTTTAGTTGAGGTAGAAACAAGGCAGAGATGCACATCCAGAGAGAAAGAGCATGGGCATTCCCCCCTGGTGAGAGGGCTAGTCACTTGTATAGGCCAGTTCTTCTGGGTCTTCATTTTCCTTCAGACCAATTGCCTGCTTTCTTTTTCCACACCTGACCTACCCTGGGTCCTTCCCCTGAGGTGCAGGCTCACACACCCCACAGCCAAGATAGATTTTGAAGTTAAGGCTTCTGGGAGGAGCAAGACTCATTATGGTCTGGCATTATCNCAGACCAATTGCCTGCTTTCTTTTTCCACACCTGACCTACCCTGGGTCCTTCCCCTGAGGTGCAGGCTCACACACCCCACAGCCAAGATAGATTTTGAAGTTAAGGCTTCTGGGAGGAGCAAGACTCATTATGGTCTGGCATTATCTCTTGAGTTTTGACCCACAAGGAGCCCTTCTGAGCATGTGTAGTGTCTCCCTTGTCCCCAAAAGAAGGAGGAACAGAAATTCCTTAATCCTTTACTGAGAGTTTTGCCTCCCTTTGTCCTTGCCATGATTATTTCCCTGAGATGTTTACAAGAGATAAAGACTGCTCATTTATGCTGTTTCTGTTGTTACTTCCATTTTGGAGGGCAAACAGGAGGCTGATTATAAATTCCTCAATTGGAGATCACCTATCTCTTGTCTCAGGACATTTAAACAGGAGGTTGGTTATAAACTTCTAACCTGGGGCCCTTCTATTTCCTTCATCACCTAGACTCCTGATGGAGAGAGGCACAGTTCTTGAGGCATGAGCCTGCTGTGTTCCCCCCTCTGCCAGCTGAGAATTAAAGCCACCTTTCTACTTCCTCCAAATTCTGTCTCCGTATATTTTATTCAGCTTTGGTGGGCAAGAAAGCCAAGATTTTGGCCTGCAAAAGCCACTAATTCACTTGTAGATTACCAAAATCTTGGGAATAAAATTAAATGAGAGAAAATATTTTAAAATATTGAGAGGAAGTAATATCTAAATAGTCATTTCCTCTTACACAAAGACCTGTGTGTGTGTGCACGCGTGCTTAGTCTCTCAGCCGCTTAGTCTCTCTCAAAGCCGACTCTTTGAGACCCCACGGACTGTAACCCACCATGTTCCTCTGTCCATGGAATTCTCCAGGCAAGAATACTGGAGTGGGTTGCCATTCCCCTCTCCAGAAGATCTTCTCTACCCAGGAACCAAACCCAGGTCTCCTGCATTGCAGGCAGATTTTTACTGGCTGAGCCACCTGGAAACTCCATTACACAGAGACAAAAGGATTCAAATACATATATGGAAGACAAAGGTGATTTTCGTCTAATGTAAAGATGATTGCCTTAACAAATAGTTATTTTGGTGCAACATTTAGAAATAGATCTAATCACCAAAGAAGGAAAGGAACAGTGAGGAACAGTAGATATGAAAAGTAGTTGGATATATGCAAAGAGTGATTTAATAACACCAAGTATGCAAAAGAGGGGTTTCCTAGATGTCTCAGTGGTAAAGAATTTGCTTGCCAATGCAGGAGACTCAAGAGACATGGGTTCAATTTTGCACATACTTATACATACATATTGATGCTTTTGAACTGTGGTGTTGGAGGAGAATCTTGAGAGTCCCTTGACCTGCAAAGAGAACAAACCAGCCCATCCTAAAGAAGATCAGTCCTGAATATTTATTGGAAGGACTGATGCTGAAGCTGAAGCTCCAATACTTTGGCCACCTGATGTGAAGAACTGACCCATTGGAAAAGACCCTGATGTAGGGAAAGATTGAAGGCAGGAGGAGAAGGGGATGACAGAGTAGGTGATGCCATCCAACTATCTGGATGGCATCACCTACTCGATGGACATGAGTTTGAGTAAGCTCCAGGAGTTGGTGATGGACAGGGAAGCCTGGAGGGCTGCAGTCTACAGGGTCACAAAGAGTTGGAAAGGACTGAGCAACTAAACTGAATATATATATATATATATATATATACACACACATACAATAACTAAATGGTAAAGGAAAAATGATTAAAAATTCCAATTCTTTGAGGATACAAACAAAAAAGGAAAAAAATTTTGAATTTGCTATAAAATCAAAGGACTTAAGCAAGTAGAAAAACAGTCAAATAGAGAATGTAACTAGCAAAGTATTCTACACATATATTCAGTCTTACAGGTAGAGAAATGATTGCAAACTAACCCATTAGCATTCCCATTTTCACACAATATTTTTTTTATTTGAATATTAACTCGAAATATTGTGAAATGCTTGTGTCACGAAAGCTATTTTAAGGTAATGTTTGCCTGCATTCCTTGGATAGGATCTTAAAAAAAAAAAAAAAAAAAAGGCACGGTACTTACATCACTGTACATGCCTTCACAACACCCTGATCCTCTCTTTCAATTAATTGCAAACGTTCTTGGATTTAAGTTCTACTTTTACGAATAGTTTACACCTCCCATTTCCTGTTCTAATTGAATTTTCATGTTCACTATTGGTGCATACCAGGCATCTCAGATAGTAAAAAATTCGCCTCCCAATTCAGGAGACACGGGAGACAAGAGTTATGTCCCTGGGTCAGGAAGATCCCCTGAAGAAGAAAATGGCACCCCACTTCATTCAGTATTCTTGCCTGGAGAATTCCCTGGACAGAGGAGTCTGGTGGGCTATAGCCCAAAGAGTTGCAATGACCCTTGCATTGTAGAGTTTAATGTTCCCTTTTACTTCTGGCTTCATAAATTAATATATTAAGTTGTTAAGCACAAAAACAACCCCAGTGATCTTAGCTCTCGATTAGTCTGTATTGCCTCTCAGATAAACTCAGGTAAAAGTTCTTGCCTTGTATTCCCTTTCACCTTCTCTTGCAGTATTTACTGGACTATTGAACTCACCTGGGTGGAGTCTCTGAGATGAAGGTCTCTATACAGATGTCAAAATCCTCTTACAGTTGATGATGGAGAAAGAAGGTTTGTTTCTAGATGTTACAGTGGGACGGAGTCAAGCATTGGTTTGCCAGCAGAAGTTATGACTTCAAAAGCAACAACCATATCCTGGCTAGCCCAAGGTTGCCCAGGCTGAAGAATGCAGCAGAGGATATATTTACTGCTCCCTGTATCTGCTCATTAGCACATTCGCCTTGTTATCACCACTTCTAAATAATTCATTACCCACAGGAGTAGACAGGAAGATTCTCCTGTTTATTCTCTTTGTCTATGAGACGACATAACAAACCAGACAAATAAATCAGTGTTCATTACTCCTTCATGATCTCATCTGCCCTCCAGAGGAATAAACCTTAGGATCCCAGCACAAAATCCCATCCCTGAGTTCACGTTTTCTCCAGAGTCTAGGCTTGAGGCTTCTTTCTTGATTAGTCCATAATCAATTGCATGTGTGCTTGCTCAGTCATGTCTGACTATGTTCACCCCATAGGCTATTGGCTCCTCTGTCCATGGGATTCTCCAGGCAAGAATACTAGAATGGGTAGCCTTTCCCTTCTCCAGGGGANTGTCATCTGCATATCTGAGGTTATTGATATTTCTCCTGGCAATCTTGATTCCAGCTTGTGCTTCCTCCACTGATCAAATTTGTTCCCTTTTGTGGCTGAGTAATACTCCGTTGTAAATATGTACAACTTATTTATCCATTCATCTACATGACTTACTTTTGATTGGAGCATTTAAAAACCTTTATATAGTGAGTAAAAATTGGCCAGAGTTGGGCCTGTTATACATAATATTTGGTAAAATCTGGTAAGCTTAGGAACTGCTACAAAGTTACAGTAGACATACACTCCAGTGAATTTGGTAGTGTGCAAAGCCAGATGGGGCTTGAAATATTTTCATATTATTCTGTGTTTGCATGGTTTTTTGAGTATTAATCTAATCATCTCTCCTAAGGACACCCATCTTCCCAGACTCCAACTGAAGTCTGTATGTTTTGATTAATAGACACCTGAATGAAGTTCCTATTACCCCTTTTTTTCTTATGTTTTATATCATCAACCCCACCACATTCCAGTCTTGAAGTGGGGCAGGGGGTCATTTGGATGTGGCAAGAGGATTATGCAAGCATTGATTTCTGTGCTAGTAGGGGTTTGCCAAACTTCCAGTCCTTTCCATTAGAACAAAGATTAAAAAGTTGATACTTAGATTTACTGAAATTTGTTTTTCTTGAAAATATGCACACTGCTACTGCTGCTAAGTCGCTTCAGTTGTGTCCGACTCTATGTGACCCCATAGATGTTAGCCCACCAGGTTCCCCCATCCCTGGGATTCTCCAGGCAAGAACACTGGAGTGGGTTGCCATTTCCTTNCTTCAGTTGTGTCCGACTCTATGTGACCCCATAGATGTTAGCCCACCAGGTTCCCCCATCCCTGGGATTCTCCAGGCAAGAACACTGGAGTGGGTTGCCATTTCCTTCTTCAATGTATGAAAGTGAAAAGTGAAGGAGGACCATTTAAATATGCCTGTGAATTTCTCAAAAAAAGCATAAGTGATCACTTATATGGCTCACAGAAGTGAATATCTTGTAATTTGGGATAGCTTAAAAGTCTATAAATTTTTACTGAAAATTTTTATGATGAGTAGTATTGATTTGTATTCTGTTTATTGAGTAATCTGACCATAAATTTCATCAATTTGAAACCAGTTTGTTTGGATGTGTGATACTTAATGGTTGCCAGTATTCTTGCCGAAAGGAGTGTCCTTGAAGCCACCTCTTATCAAGCCCTTGGAAATACTGGTATCCAAATTACAGAGTTCTAATTTTTCTTAAAAGAAATATTAGCATTTTCTAGTGATAAGGTTTTATAATATTTGTTTTTGTTGGTGTTCAGTCATTTACTAAGCTAATATTTGAGCATCTAGTATTTGTTAGGTTATTGTGCTAGACACTGAGAACTCAGCTAGGAATAAGACACAGACTAGGCTGTCAAAGAGTACAGTTTCCTGGACCACATGGTTAAGTGAATTACAAATAGAAGTACAGTGCATCATAATTAATACTACTGCTATGAAAAGAGATGCCATGGAAACTCAAGGAGGATACCTGATAAGTCCTTAGAGAATGGGAAAGCATTATCAAAGCTGAGATCTTTTATAGCAAATATAATCTACTCTTTACTAATCTAAAGTGAATTTAATAATTTCACATTAGTACCAAAACTATAATATAAAGATAGGAAATTAAGGTATAACTGATTTTGTATATCGGTAAGTAGAAGTAGGTAGATTCTCTAGTAGGGTCGCACGGGAGGGCATAATGAAGTAGTTAGATTTAGATGCTTGTGTGGACATAGATTAGGGCTTTCCAGGTGGCTCAGTGGTAAAGAATCCTGCCAGTGCAGGAGACGCAGAAGACACAGGTTTGATCCCTGGTTCGGGAAGATCCCTTGGAGAAGGTAATGGCAACCCACTCCAGTATTCTCACCTGGAAAATCCCCTGGATAGAGGAACCTGGTGGACTGTAGTCCTTGCCATCACAAAGAGTCAGACAGGACTAAGCAACTGAGCACCCACTTATGCATGTACATAGATCTTTATTTCTAAAGCCACACATGCTAGATTGATACAGTATGTTTTATTGGGGAATCAAATATGTAAGTGATGTTGCTATTGTGATATAACTCTCCAAGATGCTAAACAACACAAGATAAAATTCCAAACAAAAGTGCAACATTTTTAGTTTATATGACTTCTTAGTTTGCATTCCTTGCGAATTTAGGATGTATTTAAAACTGTGTAAAAAATACCTTGTATTTACACACATGGATAGATAAAACATTTGTTTACATAGGCTCAGGTTATCAAAAACATTTTCCTACTACTGTCTAAAAAATATCTGTCAGAATGTTCAAAGATAATGCAGAAAAAGTTAATTCTTTGTTTTGCACAACTGCCTGCCCACTCCAGATATCTGGTACCCCACCCAAGTCCCTGCCCACTAAATGTTAGTTTGATTCTTCCCTCCTCCCCATCTTGGTGAAAACTAAAGTGTCCCAACAGATTTCCAGAATGCCTCTAGAAGTAATACTACCACTCCTGAGAACGACTGGATTAAATGAAGCCCCTGAGAGATTTGGGGGCTTCAAAATCTCTTACAAAAGAAAACAAGTAAAAATGCTGGGGTTGTAGCTGGTTTTGAAGTTTTGTGAAGTATATGAAAATTATATAGTTGAGTATTTTGAGTGCTATCCTTTGTTCACTTTATAAAACTTCTTTTGGGGTTTATTTACAGATTGGAAACCTCCACCTGCACAAACTGGATGAACTTGACTGCCTTGTGAAGGGCTTGCTGTATATAGATTCTGTCAGTTTCAATGGACAAGCAGAGTGCTATTATTTTGCTAATGCCTCAGAACCTGAGAGGTGCCAAAAGATGCCTTTTAACCTGGATGATCCCTATCCGCTCCTGGTAGTGAACATTGGTTCGGGAGTCAGTATTTTAGCAGTCCATTCCAAAGACAACTATAAACGAGTAACCGGAACAAGGTGATAGCTTTTTTGTTCTTAGAGCAGCATTCATATTGTTTGATTCTTAAAAGTTGTGAAATCTGTCTATATCTATGTCTATCTATATATATATATATGGTAGCTTCATCAGAAAAAGTGTATTGTGCAATAGCTAGAAATGTAGATATGTAAGTAAAAGTTATAGTGTTGCAGATAGTACTGTTTTATAAGGCATGTATGTAGACTTAAAATCATGAAATGTTTATATTTGGTTAGTGTCAGTTGTCATTAAAATTTCCATAATGAAGTGTGAATTTTTATCTGGAATGATTCCAATAATACTTTTATTTTCCAAAACATTTTTCTCATTTTTATATAGATATATTTAAGCCTAAATTTTATTTTATTTTATTTTATTTTTTTCTTTATTTTACTTTACAATACTCTATAGGCTTTGCCATACATCAACATGAATCCCCAACAGGTGTACACGAGCTCCCAATCCTGAATCCCCCTCCCACCTCCCACCCCACAACGTCTCTCTGGATCATCTCCGTGCACCAGCCCCAAGTATCCTGCATCCTGCATCTAACATAGACCGGCACCTCATTTCTTACATGATAGTATACATGCTTCAATGCCATTTAAGCCTAAGTTTTACCACATGCTTATTTGATTCATAGTTAAAGTACAAAGTATTTGGGGTTTCCCTGGTGGCTCAGTGGTAAAGAATCCACCTACTAATGCAGGAAACATGGGTTTGATCCATGATCTGGGAAAATCCCATATACTGCTGCGCACCTAAGCTCATGCACCACATTATTGAACCTGTGCTCTAGAGCTTGGGAGCCGCAATTATTGAAGCCTGCGCATCAGAGCCCATGCTCTGCATCAAGAGAAGCCACCACAATGAAAAGCCTGTGCACTACAGCTAGAGAGTAGACCCCACTGTTCCCGCTGTGGTGTTGCCCATGCAGCAACAAAGACCCAGTGTAGCCAAAAATAATAGTTGTTTTTCTTTTTTTAAGTTGAAGTATTTAACGACCTTGTAATTAATTCAATAGGATAAATTTAACATGAGCTCTTACCTGGTGGCTCAGATAGTAAAGAATGTGCCTGTAATGCAATTTAGAAGAACCAGTTCAGTCCCTGGGTTGGGAAAATCCCCTGGAGAAGGGAATGGCTATCCACTTCAGTATTCTTTCCTGGAGAATTCCATGGACAGAGGAGCCTGGCAGACTACAGTCCACAGGGTCACAGAGTCGGACATGACTGAGCAACTTTCACTTTCTTTTCTGTAATACCTGAAATACAGATGTGAAATGAGATTTTTAAATTTACCTTATGATTCTAGTATGTACTTTATCAGCTTTTAAGGAAACTTGAGGAAGATAGATTTTAGGATTCTTAAATTATGTTGTTTTGTGGCAGCGAGGGTGTGGGAGTGGAGAACACTTTATTTTTTGGCCTCTCGGTATAATGTGAAATCTTAGCTCCTAGACCAGGGCACAAACCCACGGCCCCTGCTGTGGCAGCACAGAGTCTTACCCACTGGACTGCCAGGGAAGTCCCCAGAAACGCCTATTTGAATGGTACTTAAATTTAAAGTATCCCATTTCTATGGTGACTGAACATCTATCTCCATTGTAACTCTATGCCAGAGAATTACAGAGAAGTATTACCTGCTTAAGTCAATTCAAAAAGATAGAAATTCAGTCTGTTAACTAGATTCCAACAGTGATTCAGGAGTAGAACTGTTAGAAATTCAGCTGAGATTAAAGGAGCAAAGGTTTTGATTTAAAGGATTAGAGAAACATAATTTCACTTTATGAGCATATTCAAAGAGTATTAGAACCAATTTAATTTCTATCTTTAAATGATCTCACTGTATTCATTTCAGAGTCACATAAATGTTTGTGTACTGACTTAAGAGTTACAGTTTTCCTCCTTTTAATTTGTGTGGTGCTAACTTTTAAAAAATGCTCCTTTTTCATGCACACACAGATGTGCGTTTTCAGCAGTTACAGTGTGCGATACCAGGTGAAGACATGAGACACAGAAGGTGTCCTGTGTCATGTCGTTTCCACAAGAAGATTTTTTTCCTTTGGTTTACTCTTTGATCTGAAAAGTTTGGTTTTGCTTTGCATATTTCTTAGGTTTAGTAAATGTTTTCTATTCATGTGTTTAATTGAATAAGTGAGTACTCCATCCTTTTGCACTGGAGAAAGAATACAGTGTGTAAATGCAACTTACCACATTTTGTTTGTTTCTTTAGCCTTGGAGGGGGTACCTTTCTGGGTTTATGTAGCTTGTTGACTGGCTGTGAAAGTTTTGAAGAGGCTCTTGAAATGGCATCGAAAGGAGACAGTACACAAGCTGACAAGCTCGTCCGTGATATTTATGGGGGAGACTATGAGAGATTTGGTCTGCCTGGTTGGGCTGTAGCGTCTAGGTAAGTTTAACATGTACACTGGAATTAAGCTAGCTTACTTAGTTTTTAGAAAACAGTGTATCGCGAAGTTGTAAGGGGCCTTCCTTTTACCCAGCTCAGTTATAAGTTTTGAACATTTGTGTGATTTCAAAATTAAATGTACGTTACAAAGTCTTCCCTCAGTGCACTGTAGGAAACTTTTATTCATTCTTGAGTATCCTTCCAGTGTTTCTCTATGCAAATACAAATATATATCCTTATCCTCCTCTTATAAAAGGTAACTTTTAGAAGATAATGTTAAAATACCATTATATAGCATTTTATAGCATACCATATACAGTTCGGTTCCCTTACCGTGGTTCTGCACCTAGACAATCAGCCATCGTCAGATTGAAAATATGTCCCGAAAGTTGCAAAAGCAAAATTTGAATCTGCTGCGCCTAGGCAGCTATTTACATAGTGCTTATATTGTATTAAGTAATACGGAGATGATGTAAAGTATATATATATATAGGTTATGTGGAAATACTACATCATTTTGTACAAGGAACCTGAGCATCGATTGATGTTGGCCCTCCAAGGAGGGTCCTGGAGCCAGTCCTTCATGGATAAGAGGGATGGTTGTATCATCTGTAACAGTAGTATTTCCTAGTCTGTTTGCCTGCTCCCTTAACCTCTCTCTCTTTCCACCTCCATCTTCCTCTTTGTTCTCCCTTTTCTGTGTCCCCTCCTTCCTTTTCTCTCTTCTTTATGAATAGCTTCGTGGTATTTGATTGTGTGACCATCAGTTTGGTGTATGTTCGGGTTGTTCCCAGTGTTTGCTCTGTGCAGTTCATTGGGTCATTAAGTAACTTTGTACATGTATACCTTATTTTGCACATGTGTAGATTTATCTGTAGGCCCAAAATGTATGAGATGTTGCTTGTTAATCAGCAGATTTGATTTTGTTTTTCATTTCTCTACAGTTTTGGGAATATGATTTATAAGGAGAAGCGAGAATCTGTTAGTAAAGAAGATCTAGCAAGAGCTACTTTAGTTACTATCACCAATAACATTGGTTCAATAGCACGAATGTGTGCCGTTAATGAGGTAAAATTTTTTAATTACATGAAAAATGTGAGTTGGAGTTTTCTGTACATGTAGCAGGATTCTTAAGGAGGCCTCTAGTATTTAGATCTCTTAATCCGTTAAATCCCAAAATACACTAATATATATATTACCTACCCAACTGTGATACTTCATTTAAACAAAGTAGCAGATCATTCAAATCAGAAATTAGGACAAAGAGATGTTTACATTTATCCAGCAACCTTTTCAGAAATATATGGCCTAAGTATCTTGAAATTGTAAAACAGAGATTCCTCCTAAACAGTAAGACATTTTGAGGCAACTAAATATTGAAAGTGTGGGCTTTCTTTTTTTCTTCCTGTTAATGTTGCATTGGGTTAGTGGCGTACTTGGAGGTTTCCTTGCTGCCCTCGGCTTCTTTACAGTGCTGCCTTGTTGCATATGGATCAAGCAGCATTGTACAGGGCTATGAAGGCACTGAGGCTTGTTCTTCACATGACGTTTGAGTGGTAGATACTTACAAAAAGCAAGTACTGTTGGAGTTACCTCGTAATTAGATTATTTTTATTTAAAGAAGATTGTACAGTTCTGCCTTCATGTAGTAAGTGTGTATGCCCATTTAGTGTTTGTAAATATCAAATATGTTGTAAATGAGTTGGAAATTGTACTTTATGAAAGAATTCATTTGTTCACTCTTTCATTTATTCATTGAATAAATATTTGCAGAGTATCATTTGCCAGGTATTGTTCTGGGCACTTGAGGTAAATTAGTGAAGAAAACAAAAATCTCTGACTTCGTGAAGCTTACAGCTGTTCTAGTGACACAGTAAATAAGCAAACTGCTTAGTATTAGGTAGGAAATGCTATTTTTTAAACAGGGAAAATTAGGGACTTTCCTGGCAGGTCAGGTTGTTAAGACTCTGAGCTTCCCTTGCAGGGAGTGTGGTTTCAATCCCTGGTCAGGGAACTAAGATCTGACATGCCAGGTGCAGCCAAAAAAAAAAAAAAAAGGGGGGGGGGATAATTAAACAAGTTAAAGAGAATTAAGAGAATTATGAGTATACCGAACACTGGCAGAGGACAAATTACTAAGTAGGTAGTTAAAGGAAGCCTTTGTTGAAAATGTGACTCTTAGGCAAAGATTTGAAGAAGGCGAGAGAATCATGGGTGCAGATCTTTGGGGATAGGGAGACTCCAGGAGAGAGAACAACTGTGCAAAGGCTTGAATTAATCCTGTGAATTATTCTAAATTTAAAATCAGAATTCTGTCTTAAGTTTGTTTATAATAGTGTAGTAAGTTAGTTGAGGGAGCTACTAGCAGGTGTTTTAACCTAGAGTTGGGAAATATTTCACTTTGNACCGAACACTGGCAGAGGACAAATTACTAAGTAGGTAGTTAAAGGAAGCCTTTGTTGAAAATGTGACTCTTAGGCAAAGATTTGAAGAAGGCGAGAGAATCATGGGTGCAGATCTTTGGGGATAGGGAGACTCCAGGAGAGAGAACAACTGTGCAAAGGCTTGAACTAATCCTGTGAATTATTCTAAATTTAAAATCAGAATTCTGTCTTAAGTTTGTTTATAATAGTGTAGTAAGTTAGTTGAGGGAGCTACTAGCAGGTGTTTTAACCTAGAGTTGGGAAATATTTCACTTTGAGGGGCTGACAGTAATCCGTGAACTTTTTTATTAGCTCTTAGAGGTCAATTTTCACTGACGAATTAACAGTAATTAAGGACATACGCCATGAGACACCAAGTCACAGGTTCATGAAATAGTGTGTTTAGTCGCTCTGTTACATCCAACTCTTGTGACCCCATGGCCTATAGCCCACCAGGCTCCTCTGTCCATGGGATTTTTAGGCAAGAATATTGGAGTGTGTTGCCATTTCTGACGCAGGGCTTAAACCCTCGTCTCTCGCATTACAGGCAGATTCTTTTACCACTGAGCCATTTACCACTTTACCACTGAGTTCAGTTCAGTTGCGCAGTTGTGTCCGACTCTTTGTGACCCTGTGGACAGTGGCATACCACACCTCTCTGTCCATCACCGACTGCTGGAGTTTACTCAAACTCATCTCCATTGAGTTGGTGATGCCATCCAACCATCTCATCCTCTGTCATCCCCATCTCCTCCTGCCCTCAATCTTTCCCAGCATTAGGGTCTTTTCCAGTGAGTCAGTTCTTCGTATCAGGTGGCCAAAGTATTGGAGTTTCAGCTTCAACATCAGTCCTTCCAATGAACACTCAGGACTGAGCTCCTTTAGGATGGACTAGTTAGATCTCCTTGCAGTTCAAGGGACTCTCAAGAGCCTTCTCCAAAACCACAGTTTAAAAACATCAATTCTTTGGCACTCAGCTTTCTGTATAGCACAACTCTCACATTCATACATGACCACTGGAAAAACCATAGCCTTGACGAAACAGACCTTTGTTGGCAAAGTAATGTCTCTGCTTTTTAATATGCTGTCTAGGTTGGTCATAACTCTCCTTCCAAGAAATAAGTGTCTTTTAATTTCATGGCTGCAATCACCATCTGCAGTGATTTTGGAGCACAAAAAAATAAAGTCTGACACGTTTCCCCATCTGTTTTCCATGAAGTGATGGGACCAGATGCCATGATCTTTGTTTTCTGAATGTTGAGCTTTAAGCCAGCTTTTTCACTCTCCTCTTTCACTTTCATCAAGAGGCT
>SJYV01042875.1:0-10113 GCA_006410875.1 Neotragus pygmaeus | reverse complement strand
GGCAGGAGGAGAAGGGGATGACAGAGGATGAGATGGCTGGATGGCATCACGGACTCGATGAACATGAGTTTGAATGAACTCCGGGAGTTGGTGATGGACAGGGAGGCCTGGCATACTGTGATTCATGGGGTTGCAAAGAGTTGGACACGACTGAGAGACTGAACTGAACTGAACTGAACTGAATGGTAAAGAATGGACATAAGAGGTTGTTCTGGCTCAGGTTAGCTACGAAAATTCTTGTCCTTCATATAAACTATGTTCATTCTGTATAGAAGTATGTGACATAAGGCAATGTCATGTTGATTTTTGTACACATTATTGTCAGAAGTATTTGCCCTTCTTCTGGTTAGAGTGCTGGTGGCACCAATAAATCCTTTTATTCAGGAAACCTTTAGAGAAACTTTTAAAGCAGAAGTTAGTCTTAAACATCTAGTTTAACATGGTTATTTTAGGGATATTAGAACTATGTTCTATAATTAATGTCCCCTGCCTAAGATTACACAGATGGACTTTAGGACAGCTGGGATTAGAATCTACTTCTTAAAACTTATACTTCCTTACTCATTCCATTGAAACTACTCCATAGGAACAGCAAAATAGTATTTGCTAAACTATTCCTTAAGTATGCTTGTTTGGTTTCCAATTTTTTTTAATTTTCTTTATATTTCTCAAAATTATTTGCTCTTATAATTGTTCTTTATATCAGAGCCAAGTCCTAGTTTGTAACTCCCAGCCACAGTGTACCACACAACCACAATAGCATGCATATTTTTATGTGTATGCATATACATGCACAAAAGTATATGCATACATATATGCATATGTACATATATAATTCTCAGATACAAATAATTCTTATTTAGACATTAAGTCAAAAATAAGTTATTAGGTATTATCAGAGTATGTCAGCAATGAATGAAGAAAACTGAAGACAGTATATTTTTCATGTGAAAAGATAGTTTAAAGCTTAAGGTTGGGCAATATGGTTAATTTCAGTTACACTATAGCCTTGTTTAAACACTTTTTATCTCTTCTCCCTAATTATCCACATGCTTATACATTATATGCAACATCTCAAAAATCCATCTCCTGTACATTCCCATCATAATTTATTTAGACCAGGCCCCATCATTTCTCGCTTGAAATGAAAGTTCCTGAAAACACTGATAAATCAATTTCTTTTTCTGAAACTCCGGGAGTTGGTGACGGACAGGGAGGCCTGGCGTGCTGCAATTCATGGGGTCACAAAGAGTTGGACATGACTGAGCAACTGAACTGAACTGAACTGAATTCCTTTACCCCCTAATCTATGCCCTAACTCAGCAAGCAGAGTGATCTTTATAAAAGTCAAATCTGATCAAGTCACTTTCAAAAACCCCTAGCATCCTTAAGAAAAGTTCACACTCCTTAGCATGGCATGAAAGGACCTTCAAGGTCTCTACTCTCTTATCTCCCATCTCTATTTCCTTCCTGCTTTATCATCTCCTCTCCAGAAAGTCTTCCTATCCTCCAGAGCACTCTCAGTTAGATGCCCATCTTCGGTTCTCAAATAACATCCAGGTAATACCTCATCATGAAAAATGAAAGTCACTCAGTTTTGTTCGACTCTTTGCAACCTTAAGGTCTATACAGTCCATGGAATTCTCCAGGACAGTATACTGGAGTGAGTAGCCTATCCCTTCTCCAGGGGATCTTCCCAGCCCAGGGATTGAACCCATGTCTTCTGATTTACAGGTGGATTCTTTACCTTCTAAGCCACCAGGGAAGCCCAAGAATACTGGAATGGGTATCCTATCCTTAATCCAAGGGAACTTCCTGACCCAGGAATTGAATTGGGGTCTCCTGCATTGCAGGCTGATTCTTTACCAGCTGAGCTATGAGGGAAGCCCATACCTCATAGTAGATGATCTCTATATAACATGATAAATGCTATTTCTATGTCTGTTCTTCCTCACTAACCAGTCCATATTTTGGAAATTTATCTAATCTTTTCATTTTCAGACCCCACCATATTCTGCCTACCATAAAAGCAATACTGAAACACTGGCTGAATGATGGTTTCCCTGAGTTCTGTCTAGGTGAAGCCACAGGTTCTTAGAATTTTCAACTTTCCTTCAGATCCTCTAAGTACTTATCCCAGATACAAGGAGTACACACGTATCACACTCTTTCATAGCAAAAGATTCTGTGAATTTTTTAACTTCCCCTCTCCAGAAAAATCTACCTTCTGTGTGAATGAAATTAAAGCCCATTTTTTCAAGCTAGGCCACTTATTTGAAGAGCAGAGGCACTAAAGAACTGCATATAGATGCACTCGAGTTACATGAGAGCCATATTCTAGAGAAGTCAAACTTTCTTTCCAGCCTCACAACCTGAGTCCAACTTATTCCAGTATAACTGTACTCTTTGAACTCCCCAGAATAGTAACATTAAAACAACCTACCATAATATTCCTTAAGCCTTAGTTTTATGAGCAAAAATGGCAATAAAATACTTGCTTTTTGAGGTCATTTTGTGAAGTAACTTTAAAAAGTATTTAATTTAGCTTCTTGCCTCAAGTTTTATTAAAATAGTTTAGTTGAACTAACCTCTTCTAATGATTTACAAGTTCTAAACAAAATAAGAAATATGTATTAGATGGTACTCGAGACTGACTAAAAATATTTAGAACCTGAGAAGTATTCTACTACTGAAAGACAATCAGTGACTTGTAAAAATGTGAGCATTTTCAGTCTTTTGCCTGGGGTCAAACTTAATCTTCACATGGCTCCAGAAGCAGAATGCTGCAACCTTAATGATTAAAGAGTCACATGGGAAAGATTGAGACTGCAGAGCAGCTGGAAAGTTAACAGTATATTCATGAGGTAAGGGAAAAGCAGAAAGGGTAAGCCCCAGTATCTGCATATAAAATCTACATAAATCTTTGACAGATCACTAAACAATTTATAACAAAGATTTCAGGGATGTGGCAAAAAATCAGAGTGAACATCGACATTTTAGAAATCAGTGAACTCAAATGGACCAGAGTGGGTGAATTTAACTCAGATAAATATTAAATCTACTGCTGTGGGCAAGAATTCCTTAGAAGAAATGGAGTAGCCCTCATAGTCAACAAGAGAGTCCGAAAGGTAGTTCTTGGGCGCAATCTCAAAAATGACACAATGCCTTCATTTCCAAGGCAAACCATTCAATATCACAGTAATCCAAGTCTATGCCCCAACCAGTAATGCAGAAGAAGCTGAAGTTGAATGGTTCTATTATGACCTATAAGACCTTTTAGAACTAACACCAAAAAAAGATGCCCCTGTCATCATAGGGGACTGGAATGCAAAAGTAAGAAGTCAAGAGATACCTGGAGTAACAGGCAAGTTTGACCTTGAAGTACAAAATGAAACAGGGCAAAGATTCAAGGGATTAGATCCAATGGATTCAAGGGATTAGATTATATAAGAAAGAGAAAATAAATTAAATTGAAAAAAAAAGGGATTAGAATTAAATAGATTCCAGGGATTAGATCTGATAGAGTGCATGAAGAACTATGGATGGAGATTACTGACATTGTAAAGGAGACCGTGATCAAAACCATCCCCAAGAAAAAGAAATGCAAAAAGGTAAAATGGTTGTCTAAGAAAGCCGTATAAATAAATAGCTGAGGAAAGGAGAGAAATGAAAGGCAAAGGAGAAAAGAAAAGGTATATCCATCTGAATACAAAGTTCTGAAGAATAGCAAGGAGTGATGAAAAAGCCTTCCTAAGAGATCAATGCAAAAAATAGAGGAAAACAATGAATGGGAAAGACTAGAGATCTCTTCAAGAAAATTAGAGATACCAAGGGAACATTTCATGCCACAATAAAGGACAGAAATGGTATGAACTTAACAGAAGCAGAAGATACTTAGAAGAGGTGGCAAGAATACACAGAAGAACTATACAAAACAGATCTTCATGACCCAGATAACCACAATGGTGTGATCACTCACCTAGAGCCAGACATCCTGGAGTGTAAAGTTAAGTGGGCCTTAGGAAGCATTACTACGAACAAAGCTACTGGAGAAGATGGAATTCCAGCTGAGCTATTTCAAATCCTAAAAAATGATGTTGTTAATGTGTTGTACTCAAATTTGGAAAACTCAGTAGTAGCCACGGGGCTGGAAAAGGTCAGTTTTAATTCCAGTCTCAAAGGAAGGCAATGCAAAAGAATGTTCAAACTACGACACAATTGTACTCTTCTCACAAGCTAGCAAAGTCATGCTCAAAATCTGCAAGTGAGACTTCAACAGTACATGAACTGAAAGCTTCCAAATGTTCAAGCTGGATTTAGAAAGGCAGAAGAACCAGAAACCTAATTGCCTACATCAGTTGGATCACAGATAAAGCAAGAGAGTTCCAGAAAAACATCCACTTCTGCTTTATTGAGTATGCCATAGCCTTTGACTGTGTGGATCACAACAAACTGTGGAAAATTCTTCAAGAGATGGGAATACGAGATCACTTTTCTTGCCTCCTGACAAATCTGTATGCAGGTCAAGAAGCAACAGTTAGAACCGGACATAGAACAATGGACTGGTTTCAAATTAGGGAAGGAGTACAACAAGGCTGTATATTGTCATCCTGCTTTTTTAACTTATATTCAGAGTACATCATGAAGAATGTCTGGCTAGATGAAGCACAAGCTGGAATAAAAACTTCCTGGACAAATATCAATAACCTCAGATATGCAGATGACACCACCCTTATGTCAGAAAGTGAAGAGGAACTGAAGAACCTCCTGATGAAAGTGCAAGAAAACAGTGAAAAAGCTAGCTTAAAACTCAACATTCAAAAAATGAAGATCATGGCCTCTGGTCCCATCACTTCATGGCAAATAAAAGAAACAATGGAAAAAGGGACAGACTATTTTCTTGGGCTCCAAAATCACTGTAGATGGTGATTGCAGCCATGAAATTAAGATATATGCTCCTTGGAAGAAAAGCTATGACCAACCTAGACAGCATGTTAAAAAGCACAGACATTAATTTGTCAACAGTGGTCTATCTAGTCAAAGTTATGGTCATGTGGTCAGTGGTCATGTACAGATGTGGGAGTTGGACTATAATAAAAGCTGAGCACTGAAATAGTGATAATTATGAATTGTAGTGTTGGAAAGACTCTTGAGAGTCTCTTGGACTGCAAGGAGATCCACCCAGTCCACCCTAAAGGAAATCAGTTCTGGGTGTTCATTGGAAAAGCTGATGTTGAAGCTAAAACTCCAATACTTTGACCACCTGATGTGAAGAATTAACTCATTGGAAAACACCCTGATGCTGGGAAGGATTGAAGGCAGGAGGAGAAGGGGACAGAGAAAGAGGTTGGATGGCATCACCAACTCAATGAGTGTGAGATTGTGCAAGGTCCAGAAGTTGGTGATGGACAGTGAAGTCTGGTGTGCTGCAGTCCATGGGGTCACAAATAGTCAGGCACAACTGAGTGAACTGATATTCATAGCAGAATGATTACAAAGTTTGAGTACAGCCAAACTAAATTGGTAGACCACTGCTTCTACAGAAAAACATCACAGAATGTAAAGGCTCTACAAGAATTTATTCCTGGTGTCTAGAATACAATTAAAACTAGTCAGATATGCAAAAAAGGAAAATAATGCCATATTCCTTTTAAAGTAATCCATAAAAAGAATACATGTGAATTCGTTCTAATGAGGTAGATGAAACAGACTGAAGTAAGCCAGAAAGAAAAACACCAATACAGTATACTAACACATGTATATGAAATTTAGAAAGATGGCAAAAATAACCCTGTATGCAAGACAGCAAAAGAAACATAGATGTATAGAACAGTCTTTTGGACTCTGTAGGAGAGGGAGAGGGTGGGATGATTTGGGAGAATGGCATTGAAACATGTATAATATTATATATGAAATGAATCACCAGTCAAGGTTCGATGCATGATACTGGATGCTTGGAGCTGGTGCACTGGGATGACCAGAGGGATGGTATGGGGAGGGAGGAGGGAGGGGAGTTCAGGCTGGGGAACACGTGTATACCTGTGGTGGATTCATGTTGATGTATGGCAAAACCAATACAATATTGTAAAGTAATTAACCTCCAGTTAAAATAAATAAATTTATATTAAAAAATAGAGTAATCTATAAAAAAACCTTTCTTAAAGGCCCTGCTGCTGCTGCTGCTGCTAAGTCACTTCAGTCGTGTCCGACTCTGTGTGACCCCATAGACGGCAGCCTCCCAGGCTCTCCCATCCCTGGGATTCTCCAGGCAAGAATATTGGAGTGGGTTGCCATTTCCTTCTTCAATGCATGAAAGTGAAAAGTGAAAGTAAAGTTGCTCAGTCATGTCCAACTCTTAGCGACCCCACAGACTGCAGCCTACCAGGCTCTTCCAAAGGCCCTACATATTGCAAATAGCAAAGATTTTCAAACAACTACAATAAATATGTTCATCAACTCAGAGGAATTCATATATAATGACTGACTGAGAATCACACCCAAAAAATGGAAATCATAAAGGATGAGCAAAACAGAAATTCTTTGGTTACTGTATCATGTATTTCAAAGTTTCTACGAGAGTAAGTCTTAAAAGTTTTCATCACAAGAAAAACAATTTAACTATGTATGATGATGGATGTTATCTAGACTTATTGTCTATGTAATAATTCTATGAAATTAACAAATATTTAATTCTTATGTTGTATGTATATAACTTATATCTCAAAAAAATTCCAGAATTAAAAAGTACAATACCTAAAAAATTTTGAAATTACTCTATTTGATTAACAGAAGATTAGAATTAGCAGCAGTTAGTGAATTTGAAAATATATCAGTAGCAGTCATCCAGTCTAAGGAACAGAAATATAAAATAAAGAAAAATGAATAGAATTTGAGGGACCTATTAGTATTTAATTATAACATCTGNATTAACAGAAGATTAGAATTAGCAGCAGTTAGTGAATTTGAAAATATATCAGTAGCAGTCATCCAGTCTAAGGAACAGAAATATAAAATAAAGAAAAATGAATAGAATTTGAGGGACCTATTAGTATTTAATTATAACATCTGTACAAATAGAGTTCTAGTAAGAGAAACTGAAAGGAAAAAAATGACCAAAATTATGTCAAATCTGGAAAAGCATCAACTAATATATCTAAAAGCTCAACAAAACCCAAACAGGATGAATAATAAGAATACCGTATCTAAAGAAATTACAGTCTAACTGCTGAAATTCAAATGCAAAATGATGATGTTTAAAGTAACAAGACTAGAGTCACAGACTAAATATATGCAAAAATAATACAAATGACAATGACTTCTCAAAAAAGACAATCAAGCCAGAAGATAGCAGTCTAAAGAAAATATTTTCACACTGAAAAGACAGCAATATGATAATTCCAATAAATGAGGAGGTCAGAACTATAATAATGCAACATTAACCAATATATCAATATTAATCCTTTCACTGTTACCTGAGACTATCACAATATTGTTAACCAGCTATACCCCAAGACAAAATAAAAAGTTTTAAAAAATAAGGGAGAAAACTATACCTGATAGTCTTAATACATCAAAAATTGACATAATTTAACATGAACATTTTAAATATTTCTCAAACATGAAGTGAAAAGGAATTTCCTGAATCTAATACAGAACAAGTATAAACAACCTATACTTAACATTATATTTACTGGCAAAGATTTAATAATTTCCACCTAAGATCTAGAAGAAGGCAGGAATATTTACTTTCATCACAAGCATTCGATATAACTGGATATCCTAGCCAGTGCAATAAAGCATAAAATTAATAAACAGGACATTAAAATTTCAAAGAAAAACTGCAGTTTCTATTAACAAAGAGCAATTGTTTATATAGAAACTTACAACGAATCAAATAATATTTCAAAAAAAATAACAAAACTAGCAAACTCTCCAAAAATGTTAACATAATCTATTTTTTATAAATAACAGCAATTGAAAAAAAAAATTTTATAGTAGCATCAAAAGCAAACATTTCAGAATAAAATTTTCAAAAGGCATTTAAAACTTAAATACCAAAAACTAAAAAAAACAAACAAAAATGCAAAATCATAAGATGTTGCTAAGGGATTGGAATGCCAAGTTTGATAGGAAGGCTAAATATTATTAAGATAGTAATTCTCCACAGCAACTTCAACTTAGTTTCTTTTTTTCCTTAATGGAAATTGGCAAGCTTTTTCTAAAAATATTTATGAAAATGCTAAGGTCCTAGAATAACAAAAATAATTTTTAAAACAAAGAATATGCTGCTGTAGAAAGGACTTTCAATAGCTGACTGAGTTAGGCAGAATTCTAACAAGGCCCTCAAGATACCCTGAGGTACACAGTCTGTGACTGTGAATATGATGGATTTTACGCTAGTGATTGGCATATGCTATATAAGTTGATTTTAAGAAATGGAGATGATCTGGGTAATCCTGATCTAAACATATGAGTCCTATATATTTAAGTCTAGACATTAGAAACAGAGGAAACTAAATATTTGAAGCATAAAGTGAAAAAAATGAAGTCACTCAGCCGTGACCAACTCTTTGAGACCTCATGGACTGTAGCCTACCACATTCCTCTGCCCATGGGATTTTCCTGGCAAGAGTACTAGTGCTGATTGCCATTTCCTTCTCCAGAGGATCTTCCCAACCCAAGGATTGAACCCAGGTCTCCTGCATTGTAGGCAGATGCTTTACCATCTGACCCACTAGGGAAGTCATTTGAAGCATAAGAGGAATTCAGCTCAAAGGAAACTTCCATTGCTTGCCTTCCTATGGCAAGGAAAGTGGGTGGTCTTTGGGAACTGAGACTGACACGTAACCATCCAGCTAGAAAACGCACCCTCAGTTGTACAACCTCAAGCAACTGAATTTTGCCAATAAACTAAATTACCTTGGAACAGCACTGCAAGGTTTAGATGAGAATTCAGACATCTGACACCTTGATTCCAGCCTGTGGGAACCTGAATAAAGAACTTAGTCATGTAGTATCTGTAGTTCTGATATACAGAACTGCAAAATAATCCATGGCTGTAGTTTCAAATTTCCGTGTGTAGTAATCTGTTATACAATAATAGAAGAGGTGCTAGTGGCAAAGAATCCACCTGTCAATGCAGAAGACACAAGAGACGCAGGTTAAATCCTTGGGTCAGGAAGATCCCCTGGAGTAGGAAATGGCAACCCAATCCAGTACTCTTGCTTGGAGAATCTTGTGAACAGAGAATCCTGGTGGGCTACAGTCCATGGGGTTGCAAAGGGTTGGACACAACTGAAGCGACAGCAACTGATTTAACAACTTACCCGAAATTATAATTAAGTCATTATGAGTTAGGATAAACAAGCGAAATAATCTGAAATCCAAAAACTTATCTGACATATAAATTGCCATTTTATTTTCAAAGCACTCTACAATTAATTAAGAGAAGGAACATTTTCAACAAACGAAGCTGGTACATCTGCTATATCTATAAGAAGAAAAGATGAGCATTTACACCCACTTCATATGACATTCCAATTTTTTTGTGTGAAATGCATCATAAACCTGATTAAAAAACCTAAAACCAAAATGCGTTTATAAAAATATACAGGAGAATTTCTTCACAACTTGAGGGTACACAAAGATTTCTTAGGACACAAAAACATTGACTGTAAAGAAAACAGTTGAATTGGGTGATGTCAGCAAAATGGTAGAAGAGTCAAGACCGGTACTTTCTTTCTTCCCATGGACTCACTGATTTACAACAATACACAGATCAGTTCCTTCTCTAAGAAACTGAGAAACAAGTTGAGAAGTTTTTGGACCCCGAGCAAGTGCAAAATTAGTCAATTCAAAATTGGTTGGTAAATTTGAGACACCCACTCATCATAACCCCCTGGCATATAACACCATACAATTGGGAGGAAGCATCTAGCTTCTGGCTTCTCTCTGGGGAATAAAAAAGTTGGACAACTTACACACCAAAATGACAACTTATCTGAGGACTACCTGAGCAACTAACTGGATTTATCTCAAAGCACCGATGGAACTTATCATATTCTAGAAGCCTGAGGGCCAATGAGAAGAAAAATAGTGGCTTAAAAAAGCAAA
>SJYV01042871.1:0-22353 GCA_006410875.1 Neotragus pygmaeus | reverse complement strand
CCCAGGAGATCTTCTCCAGGAATGCCATAACACAAGCAGGACAGGAACTCATCACCAGCCCAGATTTGCCTCCATGGGTGAGCACACTCTTGAGCTTGTTGCATCTCCCTAAACCTTTCAAGTATTTTAAGGGACACAGGAGTCTTTCTTGTAAGACTTTCCCAGTGGCTCAGACAGTAACGAATGTGCCTGCAATATGGGAGACCTGGGTTCAGTCTCCATGTTGGGAACCTCCTTTGGAGAAGAGAATGGCTCCCCACTCTAGAATTCTTGCCTGGAGAATCCCATGGACAGAGGAGCCTGGTGGGCTACAGTCCTTGGGGTCGCAGAGAGTTGGACACGACTGAGACAGTATCACTTTCGGTCTTCCAGGGGTTTGAGCTGTCCCAAAGTTCTTGGCCCTGACAGGCAGGCTCTCCCCAGCAAGGCCAAGGTCACGCTAAGGACAAGGCATTGCAAGGCAGCTCCAACCAGCAGGCAAAAACGGTCAGTTACTCAAGATACCTGCAGAGATTCCAGCATGAGGGACTGGAGGATCTCCTTTCAGACCCACCAACTTGACGTCACAAGCAGACACTCTAGCGCGATGGCTCGGCACTGGCCTGACCCGACCGCAGCACGTGGAGGCCGCGTCTCCAGTGTAGCTGGTGTGACGGAGCCTGGGCGGTGCTGACAGCGAGTGCACGAGTCAAAAGGAGGAGACAGAGATGGTGGCTCACGGGAGTGGTCAGACATCCGTACATTCACTTAATAAAATTATGCCCACACCTGCCCTGGGCGTGGACGACAAAAGCAGGTTGACTGCAAGAGGGATGCTCTCCGCCGGCCTGGGGAGAGGAGACGCGGAGAGACGGCTGTGTGGTGGAAGGGGAGGATACGGCAACCAAAGCATTGCCCACAGCCTCACGTTCTCTTTAAAGCTCCAGACGCCTCCTTGCACCAGGCATCCTGCATGGGTTTATTTCCGGCTCTGCGGTGGTGCCAGGCTGGACCCCGACCCGACGCTGGCCGATGGAGTCCATCATGTCCCCGGGCTGATTTCTGTGGCCCTGCCTCATCAGTAACACTTTAAATGGCTTCTAAATTGCTTCATTTATTAAATATTCACCATGAGAATGGAAAATTGGGTGATTCATTTTAGTGAAAGGGCTTTTTTTTTTTCCCCTAAAAACTTTCTGGAAAAACACCCCATAATGATTACAGGCCTCAGGCAAGTCCAGTAGGAGAAGAGAGAGGTATCTTTTCAAGCCATAATGAGAGACTAGGATCAAGGAGGCATCACTGTCCATTAACAAGACAGGGACTGCAGGCCCTGGCGGGGGCAAGGGAGCAGGTCAGGGAATTGCTGTGGCCCCCCTCCCTTCCACCAGGGCCTTCAAGCCCTCACACGGATGCATGCTGCGCTGCAATCATCCCTCACCATTCCTGAGGCCACTGGCTGGCCAGAGAGCCAGATCCTCAAGACTGGATGAGGGTGGGCCTCTATTGTGCACACAGGTCCCTGGGCCCAGCGTCCCCCCGGGCAGCTCATAAACAGAGTGCCCAGCACTTAAATGCAGCTGCCAAGCCCTGAACAGCAGATCTATTACCCACATGCTTGAACCCTTCATTAGGAAAACAAAAAATATATGCTGTAAAATAATAGAACATTATGGGGAAATACCTGTGATCTCTGCCCCTGCTTGCTGGCACGGGGCTCCGGATCCTCTCGGAATTTTCTGAGTCATTAGCGCACTTTTTGTGAGGCAACCCCAGCTGGGCTTCCCGGTGTGGGCTCATCGCCAGAAAGACCAAGCCACGATTAGAACCTTGACCTCGCAGCCCCTCCCTCACCCCCAGGACGGGCTGGAGACTGGGTTAATACTCATCACGTCCGCGTGGTAAAACCGCCACAGAATCCCGATGGTTCAGAGTCCAGGGAACTGCTGGACTGGTGAACGCGCGCCAGCTCCACGAGGACAGACACACCTGCCCTCAGGACCCTCCCAGACCCCACCATCTGGCTCTTCCTTTGGGTCCCTGATCACATCCTCTCCACGTAATAAACCAGTAAATGTGAGTGTGGCCTGAGCTATGGGAGCCAGCCTAGCGAATTATGGAACCCGAGGACGGGGCACGGGAAGCTCTGACTTAGAACCAGAGGTTGTGAGTAACCTGGGGACCGGCGTCTGAAGTTCAGGTGGGGCTGAGTCCTCAGCCCGCGGGATCAGACACTAACTCCAGGGAGACGAGGTCAGAACCAAGTCACCTGCAGGAAGCCCAGCTGATGGCACGGAGCTGCCTGCTGGGGAAAGCTCGCGCGTGCCCAGTGTCAGAAGTGGGTGGGTGCCCCAGCTATGAGAATAAAGGACGCTCAGGAGAAAGACTGAGTTTTCCTAAAATAGAAGTGCTTTCCATCAACTACTAGGCAGCAAATATTTTTATAACCACGCTTTCTAAATTTATTTACAATTTAGAAACGTGCACAAACCCTACTGATGTCACCCATGTTTCAAAAGGGAACAGACACGCAGGGTGTTGGCAGACCTCCCCGCGGGGCCCCAGGGAGTGCACGTCTCCAAATGAAGACGCGTGTTTGCCAGAGACCTTTCGCTGTTGTCGGAGAAGGAAACGGCAACCCACTCCAGCGTTCTTGCCTGGAGAAGCCTGTGGACAGAGGAGCCTGGCGGGCTGCCGTCTGCGGGGTCGCGCAGCATCGGACACGACTGAAGCGACTCGGCAGCAGCAGCAGCTTCGCTGTGGTCGTTGTTTAGTCACTGGTGTGTGTCTGACCCCTTGTGACCCCGTGGACTGTGGCCCGCCAGGCTCACCTGTCCGTGGGGTTTTCCAGGCAAGAACACTGGAGTGGGTTGCCGTTTCCTTCTCCAGGGGGTCTTCTCGACCCAGGGATCAGATTCACGTCTCCTGCGTTGGCAGGCAGGCTCTTTCTCACGGAGCCAGCTGGGAAGCCAGACACCATAGAGTGACCAATCGTGAGAAGGGTTAATCTCACACACGCAGACACAATATCACTGACATGATCAGAGGCCAGAAACCTCAATTAACTTGAAATGCTTTTTTCTCCAAAATACAATTCACACATCACATACCCTAGTCTGGATCACTGCAGCTTCATAGTAAGCTTAGAGCCTGGGAAGTTCTAGTCTCTCAACTTTGTTCATCTTTGTCAGGATTGACCGGGATTCTCTGATAACTTGAATTTTTACAAGAATTTTAGAATCAGCTGTCTATTTCTTCAAAGAAATCAGCTGGGATCTGACAGGAATTGCGTTGAATCTGTCAATCGGTTGGGGAGGTTTTGGAGATAATTCTTAATTGATTTTCTCCATTATTTTTCTACCTTTTCACATATTTCTCTCTATTTCCTTCCCTCTGCTTGTTTTGGGTATAACCTAATCTTAAAGTGGAAGATCACATTATTGACTTGCGATCTTTCTTCTTGCACTATAGGCGCTCACAGCTATAAATTTTCCTCTAACTGATGCTATAGCTGCCAATGCTTAGCAGACTTCTTTGAAGAAATGGACAAGATGCATTCCTTAAGTTTCAGTATTTGAGTTTTTGCTTTGATTCATCTCAAAGCTTTTTCTGATTTCACTTCCTATTCNTTTCCTCTAAATGATGCTATAGCTGCCAATGCTTAGCAGACTTCTTTGAAGAAATGGACAAGATGCATCCCTTAAGTTTCAGTATTTGAGTTTTTGCTTTGATTCATCTCAAAGCTTTTTCTGATTTCACTTCCTATTCCTTCACTGAACCATTGAATATTTAAAGATGCGCTATTTAATTTCCAGGTAATTGTGAATTTTACAACTTTCCTTGTTACTGACTTCTAACTTTATTCTGCTGTGGCTTGAGAACACTCTTTGTACAATCCCAGACTTATCAATATACTGAGGATTATTTTATGGTCCAAGAGGCGGTCTGTGCTGGAGAGGGTCCCCCACACACACAGAAAGCGTCTGATGTATCTTCTGCCATTGTTGAGTGAAATTCCATGTCATTTTTCTCATTCTGCTGTTTTGAGTTGTGTTCTTAGTTCTTTCCCTGAAGATTACAAGTAGTAATCTCAACTTCCTCGACTCTGGGTCAATGGACACCAGTTCAATTTCAGGAGTATTAAAAAGCCTGCTCCTATAAGCCGTCTCCCCAGCTTTGGGCTTTTATGGTCATATACTTTACACCTTTATACACCAATTGCTGTCAACAAAGACTGATAAGTATTGCTTTATGCAATTATCTTTCAAGTCAGTTCTATAGATTAACGTTTCTCATCAAATTTGAGAAGTTTTCAGCCATTTTATCAAATATTCTCTCCGATACTTTACCTCTCCTCTCTCCTTCTGGGACTCCCATTGTGAGCATTTTGGTGTATTTCATGGTGTGCCACAAGTCTTTGAGTCTTTCCACATTTTTTTCTTTCTTTACTTCAGATTGGGTAGTCTCAATCACCCTGCTTTTAAGTTTCCTCATTCTTTCTTCTTCCTGTTCAAATATGCTCTTGAACAACTCTGGTGGAACTTTTGCTTCAGCTATTGCACCTTTCAACTCCAGAAATTGCATTTCATTCTTTTTTTTATATAGCTCCTATATGTTCACTGTTGCTATATATTTGGTGAGACATGATTCTTATACTTTCCTGTGGTTTTAAGACTTGATTTCTCTTTCTCAGTTCAGTACAGCCGCTCAGTCGTGTCCAACTCTGCGTCCCCATGAACCGCAGCACGCCAGGCCTCCCTGTCCATCACAAACTCCCGGAATCCACCCAAACTCATGTCCATCGAGTCAGTGATGCCATCCAGCCATCTCATTCTCTGTTGTCCCCTTCTCCTCCTGCCCCCAATCCCTCCCGCATCAGAGTCTTTTCCAATGAGTCAGCTCTTCGCATCAGGTGGCCAAAGTANTCCACCCAAACTCATGTCCATCGAGTCAGTGATGCCATCCAGCCATCTCATTCTCTGTTGTCCCCTTCTCCTCCTGCCCCCAATCCCTCCCGCATCAGAGTCTTTTCCAATGAGTCAGCTCTTCGCATCAGGTGGCCAAAGTATTGAAGTTTCAGCTTCAACATCAGTCCTTCCAATGAACACCCAGGACTGATCTCCTTTAGGATGGACTGTTTGGACCTCCTTCCATTTCTGGATGGATCTCCTTCCATTTATCTCTGCTTAAGCTTATTTAAAATAGCTGATTTTGAATCTCTGTTTCTTACATCCACAGTCTGGGCTTCATCAGGGACCATTTCTATTGATCGTTTTTTCCCTGGATATGGTCCGTACTTTTTTCTTGTTTTGCTGGCCTCACGATCTTTGTTGAAACTGGACATTGTGAGTACTAGAACATGCGACTCTGGGAGCTGACTCTCCCCCCACCCTCCCCCAGGTTTGATGTTGCTGTTTGATTTGCTTGTTGCCGCTGTCAGGGTTGTCTATTTAGTATTTTCCTAATTAATTCTCTAGATTTAGTATTCTTTGTCATGTTTGGACACTAAAGTTCCTGCTTGGTTAGCTGAGCAATTAGCTAATAACTTGGCAGAGATTTCTAAAACAGCTGGAATCTGTAACTCTCCCGGTCTTGGTCAACGGGTTCTATGAGCACGCCGGGACACACCTTCAACTCTCAGCCAGACAGCTGACAACTCTCGGCCTCCACTTCCTGCTTGTGCAAAGCCTTAAGGTCAGCCAGAGGTGAGAGTTTAGGGTCTTCTCAGGTCCTCCTAAGTGTCCCTCTGGCCTATACGTGCAGGTACTTCCGTGATTTCAGGAATAACCCTGATAGACATCTCATTCCCCACATTTAAAGTTTTTTAGTTTGTCTAATGTTTGTCTCAACTATTATCTACCACCAAGTAGCTGCAAAGTCATTTATTTCCTCTAATTGTGTTTGACAAACACTTTCCGGGAAAAGGCGCTTTGCTTTGTGCAAGCTCTCAGTTAGGCTAAATAAAGACACAGGGTTTTATGTTTTTTTTTTTTTTTTTTTTTGCTTGGGAAAATAAGACCACAGTAACACACAACTCCCCAGAGTCCCATTAAAGGCAGAACAGTTCAAACAGTTGGCATGGATGCAACAGAGCAGGAGCCTCTCCACTTTATTCCATAGGTTATATCTCACTACAGGTTTTCAATTCCAAACCGGAAACCAATGTTTCTTAATTACCTTAACTCTCAGATTCATAACCCTTAAGATCTGCATCAGTGACACATATACCAGCTGTCCCTTTGGTCTGGCACAATTTTAACATCAAACGATGTTTCCTGTCAACGGTGCCCTTGTCCTCAACTGAACTTTATCGTTATCAGAAAACACTGACGTGGTTTCTGAAATGTAAATCACTCAGTCATGTCCAATTCTTTGTGACCTTGTGGATTGTAGCCTTCTGTGTCCATGGAATTCTCCAAGCAAGAACACTGGAGGATGTTGCCATCCCCTTCTCTGGGGGATCTTTCCAACCAAGGGGTTGAACCTGGGTCTCCTGCATTGCAGGTGGATTCTTTACCACCTGAGCCACCAGGGAAGCCTGTAGCCTATTCTTAAATCTCTAATCTCCCTGCACGTATTTCCTGAGCACTTCAAAGGTGCAGGCACTGCACTGAGTTTTGTGAATGCAGAGGCAAGCGAAAAAGACACAGTCCTTTGCCTACCTAGAAAATCTTGCAGACCAGGAGAGGGAAAAATAAACATGTAATTACAAATGATCTTAAGTGTTATGAGGAAAAAGAACAATGTACTATGAGAAAGTTTCATAACAGGATTTAGTTCTAAACTGAGAGAGCAGAGAGGAACTTTCTGGAAGTGACCTTAAAGCAGAGTCCTGGGAGGTAAATGGGGAGTTGGCCCTGTGAGGGGCCCAGCGGGTACATGGTCCTCCTTACTCAAAGATTCTGTGTTTCTTGTATCATGTCCAAGAAAGGAGTGCGACTTCTCAAAGACTCGTTGCTTTCAGAGAGATGTCCAGAGAGCCCCGTGTGCACACAGGCACAGACCCAGGACAGGATGCCCAGGGTCTTACTTTGCTACTCAACCCGTACCCTGCTCTCTCAATTCCTGATTCCCAGCGGCAGCTCGTAAAGGCTCACCTAACCATAAAGAAGGCTGAGAGCCAAAGAATTGATGGTTTCAAACTGTGGTGCTGGAAAAGACTCTTGAGAGTCTCTTGGACCGCTAGGCAATCAAACCAGTCCACCCTAAAAGAGATCAATCCTGAGTGTTCATTGGAAGGATTGATGTTGAAGCTGAAACTCCAATACTTCAGCCACCTGATGCGAAGAGCTGACTCCTTGGAAAAGACCCTGATGCTGGGAAAGACTGAAGGCAGGAGGAGAAGGGGACGACAGAGGATGAGATGGTTGGATGGCATCACCGACTCAATGGACCTGAATTTGAGTAACTCTAGGAGATGGTGAAGGACAGGGAGGCCTGGTGTGCTCCAGTCCATGGGGTCGCAGAGCAACATGGGAACACGACTGAGCACCTGAACACCTAAGTGTGCGTCACTTAGGCTAGCAGTCCAGATGAGTGCTGTACCTGGTTCCTGTGTGTGTGCAGCCTCCACACCTACGCTGTAAGCTCTCAGAGAGCAGGTGACTCGGCTTTATTCTCCCTGTCTGATGCTCACAATGCCCAGAAAAGAGCTGGATTCGTAGCTGCTCTTCAGAGGACACCTGCTTAATTGAATCAGGCTTCATCTCAGCGTTTAGTCATATGGTAAACATCTGATATGAAAAAGGAGCCAAACTAGACAAATAAAGTATGCTTTAGAAGAGCTGAGATTAAAAGGAAATAGCATGAAGAGAACAGGAATGGAAGGCCTTTCTGAAGCTTCCGGAAATGTAGCTTATATGACTCTGTGAGGCCACAGTTCTAAGACTCAGCTGTAAGACACAAAACTGATTTGATATAACAGTAGTTTACTTGTCTGGGCATGGGGAAGAGAGTTGGGGTGCTTTCAATGTGTGTTTATATTGAGAGTTATATCCTGATTGCAGAAATATTAAAATGTTCCCAGAAAGTATCTTATAATAATAAAATAGTACCTGTCTATGGTTTTCATGGAACTTAAATTATTTTCTCTTTTTTCTGCCTCATATCCACAGCATTTTTTCTGTTCTATTTTTTTAAAATTTGTGCCTCCAGTTCCTTCTGAGAAATGCTTCTTCCTCATCACAGACAGCCTGCTGAGGTATTTGATCAAGGCACCCAGTTCTATAGGGCAGCAGTGGGCTCCTAACCCAGCCGACGTTGGACTGATGACTGAGGGTCAAAAGCCTGGCCCCAGATGGAGCCTACTTATTCTAGATGTGGAATGCAGATAAGACTGTCTAGAAGCTTCTGCTACAGCCATCCTCTAGAACTGCCTGGCTCCAGGCATTTTCTGTTATCTACAGCCAAGAAACGCTAAATCATACAGTCCCCTTAACTGTTGGTACAGGTAAAACTGGCGATCTTAACCTGGGGTCCATGGGCTTGGAAATGGTCCACGGACAGTGTCAGGAGGTCCATAGACATGATGTAATTTTTGTACATGTACTTGTACATGATGTAAATTTTGTACTAATAAATGCATTTGCAGGAGGGTGAGATGGTGTACAGAGAGCTTTTGTTAGATTCTCAAAGACATTCATGGCTGAAAATAGATTAGAAACCATTGACTCCAGAATAAGGATTCTTAAGCAATATCAGTAGACGAACTTGGTTGGGGAAAAATGATAAGTTTGTTTCCCCTAGCTTCCATGCATGTTCCTTTCCATTATGAATATAAGTGACAAATCACAGTAATATTAGCAATATCTGTGACTTTGCCACCAACATAAAATATTTTCATACCACTTTATAGTGTTACAGATATCTCCAAATATAATTTACACCTCTTCCTACTTTAAGATTACAGTATTATTAGACCCACAACTAGGTCTCCTTATTCAATACATTAATAAAGATGCATTAAATAAAACATGATCACCAAACTTTAATATTTTATAACTGAATCTCAATATAATTAGCTTCCTTTGTAATCCTCTATGCTCTATTTTATCCAAATCACCATCCTGAGAGGAAGTCCAAGAGCTTCATCAGACTGCCAAGGGTTTAGTCACTAGTCATATGAAAAGGTTAATAGCCTCGCTTGGGAAAAATTTGGTAGGATGGTAGGACTGTCTCCCACCTTGCCTGTACTGGCTTCTACAGCCTTACCTGTGTAGCATCCTCCCTGCAATCCCTCTCCTTTCAACAACTTGATGTCTTGGCTACCATTTTGCAATCTCTGAATCCCTCCAAAACAGCAGGCATTATTGCCTGTGGTCCAGAGAAACACACAAACACTTCTATGAATCATGAGACAGAAACAAAAGCCAAAAATTAATAAGAAATTTTAAAAATAGAAGGGTCTGGAATAGGTAAATCCATGGATACAGAAAGCAGATGAGTGGTTGGTTGCCAGGGGACGAAGGGAGGAGGAGAGGAGGGGTGACTGCTTAATCTGGGTGATGAAAACGTTACAGAGCTAGGAATAGACGATGGTCGGAGAGCACAACCGTGTGCGTGCACTAAATGCCGTTGTATTACCCACCATAAAAGGGCTAATTTTATGTTATATGAATTCTCTCTCAATAAAACATAAGACAAAATAATCAATAAGTACAAAGAAACTCCACTATAAAGTCACCTGGGAATTCAAGGCCCTACTTAGGGGGATAAAGTAAAAAGGTCCCAAAGTTTCAAGCTCTTTTGCTCCCTCTCCTCCCCGTCCCACCCCTCAAGCGGCCCGTGGACACTGCAACTGTAGATGACTCGTGAAATTGCTAACGTGTACCCTAGGCTACACATGAAATTCTGGTCTGCACTTATGCACATTAAAACACACCACTAAATGCTCATCTGACAAGCTATATTTTAAACTTCAAACAAGGCTTTATTGTGCCTGGATGCATTTTAATATACCTACTAAATTTTCACTGGAGTGAAAAACGGCTGACAGTGATGACTGAGAAGGGAGGAGAGAGTCTTTCCCATGCTACCCACACATTCTGCTTTTGCCTTGAGGAGCTAGGGGTTGGCAGCCCCTCCCTCCTGAGAGCTCTAGATAGTTTTCAGGGAAGGTTTCCAGCGTGATCTGACAGCCTCAAGCAGGGTCTGAGAGGTCACTGGAAGCCTTCCCATCCCGGTAGCTCTAGGACTTCAGCATCTCCCGCCAGGGTTCTCAGTTCTTGCTGGCCTCCATCAAAGAAGGCTAGGCTTAACCTTCCACAAGCCCCTCTCACATCCTTCACATGAGCTTTGAAATCCTTTTCCTGTTCACCAGCTCTTGTGACTCCACACAGCCTGTGGGATAACGCCCAAGTATCTCAGGTTGAAACCGTTTATCTCAGATTGGGACTCGAACTCAAAAGACCAAGACACGAACCCATTCCAAACCCATGGTCCTCCAACTGAGATCACAGACCTGCTTTCAGGACCCAGTGAAGCTCAGGTTCTTACTGTCTTGTGCAGAAAGAATCCAGTGAGAGACAAAGTGAAAGGTAAGGAGTGGTTTTATTCAGAGAGAAACACACTCCACAGAGTGTGCTGTAGCGGCTGTTGCAGAGGCGAGTGCAGCCTCAGAACGTGGTGTGGTTAGTTTTCATGTTATTGTTGTTTAGTCGTTAAGTCGTGTCCAACTCTTTTGTGACCCCATGGGCTATAGCCCCCCAGGCTCTTCCGTCCATGGGATTTCCCAGGCAAGTATACTGGAGTGAGCTGCTATTTCCTACTCCGTCGGATCTTCCTGGACCAGGGATTGAACTCACTCCTCCTGAGTCTCTTGCATTGCAGGTGGATTCTTTACCACTGTGCCTTATGGGCTGGGTAATTTCATAGGTTCATGAGTGGGAAAATTATTCCGACTATTCTGGGGAAGGGACGGATATGACCAGGAACCGGGCCACTGCCCACTTTTTGGTCTTTGACAGTCGGCCTTGGAACTGTCATGACACCTCTGATGTCAAGACATTTAGCTTGTCGATGTGTCACAACAAGTATATACTGAGGGTCAAGGTCTAGTCGAAGCTGACCTGTCTGTCATTCTGGACCCATTTGATTCTAACTAGTGTACATTGTCGGAGAAGGCAATGGCACCCCACTCCAGTGCTCTTGCCTGGGAAATCCCGTGAACGGAGGAGCCTGGTAGGCTACAGTCCATGGGGTCATGAAGAGTCGGACACGACTGAGCCACTTCACTTTCATTTTTCCTTTCATGCATTGGAGAAGGAAATGGCAACCCACTCCAGTGTTCTTGCCTGGAGAATCCCAGGGACGAGGGAGCCTGGTGGGCTGCCATCCATGGGGTCGCACAGGGTCAGACACGACTGAAGCGACTTAGCAGCGGCAGCAGTGTACATTGTGTCCTCGGGCTTCCACGATTGTGCCCTGTCTCCTCTCTTCCCGTTTCGAGCCCAGAACTGTCATTTCAGGAGGGCCCAGACAGTGTTGGTTGCTGGGTTAGGTCTCCAGTCGGGTGTCTTCAGCAATGCTTGTGAACAGCATGGTTTTCTCATGGTCATTCAGAGATGCAGAGACTAGGCTGGGGTCGCCCTCGTCAAGCCCTCCCCGCATCCCGCCACCTCCCTTCCATCCTCCAGCTTCGTTCCTGTGCTCAGCTTCAGCCGGGCTGCCCCTCCTTGGCCCCTGACTGTGTCACCCAGAATGTCTCTCCCCTCTGCACGCCGAACCCCCTCATTCCTCAGGGTGTGGCTCCCCCTCTCCAGGAAGCTTTCTCAGCCCCTGGGGTGCCGGCCTCCTCTGAATCCACTTCTTACACCAGCACACACCAAGCATGGCAGGGGTCACCCGCAGCCACGCTGGGTCTTGCCTCCCTGCCCTGCCCCACACCATGCCCAGGGCAAAATCCTCACTCAGGACAGGGCCTGTGTCTTTTTCCTCTATCTTTACTGCATGCAGTACCTGATAGGATTGAGAAATGGAAATCGCTTGCTTCTCTCCAGCAGCAGGAGATGGATTTTTTTTCAGACTGAAGCTTCGGGCCTGTTTCCCTGGCCCCTTTCCTTGCCCCGGGAGGGCTGACAGGGCTCCGAGTTGCTCTACACCCCCCCCCCCCCCCCCCCCCCGGGCCCCCAATTTCACCAGGACTTTGCTTTCTCATCCAGAAGGCCCGTCTACGTGGGACACTAACTCCTGTCCATCACAAGCTGCAAGTACCCAGGGAAGCTACAANCCCCCCCCACCCCCCACACTCGGGGCTCTGTCCCTGTTGCAAGGCCTCTCCCAGATGTGGCCTGTTGCCTTTGCAGCTGGACAATGCAAAGGGCTCTTTCTCCCTTTACGTGTCCAATGGCATTGTCCCTCTCTGGCAGGGACATTGGGAGATTCAGGCAAGTGAAGCATGGCTGCTTATTCGGAGAAGGAGCAGGTTGGGCCCTGTGTCCCGGTGACAGCGGGCTGCCAAGTGGGTGGAATGTGTGAGGCAGGGATAGAGAGGCTCTGGGTTGAGCAGCTGGATAGACGCTCTAAGAGGAAGATAACAGGAGGTAACAGGAGGGACTGAGCCCTGCAAAATAATAATAGAGACAAGATATTTCTCATTCTTGATGTCAAGGAGATCATTCCAACTACACATGCACACAAAAACTCCTTGGAGGTCAAAAGGTGAGCGATGCCACCCCCATAAGCCTCTTCGCTGGAATCCACCTTGGCTAAGAGATTCAAATGCACACATAAGAGGATCCTGAGATCAACCAAGTACAGACTTGGAATCAGACAAGGGAAGATGATTGGCCCAAGGAAATCTGGAAGAAACATCCCATATAAGTGATTTAAACTTCCACGAGGGCGCGACGCTGTCTGAGTCTGCCTGTGTGTCTATATACACATACTGTACTCTTTTTCATCGTAACAAACACTTTACATGTTTTACTACTTTCCGTCTTTGTGGGAGTTCATTTCTGCAAGGTCAAAGGGCCAGAGCCTGTCATTAGGCACTGGTCCCTCGTGTGGCCCAGCGGTTAGGACTCAGCACTCTCACTCCCATAGCCTGACTTCAGTCTCTGAACCGGAACCAAAATCCTGCTTCAAGCCACCTTAGACCACACAAGATCATGTGGATCATGCTGGCAAGAAGAAAGGGTTCAGTGGCACCCAGAAAGGGTTCATTAGGCACCCAGAAAGGGTTCAGTGGCATTAGGCACCCACGGGAGAGGNCATGGTGGGGCTCTAGGAGCTCAGAGGTAGGCAGTTCTGACCCTGCTGGAGCCCCTGTTTCCTCATCTGACAAATGGGTACATTGGATTACTTGATCTCTGGTGTTGCCACCTTCTTTTTTTTTTTAGCTGAAGCGTACCTGATTTGTAGTGTTGTTAGTTTCCGGTGTACAGCAGTGATTCAGTTACGCACACATGTATTCTTCATAGTCTTTTTCTCTATAGGTTATTACAAGGTATCGAATGTAGTTCCCTGTGTTATACAACAGAACCTTGTTTATCTACCCTCTGTCTTACATGTTCTGTGATTCTTCATGAAAACGGTGTTACCTTGGGGGCTGAAACACACCTAGTGTGTGTTTTAGCTGAAATTTTCTGTTTAGTGGCCCCAGATCAGATGAAGAGGGAGGACTCTATTACGTTCTCTATCTTTATCTTTTCATAATGGGCCAAATGCATTTGTTTTCTACGGCCAGGGAGTTTTTCTCACAAGTTGGCTTGGCTTAGGGCTGTGTCCCGGTGCCAGCAGGCTGCTTATGGGTCACGGGGTAGGGGGGATTGAGGGCATGTGTCAGCCCTCCTGCAGGTCTGAGCCAGCAGGGAGGGTGAGTCCACTGGTGAGGGGAAGTGGCCACCTTCCCTGGTTCCTAAGGCCGTGTCTGGCCTGTGGGTATGTCTGTCCTCTTCTCCTGACTCTGGGGCTTGTGGGCACCACAGATAAAGACTGAGAGCAGGTTGAGGTGGTCACGGTGGGCCCTCGCCACCCAGCCAGGTGGCAGGAAGGGACAGGGCTGCAGCCAGGTCTGAAGGAGGGCAGGNTGTTTTGCTGGCCTCACGATCTTTGTTGAAACTGGACATTGTGAGTACTATAACATACGACTCTGGGAGCTGACTCTCCCCCCACCCTCCCCCAGGTTTGATGTTGCTGTTTGATTTGCTTGTTGCCGCTGTCAGTGTTGTCTATTTAGTATTTTCCTAATTAATTCTCTAGATTTAGTATTCTTTGTCATGTTTGGACACTAAAGTTCCTGCTTGGTTAGCTGAGCAATTAGCTAATAACTTGGCAGAGATTTCTAAAACAGCTGGAATCTGTAACTCTCCCGGTCTTGGTCAACGGGTTCTATGAGCACGCCGGGACACACCTTCAACTCTCAGCCAGACAGCTGACAACTCTCGGCCTCCACTTCCTGCTTGTGCAAAGCCTTAAGGTCAGCCAGAGGTGAGAGTTTAGGGTCTTCTCAGGTCCTCCTAAGTGTCCCTCTGGCCTATACGTGCAGGTACTTCCGTGATTTCAGGAATAACCCTGATAGACATCTCATTCCCCACATTTAAAGTTTTTTAGTTTGTCTAATGTTTGTCTCAACTATTATCTACCACCAAGTAGCTGCAAAGTCATTTATTTCCTCTAATTGTGTTTGACAAACACTTTCCGGGAAAAGGCGCTTTGCTTTGTGCAAGCTCTCAGTTAGGCTAAATAAAGACAACCTTGCATGTGGAGTCCTCCGGGAGCCACCAGACAAGCCCAGCCACCACAGTCCTCTGCAGGTAAGGCTTGGGAGGAGCTCCAACCCTGCTCTACCCTTTCTGGTGAGTGCTGACCTGCTGGGCTTCACAATAATTGGAAGCTGTTGGCTTTTAAGGCTACTGCGGAGCAGCAAAAAGAAAGTATGAGAATAGGACAAAATAAAATGCCCCAAAGCTTACTGTTCTGATTGAGATTCAGTCGTTTTATTGAATAAATGTTCTCCAGATTGCTGAAAAGATTTGATTCATTTCAAGTTTCTGAAAAAAGATTGATTCTGACAACTCTCGCAACTTTCTCATCGCTCTATGGAAGAGAGAATTTGGGGAGCGTTATACTCTGCTGTCTTCACTGACCTCGTTCAGCTTGACTTCTATTGTCTTGCACTCCATCTCAAAGGGAGACCCACGNTGTCTGATTCTCATTCCATTTAGGCTGCCACAGATCAGCTGTTTCACTCACAGCCTTAAATGTTTCTCCTCCTACTCAGACAGTTGCCCCGCTGTGGGAATTAGAACCCTGCTGCAGTTCCCCCACCCAGTGAGGGCAGGTCCAGTCCTACTAACACTCCTGTTTTTCTCCCTAGTTCCTTGATCCTACGGCATTTTGGGTGGCTCTGTATATTCTTTTCCACTGGTCAGGTACTCCTGTCCACTCTCAGCTGGTGTTCTGCATGCACCTCTACATCTGAAGGTGTATTCCTGATGTATCTGTGGAGAGAGAAGTACTTTATGTCCACTTATTCCTCCACCATCTTGTTCTCTGCTTACAATTTCTTAAATTAAGACGTTGCTTCCAGAAAAGATCCATTAACCTGAAAATATGCTGCTGCTGCTAAGTCGCTTCAGTCGTGTCCAACTCTGTGCTACCCCATGGACTCCAGCCTACCAGGCTCCCCCATCCATGGGATTTTCCAGGCAAGAGTACTGGAGTGGGGTGCCATTGCCTTNATTAACCTGAAAATATGCTGCTGCTGCTAAGTCGCTTCAGTCGTGTCCAACTCTGTGCTACCCCATGGACTCCAGCCTACCAGGCTCCCCCATCCATGGGATTTTCCAGGCAAGAGTACTGGAGTGGGGTGCCATTGCCTTCTCTGGAAAATATGCTAACCAACCAATTATCATGTCATCACAGTTCAGTAGCTTTTACCTATAAGCAGATACGTAAGGAAATGGAGCTAGGATAGGTAAATGTGTGCGCTGTGGAGGTAGAAGACAAGCTCCAGATGTGAAGCACTGCTGGATGATTGATTTAGTAAAGGGGGTGAGGCAATATAAGGGCCCAGAATTGAATACCTTGGGACAACTAAGCGAAAGAAAGGTGAAAATATTAAGACTCACTAAAAATAAGCAGAACTCAAATATGCAGAGTCAGCTCTGTTTTCTAGAACAAAATTAAGCATATATTTTGGATTTTCTCCTAAGACTTTTAGATAAGGTTATCAGACATGGTGCTGGCAGGAAAATTTAGTTGAGTGTCTCCATGAGTGTGCTGAAATGGCATGCTCATGTCGTATTTTGACAATAGTTTAATAAATGGAGTATTTATTGTGGGCAGAGTGTGGGAAAACTGCAAGAGATACTGCAGAAAACAGTTAGTAACAGCTGTCACTATCCCAGGCAAGAGGGGACAAAGGGAGGGGACAGCATGGGGAGCCCAGATTATCACCCATGCAAGAAGGGACATGGGGAAGAGAACGGTACTTGAGAACCAGAGACACAGAGGCTGGTGGTGAGGTCTGCCTGACAGCAGCTGTGACTTTTGGTCGAGGGATCAGCCAGCCTGTGGCGTAAATGCCATGGCTTCACTCTCCTTTTTCCTTCTGATCTCATGCCAGTGTTCTTCATTAACCAAACCATCAGGAAGCCAGTGGGCAAGGGAGCCATTATCATGCCCAGATGTTTTCCCAGAGCAGGGAGCAGGGTGGTGGAGAGGGTATTTACAGGGACAAATGAAAGATACCGTGCATGAAGAAAGGGGGAAAAACTTCCCTCAATATATAGGAAAGAATATTTACTTTCCGAGTTTGCGTTGTATAAAAATATTTTCATATGTAAGAAAATTTTCAGTGGTATAAAACAAAATTCCGGAGAATCTATTTTGAAGATTTATGCAGAAATGTAAATTAAACCTATCTATCTGCTCTATGTAATACATACTTGATTATAAGTAACAAGCTTAAATGGACTAAGAGTATATGCTGACTATGTTTTATTTCTATAACCATTTTGAGTTAGAAAACTCATATTTCTATGTTGTCTTGAAAAAGACAGAAATGAAATATTCAGTATATTTTATGTTGGATAAATTAAAAAAATTATTCAAGTATAGTTGATTTGCAATATTATATTAGTTTCAGGTGTATAGCATCAGTTCAGTCACTCTGTTGTGTCTAACTCTTTGTGATCCCTTGGACTGCAGCATGCCAGTCTTCCCTGTCCATCACCAGCTCCTGGAGCTTGCTCAAACTCATGTCCATTGAGTCGGTGATGTCATTCAACCATTTCATCCTCTGTTGTGTCCTTCTCCTTCTGCTTTATCATTCAATATTTTACGGATCATATTCCACTTAAAGTTATTATAAAATAGTGACTCTATTTTCCTTGTACTATATAATATATCCTTGTTTCTTATCTATTCTATACATAGTAGCTTGTATCTCTTAATCTCTTACCCTTATTTGACCCCTTCCCACTTCCCTATCCCCACAGGTAGCCATGAATTTGTTCACTATATCTGTAAATTTGTTTATTTTTTGTTACATCTATTTGTTCATTTTTCAGTTCTACATATTAGTGATAATATACAGTACTTATATTTATCTAACTTTTTTCACTAAGCATAATACCCTTCAGGTCCATCAATGTTGGTACAAATGGCAAAATTTCATTCTTTTCTATGACTAATATGTGTGTTAGTTGCTTGATCATGTATGACTCTTTGTGACCCTATAGACTGTATCCCACCAGGCTCCTCTGTCCATGGAATTTTACAGGCAAGAATACTGGAGTGGGTAACCATTCCATTCTCCAGGGAATCTTCCTGACCCAAGGGTTGAACCTAAGTCTCCTGCATTGCAGGGCAGATTCTTTACCATCTGAGCCACCAGGGGAGTCCTATATATGTGCCACTAAATATATGTATACATATATATATAGTAGCAATAATCCACTCTTATAACCACTTTAAATTTGGATTATTGATACTCTAATCTAGAAAGAGCACTATTAGACAAGCCTGAATCCAATTTGGTCTTTTACTGCTGTTGTTCAGTTATCCAGTCATATCTGACTCCTTGTGACCCCATGGAATGCAGCACACCAGGCCTCCCTGTCCATCACCATCTCCCAGGATTTTGCCCAAGTTTACAACCACTGTGTTGGTGATGCCATCCAGCCATCTCATCCTCTGCTGTCCTCTTCTTCTGCCCTCAATCTTTCCAGCATCAAGGACTTTTCCAATGAGTTGACTTTTATTAGATTAATACAACTTAAATCTAAAGATATTCACTTCCTAAGGATACTCACTTTTTAAGGAACTGTGAGTAAAGATAAAATAAATATGATCTCATGGCTATGTTTATGTATATATATATAGCACTGTTGTGAGAAACATAATTTTTATGACTATAATTTGTGGATAAAAGAGAAAGAGTGAGTGAGCTCACAGTTATACTGTACTTGCATATGCCAGGCCCTGTTTTAAGGATTTTATATATAGCTATAATTATTTTGTCCTATAACAATCTTACACCATTATAATCAAAAGGAAATTTTTCACTGATGAAGTAAGTCTCTCAGGGTCACACAGCTAGTAAGTGGACTGAACCCAAGAGAGCCTGGCATTGGAGTTTGAGTTTTGAACTAGTACTTGATCCTGTCTCATACTAAACTTGAACAGAGAATGCCCAAATGCATTTCTTTTTGCTCTGGATTACTACTATCTATTATGAATAATCATTAATATTTCAAATCATGATTTTACTTCCGAAGCTAAGAGAATACTCTGACATATCCTCCATACAAAAGGTAAGGAATAGTGTAGACCATCTTTAGACCTTTCTAATAAGCTGAGTCACTTAGGCAGCTTTTTGCCTATACCAAATGACAAAGATAATTTCAAGTATTTTTTAAATTAACACAAATTAGCTTTAGGGGGGACGTTGTTTATTTAACTTATTACTCTAGCATTAGGTAGACATAAGCCATGTGCGTGATTGTTAAATCTAAACATGCTAGTTTTAGCATTGTGTACAAAGTAATGTGGGCTTGGAAAAAATGCCTGGACATTTCCCCTCATAGTTATTATTCTTGATATAAAGCCATTAGAAAAACTAAAAAATGAAAAGAAATAATAATAATAAGAAACTTTGGGAGAGAATTCCCTTTCAAAGAAAGATGGCTACATTAATCTAAAAATGTTGAGTACATTTAGCCAACTGTTTAATGAAATGGGGAGATGTAGGCTTTTCAGGAAAAGATTTCTTACAGTGGCACTGTGGAATTATCCTGGAAGAAGCACGGAGACAATCCCTCTAGTCAATTTTTATTGCATTTTGTAAAAATCACTCCATTATAAATACATTCTTTCTCTGATTTGGGGCTCTGCTGTGCATCTCCACCTTCTCTATTTTTAGCTTTGCTCATATTAAAAAATTCTATACTAAGGTAATAGAGAAGGAAATGGCAACCCACTCCAGTAATCTTGCCTAGAGAATTCTGTGGACAGAGGAGCCTAGTGGGCTACCTTCTATGGGGTCGCACAGAGTCAGACACAACTGAAGCGATTTAGCAGCAGTAGCATACTGAGGTATATTTGGTGAAAACTTTCTTGAGAATATTTTACTGGCACCTTGAGATGCAGGAAAATAACCCAAGCCTAAGATTCCAGTGTGATATAATGAATATGACATGGGGTCTCTGAAATGATAATTTATATTCATAGGGCTATGAAATACCAATGATTCAAAAAGAAATCATGGAATAGTTATAGAAGATTTAGAATAGGGCATTTAAAATCATATTTTTAGGAACAATGAAGTGAAAAATCAATATATAATTAGCATTTTCATTTTTCACCAGAGTACTCAGGGCACATTGCCACAGAAATGAATTTACATGATTATTCACCACTCATAATATCCAGGGTTGTAAGCAGTTTCTCAGACATTTAAGAAAATTTCAACTCCGTAACAAAATTTTAGCCAATGCAAAAGACTATGTCTCTTGTCACCAATATGTGGACTTACTAGTTAAAAGCTAACAAAATGTTTTTAATAAATAGCCTACTGTTAATAAAATCCCCATGTGCCAGAGATAAAGAACCTCAAGTCAGAGTGAGCAGGAACTGAAGCAAAATTCTAGGTGACTCTGAGGGAGAGGGTGAGGGTGGGATGATTTGGGAGAATGGCATTGAAACGTGTATACTATCATGTAAGAAACGAAGTGCCAGTCTATGTTCGATACAGGATACAGGATGCTTGGGGCTGGTGCACGGGGATGATCCAGAGAGATGATATGGGGTGGGAGGTGGGAGGGGGATTCAGGATTGGGAACTCGTATACACCCATGGCGGATTCATGTCAATGTATGGCAAAACCAATACAGTATTGTAAAGTAAAATAAAAGTAAAAAAAATAAGTAAAACAAATCATAGGCTGTGGTGGAAAGATAGGGCAAACGGGGAAATGAGGGTGACTTATTGGTCTTATGCCTGAGTGGAAAAGGAGTCCTGCTTGAAGTCTCTTTGGAATCACAGAGTTAGAGCTGAAATACTAGAACAAAGCCAGGATTATGAAATGACTGCCTTGCCTGAAAATAATGCTCAGAAACACCGTTTGTCTTGACAGAGGCTAGTAATTGAGCAGCTGGCCTTCTAGTGAGCGTGGGCTCAGTCACTCGCAGAAATCGGAAACCTGAGCATGGACACTCTATTGTTTGGCACAAGCCTCATCACCTTGTAAGTGAGCAATTATTTACTGAATGAATGAATGAACACTATTTCTTCATGCAGGTACCACAGGTAAGTACCAAATAAAACTGTATCTCCAGTTTTCTTGAGCACCTACCATGGTCCAGGCATGTTTGCATATGGGGATATAAAAAAGGAAAAACAAAAATAAATACAATCCTTGTTCTCATGAAGCTCATATTTTAGTTGTCAGAAAATCAACCACAAATAAATACACAAGGATAAACACAAACCATGTCATGTAATGGCAGGTGTTATGAAGAAAAATTAAGTGGAGGAAATAACTAGCAAAGGAGCTGTTCTTCTATATAGTATTATTAGTGATGGATTCAGTCATGAGGTGATATTTGAGCAGCCCTAAAAAATTAGAGAGTGACCAAGCAGAAGTATGGGTGAGGGCACTCCAGGCAGAGACAACAGTGAAGGCAAATGCTTAGAGGTGAGGGTATATAAGATTGATTCAAGGAACAGCAAGCAGAGAGGTGAGCAATGAAAACAGGACAGGAGATTCGGCCTGAGAGGTTGTGGGAAGGGCTTACAAGGTGCTTTGTGAGCTCTGTGAAGGAGTTTGGTTTAGGTCACATGAGATGGTTTAGAAGGATCAAGAGCAGGTGTGTGGCAAATACACTAAAAGGAAGACACAGAAGAGTTGGAAGACCAATAAGAAAGGCTATGCAATATGGATATTGATGTAAAAATCATAAATAAATCGTTAGTTCAGTCGCTCAGTCCTGTCTGACTCTCTGCGACCACATAGCATGCAGGGTTTCCTGTCCATCACCAACTCCCGGAGATTGCTCAAACACATGTCCACTGAGTCATTGATGTCATCCAAACTCCTCCTGCCCTCCATCCCTCCCAGCATCAGGGTCTTTTCTAAGGAGTCAGTTCTTCACATCAGGTGGCCAAAGTACTGGCATTTCAGCTTCAGTATCAGTACTTCTAATGACTGATTTCCTTTAGAATGTACTGGTTGGATCTCCCTGCAGTCCAGGGGCTCCCAAGAGTTATCTCCAACACCACAATTCAAAAACATCAATTCTTCAGAGCCCAGCTTTCTTTATAGTTCAATTCTCACATCCAATCATGACTACTGGAAAAACCATAGCTTTGACTATATGGAGTTTTGTTGGCAAAATAATGTCTCTGCTTTTTAATAGGATGCCTAGGTTGGTTGTGGCTTTTCTTGCAAGGAGAAAACTTCTTTTAATTTCATGGCTGCAGTCACCATCTGCAGTGATTTTGCAGCCCCCCAAAATAAAGTCTATCATGGTTTCCATCGTTTCTCCATCTATTTGCCATTAAGTGACGGGACTGGATGCCATGATCTTCATGTACTGAATGTTAAATTTTAAGCAAGCTTTTTCACTTTCCTCTTTCACTTTCATCAAGAGGTTCTTTGCTTTCTGCCATAAGGGTAGTGTCATCTGCATATCTGAGGCTTTTGATATTTCTCCCAGCAATCTTGATTCCAGCTTGTGCTTCATCCAGCCTGGCATTTCTCATGATGGACTCTGCATAGAAGTTAAACAAGCAGGGTGACAATACACAGTGTTGACATACTCCTTTTCCAATTTGGTACCAGTGTATTGTTCCATGTCCACGTCTAACTGTTGCTTCCTGAACTGCATACAGATTTCTCAAGAGGCAAGTCAGGTGGTCTGGTATTCCCAT
>SJYV01042868.1:6556-18560 GCA_006410875.1 Neotragus pygmaeus | reverse complement strand
CTGCGGGGGGCTGGAGGAGGGGGCTGGAGGGGTGTGGCTGCCCGCTGTGGCGGATGTGCAGAGCTGGGTGCAACAGTCTGTCACCCCGTCCAGAGTGGCCACAGAGGCTTTTCAGGACTGACCCTAAGAATATCAATGGCTGATGCGAGGCGTCATACAGAGATCAATCTGTTCGGTCCACCAGACGGTTCTGAGCAGGCGCTGTGATTACATTCGTCTTACAGGTGCGGGGAAGTGTGGTCGTTCAGTCGCGGCTGGCTCTTTGCGGCCCCGGGGACTGTGGCCTCCGGGCTCCTCTGTCCATGGGATTCTCCAGGCAAGAACACTGGAGCGGGTAGCCATGCCCTCCTCCAGGAGGTCTTCCCGACCCCGGGACTGAACCTGAGTCTCCCGCACTGCAGGCAGATTCTTCACCATCTGAGCCGCCAGGGAGGCCCATACAGGCAAGGGAGAGGGTGGCAGCCTGTTAAACAAGCCGAGTCCTTCCAGGGACGGAGCGCGGGGCCCTGGCCCGGCCGCGGGCCCTGCGGCCTGCCTGTCCTCTTCCTGCCTCCCACTGGGCAGGGTCCCGGCCCCCAGCAGGGCAGCTGCTGTGGGCGCCAGGACCTTCGCTGTGCTTTGCTCACGTGGGGTCACCTTCACAGCACCTGAAGAGATCCTGGAACTCTGGCCTTTTTTTTCTTTTAAAACAAAGAAAATAAAAAGACTATTTGAAAATTGCTAAATCCACAGTGGAATTTACAGCATCATTACCTGTTAGGGTAATTATAGAGGCCCAGATGCCCCTGCGCCACACGGCAGCCCGGCGCACATGCTGACTCGGGCTCCGTCCCGGGGTCCCCTGCCCGGTGGCCAGGTGCGAGGTTTTTGTGGTGGCTCCAGTCCCGCTTTGCCTGGTGGCATCCCTGCCCGGTGGCATCCCTGCCCGGTGGCCAGGTGCGAGGTTTTTGTGGTGGCTCCAGTCCCGCGCTGCCCGGTGGCATCCCTGCCCGGTGGCATCCCTGCCNTCCGTCCCGGGGTCCCCTGCCCGGTGGCCAGGTGCGAGGTTTTTGTGGTGGCTCCAGTCCCGCTTTGCCTGGTGGCATCCCTGCCCGGTAGCATCCCTGCCCAGTGGCCAGGTGTGAGGTTTCCGTGGTGGCTCCAGTCCCGCGCTGCCCGGTGGCATCCCTGCCCGGTGGCATCCCTGCCTGGTGGCTCCAGTCCCGCGCTGCCTGGTGGTATCCCTGCCCGGTGGCCAGGTGCGAGGTTTCCGTGGTGGCTCCAGTCCCGCGCTGCCCGGTGGCATCCCTGCCCAGTGGCCAGGTGCGAGGTTTCCGTGGTGGCTCCTGTCCCGCGTTGCCCGGTGGCATCCCTGCCCGGTGGCATCCCTGCCTGGTGGCTCCAGTCCCGCGCTGCCTGGTGGTATCCCTGCCCGGTGGCCAGGTGCGAGGTTTCCGTGGTGGCTCCAGTCCCGCGCTGCCCGGTGGCATCCCTGCCCAGTGGCCAGGTGCGAGGTTTCCGTGGTGGCTCCTGTCCCGCGTTGCCCGGTGGCATCCCTGCCCGGTGGCATCCCTGCCCAGTGGCCAGGTGTGAGGTTTTCATGGTAGCTCCAGTCCCGCGCTGCCCGGTGGCTGCCTCTCTGGCTCATCCTTTTCTGACCTGGGAGGATTGCTTCTGGCCGTCCTCACTCGTGGAGTCTTGGCGGTCTCTGACTGCTCAGAGCTCAGGTCTCAAGTCTAACAAGCGGACTCGCAGGGAGCGCCCGGCCCTGGTGAGGAGGGCCCACGCCCCCAGCGCGGCTGCGGGATGACAGCCACCTGTTCCCTGCTGCCCGGGCACGAGTGTGCTCTCTCCTGGCTGCCTCTTGGGCAGAGGGTGAAAAACTTGACTTGCTAGAAAAATGATGACCTGGACACGCTATTGAATTCCCATTTTAAATCTTTATTTCCCTGCTGTGCTGAGCCTGGTTGCTGTGGGGGCTCCTGCAGTCGCGGCGAGTGGGGGCTGCTCCCAGTCGCCGCGCCCCTGCTTCTCAGCGGCGGCTTCTCTTGTTGTGGAGCACGCGCCCCAGGGCGCTCGGGCTCGGGACTTGTGGCCCGCGGCCTCGCTGATCCAGGGCGCCCGGGCTCGGGACTTGTGGCCCGCGGCCTCGCTGATCCAGGGCGCCCGGGCTCGGGACTTGTGGCCCGCGGCCTCGCTGATCCAGGGCGCCCGGGCTCGGGACTTGTGGCCCGCGGCCTCGCTGATCCAGGGCGCCCGGGCTCGGGACTTGTGGCCCGCGGCCTCGCTGATCCAGGGCGCCCGGGCTCGGGACTTGTGGCCCGCGGCCTCGCTGATCCAGGGCGCCCGGGCTCGGGACTTGTGGCCCGCGGCCTCGCTGATCCAGGGCGCCCGGGCTCGGGACTTGTGGCCCGCGGCCTCGCTGATCCAGGGCGCCCGGGCTCGGGACTTGTGGCCCGCGGCCTCGCTGATCCAGGGCGCCCGGGCTCGGGACTTGTGGCCCGCGGCCTCGCTGATCCAGGGCGCCCGGGCTCGGGACTTGTGGCCCGCGGCCTCGCTGATCCAGGGCGCCCGGGCTCGGGACTTGTGGCCCGCGGCCTCGCTGATCCAGGGCGCCCGGGCTCGGGACTTGTGGCCCGCGGCCTCGCTGATCCAGGGCGCCCGGGCTCGGGACTTGTGGCCCGCGGCCTCGCTGATCCAGGGCGCCCGGGCTCGGGACTTGTGGCCCGCGGCCTCGCTGATCCAGGGCGCCCGGGCTCGGGACTTGTGGCCCGCGGCCTCGCTGATCCAGGGCGCCCGGGCTCGGGACTTGTGGCCCGCGGCCTCGCTGATCCAGGGCGCCCGGGCTCGGGACTTGTGGCCCGCGGCCTCGCTGATCCAGGGCGCCCGGGCTCGGGACTTGTGGCCCGCGGCCTCGCTGATCCAGGGCGCCCGGGCTCGGGACTTGTGGCCCGCGGCCTCGCTGATCCAGGGCGCCCGGGCTCGGGACTTGTGGCCCGCGGCCTCGCTGATCCAGGGCGCCCGGGCTCGGGACTTGTGGCCCGCGGCCTCGCTGATCCAGGGCGCCCGGGCTCGGGACTTGTGGCCCGCGGCCTCGCTGATCCAGGGCGCCCGGGCTCGGGACTTGTGGCCCGCGGCCTCGCTGATCCAGGGCGCCCGGGCTCGGGACTTGTGGCCCGCGGCCTCGCTGATCCAGGGCGCCCGGGCTCGGGACTTGTGGCCCGCGGCCTCGCTGATCCAGGGCGCCCGGGCTCGGGACTTGTGGCCCGCGGCCTCGCTGATCCAGGGCGCCCGGGCTCGGGACTTGTGGCCCGCGGCCTCGCTGATCCAGGGCGCCCGGGCTCGGGACTTGTGGCCCGCGGCCTCGCTGATCCAGGGCGCCCGGGCTCGGGACTTGTGGCCCGCGGCCTCGCTGATCCAGGGCGCCCGGGCTCGGGACTTGTGGCCCGCGGCCTCGCTGATCCAGGGCGCCCGGGCTCGGGACTTGTGGCCCGCGGCCTCGCTGATCCAGGGCGCCCGGGCTCGGGACTTGTGGCCCGCGGCCTCGCTGATCCAGGGCGCCCGGGCTCGGGACTTGTGGCCCGCGGCCTCGCTGATCCAGGGCGCCCGGGCTCGGGACTTGTGGCCCGCGGCCTCGCTGATCCAGGGCGCCCGGGCTCGGGACTTGTGGCCCGCGGCCTCGCTGATCCAGGGCGCCCGGGCTCGGGACTTGTGGCCCGCGGCCTCGCTGATCCAGGGCGCCCGGGCTCGGGACTTGTGGCCCGCGGCCTCGCTGATCCAGGGCGCCCGGGCTCGGGACTTGTGGCCCGCGGCCTCGCTGATCCAGGGCGCCCGGGCTCGGGACTTGTGGCCCGCGGCCTCGCTGATCCAGGGCGCCCGGGCTCGGGACTTGTGGCCCGCGGCCTCGCTGATCCAGGGCGCCCGGGCTCGGGACTTGTGGCCCGCGGCCTCGCTGATCCAGGGCGCCCGGGCTCGGGACTTGTGGCCCGCGGCCTCGCTGATCCAGGGCGCCCGGGCTCGGGACTTGTGGCCCGCGGCCTCGCTGATCCAGGGCGCCCGGGCTCGGGACTTGTGGCCCGCGGCCTCGCTGATCCAGGGCGCCCGGGCTCGGGACTTGTGGCCCGCGGCCTCGCTGATCCAGGGCGCCCGGGCTCGGGACTTGTGGCCCGCGGCCTCGCTGATCCAGGGCGCCCGGGCTCGGGACTTGTGGCCCGCGGCCTCGCTGATCCAGGGCGCCCGGGCTCGGGACTTGTGGCCCGCGGCCTCGCTGATCCAGGGCGCCCGGGCTCGGGACTTGTGGCCCGCGGCCTCGCTGATCCAGGGCGCCCGGGCTCGGGACTTGTGGCCCGCGGCCTCGCTGATCCAGGGCGCCCGGGCTCGGGACTTGTGGCCCGCGGCCTCGCTGATCCAGGGCGCCCGGGCTCGGGACTTGTGGCCCGCGGCCTCGCTGATCCAGGGCGCCCGGGCTCGGGACTTGTGGCCCGCGGCCTCGCTGATCCAGGGCGCCCGGGCTCGGGACTTGTGGCCCGCGGCCTCGCTGATCCAGGGCGCCCGGGCTCGGGACTTGTGGCCCGCGGCCTCGCTGATCCAGGGCGCCCGGGCTCGGGACTTGTGGCCCGCGGCCTCGCTGATCCAGGGCGCCCGGGCTCGGGACTTGTGGCCCGCGGCCTCGCTGATCCAGGGCGCCCGGGCTCGGGACTTGTGGCCCGCGGCCTCGCTGATCCAGGGNTGGCCTTCTGAGAAGGACTCTGCAGGGTGCTGTGACTCAGGAGGGAGGGGACACGTGCAGGCCAGGCCTGGTGTCACCGAGGCAGGCTTCGTCCCTGTGGTGCCTCTGAAGCACCTGCTGTGGCCAAGGCTTCACAGGGCCCTTGCTGCTGCTGCTGGCTGTTGCCTTGTGTGTATCTCTGGAGCTGTGGCAGCCATTCTGTGACCACGAGGACAGCTGCAGATGGCAGAGGGTAGGTGGGTTGAGTGGCTAAATCAGTCAGCCCTGGGGTTTTCCTGCCACAGGCTTTCCTTGTTTTACAAGATAAATACCCTTTATTGTTTGAGGCAGGCAGGCGCTGGCAGGCTATGGCCCGCGGGCCACCCACAGCCCGTTTTTCCTCAAGTTTTGTAGGAGCACAGCAACACCCACACCGCTCCCTGTCGTCTGCGGCTGCTTTTGCCTTGTAACTGCAGGCTTGACTAGATGTGAAAAAGGCTTGAGCCACGTGTCGTAAAACGTTTACTGTCCAGCCCTTCAGAGAAAATGTTTGCTGACTCCTGGTTCAAGTCCGTTTAAGTTATATTTTGTATCTATGAGCCTTTCCTGTAAAGATGCCACCTCGTTTCGGGCCTGTGGACTGGAGATCGTTGTGCAGACCAGGGCTTGGTAGGTCAGAAGTGGAGTCCAGACTGCAGATGCGCATTTAAGAGTCAGGAGAGCCTCCCGAGAACCAAGGAGAAAGGAGTTTCCAGGAACTGGGTCGTCGGTCATGTCGTGTGCAGACGGGCTGCGTGTCAGCACAGTGGTGGCTTAGAAAGAGGAAACGAACGAGAAGGAAGGGCCGGGCTGGGGAGACTGCCGTATTAGATGAACAGATCTGGTCTTTGAAGTGAGACGTGTCTTGAGGGTCTCAGATATTGGGTGGGCTGAACAGTTCACTTGGGTTTTTCCTTAACATCTTACGGAGGAACCCAGATGAACTTTCTGCCCAACCCAGTACAAGCAATCGTGTTTACCCTGATGGTCTCGGACAAGGAAGGAGCTGAGCGCAGCTCTTACAGCTTCTGCGAGGCCTGCTCTGAGGCGCTGCGCAGAGAGAAGGAGCGAGACCCTCGGCTTGTGACTGGCTGATGCCCCTTTGCTTTGGTGAATAAGCCCATCTCTCCTTCCCGTGGTCAAGGCCAAACTGACGTCGCGGGCTTCAGCCCCACGAGCCAGCAGCTGCTGCTCTGAGCTTGATGGTCCTGGTGCCTGGGCGAGCACGGCTCAGGGGAGGTGATGGGTGGATCTGACGGCGACCATGTGTGGTCAGCAGTGAAGCCACAAGCCTTTGCAGGAAGCAGAGACTGAAGCAGAGGCGTTGAGCTGTCCTCAGAGTGAACAGGTGAGCAGAGGTGTCAGGAAGCCAGCCGGAGCCGGGGCTGATTGATTGGAGCAGTTTTGGGGAGAAAGTGGTTGGCATCACACCACCCTCATTCATGGGGGAAGTTGCACAAGGCATTTTTTTTTTTAAGCCTATTCCAGCAAAGTTAAGTTGAAAGCTTTGGAGAGGATGGCTCCTCCTCGCAACGGGTATTTAATTTTGATGAAACAGAGGGAGTGAGGGATTCTTAAAGACGTGATGGTAAAATTAGACGTCTGCTGAAGCTTGGACCATCTGGAGACGTCACCAGTGGGGCGCGCGAGGTGGGTTCCTGCAGGAGCTGGGTCGGAGCTGGTTTCCTGGACGCCAGGCTGCAGCCCCCAAGCATGTCTGCAGCTGGTGGAGCTGGTCTTATTTGCTCTGGAGCCTCGAGGCTCCGAGACAGGGCGGGAGGCTCTTCCTTCCTCTGCACCGCAGCTTTGCTTTCGGCATGGGTGATGGCTGCGTTGTCCCGTCTCCTCCTCAAGGGGCCTGTTGAGGGGCGGGCTGCAGGTGGGAGTGGGGACCAGGCTTGGGCAGGGGGTGCTTCCCGTTGCAGTCCGTACGGGCCTCACGGTGTGAGGGGACCCAAATAAAAGGAAACTGGGGGCCTGAGATGACGAGTGAAGGGCTGGGTCACCCGCCTGCATCCCCTGGGGAGGTGGAGGCGAGAGTCCGGAAGGGCCTCCAGAGGCCGAGGCCTGGCTTCTGGGCTGCGCTTTCGCTCGGAGCCTGCTGTCTTTGTTCCTGACAGTGAGTGTCTTCAGGTGAAGACAGAACAGCGGGCTCACAGGGAGGCGATAGGGCCCCTGTTACTAAGGGCCGCGCACATTTACACCAAAATAGATGCCAACGGGGACAAGGCGATGGCACCCCCTCCAGTGTTCTTGCCTGGAGAATCCCAGGGACGGGGGAGCCTGGTGGGCTGCCGTCTGTGGGTCGCACAGAGTCGGGCACGGCTGAGCGACGCAGCAGCAGCAGCAGCAGCAGCAGAGGTCAACAGTGTGCCCGCCAGGCAACAGTGTTCTCAGGACCCTGGGCCGACCGCGAGCTTCTTGCGGTTTTGCTTTATGGTGCACACTGCACCCCACGCTTGCAAGTGTAGTGGCCTTTGCTAAATGCTGAGCGGCTAGACAGACAGACCAACGGACAGGAACATCATGGAGTATTGTACCGCCCGGTTCCAAGTTTACCTCTGTGGCCTCGGCTTTGCCAAGGGATGTCTCTCACGGGACAGCAACAGGCTGGCCTCTCTTGCTTCTGGGTCTCATCCTCCAGCCTGTACCCCTGCCCCGGGCCCCTCTCTCCTGTCTGAGTGGTGGTTAAGAGTCCCGGTTCCACTCCACGCTTAGTGGATGAGTGGTTTCCCACTGCTTCTGGGACAACCCCCCGACTCTTTGAATGGGCTCCGGGACCCCGCACCTTCTGCCCCGCGCTCTCTCTGAGCCTCTTCTCACCTCCGGGGCCCTGGCTGTGCCCCGCGCCCCTGCTGCCCCGGGCTTCCCGCTCTCCCCCACTGCTCTCCTGCTTGTGGCCCCGTGCCGCCTGGCTTCCAGCCGAGACATCAGTGCTCTCCTTGGAGCCTGAACCATCTCAGAGCCCCTGATTTGCTCTCGGATCGCCATGCTCTCTTCCCGGCGTTCACCGTAGGTGTGATGCTGTCAGAATTACAGCTGTTTGTACCTGTCCTGTTAATCTGTAAGCTTGGCCATCTTTAACTCCTGGACCCCAGCATCTAGCATATAGCTACCCAGTAATGTTCACTGTTCACGTGTGTTTTTACTTTTTTATACACACACACACGTTCACACACACTCTTTCCTTGGGGATGACTTCTGAAACGAGGTAGTTACGAGCAGCCCCTGGATCCCTGCCCGTCTGAGACCGTGACTGCTCGTGTGTGGGGAGCGTGACATCGACGGTGCCGACGTGGGTGTGGCTCAGCTGTGCCCCCGTCTCGGGGGCATCACCCGTCCATGTGCCACCTTCCCAGGGCCGGTCCACAGGGTCCCTCTAGAGCTCACTCGATGCCTGTGGACCAGCAGCCCAGTCTCAAGCCGTGGCGCACCCTGCCGTCGCAGGTGGAGGGTGAGGGCGGTGAACTCCGGATTCCTGCCCCCAGCTGGGTGCCCGGCCACCCCTTCTGAGCCGTGTCCGCGTGGGTCTGCCCAACGCTGTCGTGATGCTGGGGTGGGTTGCTCGCCAGGGCCCTTTGACCCGAGTCCCAAAAGTGGTGCCCGAGGAGTAACCTGGGGGACGGCTGTGATGAGGCGCGGGCTCCTGTGACCCCTGGAGAGAAGCCCAGCCTTGGTTCTGGAGACTACGAGTCAGGCTGCTTGGAAGTGGAGATGCGCGACGCACACCTGATTGCTACGGCAGAGAATTCCCACGCGGGTGGGGAGGGAGGAACTTGACTGTGCAACTCGCCAGGCAGGTTCTACCTTTCCCTGCAGCTGCTCTGAGCGGCAGGTTGGGGCTTGGGGACCCTGGAAACTCACAGAGCGAGGGCCAAGGTCAGGTCGCAGAGGCGCTGCGGGGCTTCCTGTTCCCGCCCGGGCTTCTGATGGGGCCGCCCTCTCATCTTCCGCCTTCCAGTCCCGCCTCGCCTTTCACCCGCCTCGCGGCGGGCGGGCTCTGGCGGCGTGACTGGGCTGTTCTGTACTTCTTTCGGTGGTGGCAGTGGCGGTCTCATTCGCTGGCGGGTTTCTGAGAGGCCGGGGCGCAGCCCTCCTGTGACCTGCAGGGAACCCCTTTCTGGAAGGTCCAGGACCCCAGCTGGTAAGCTGGCAGCTCAGGGCGTCCTGGTCGGGGGCGGGGCGCCACGCGCGGGCTGGGCTCGCCTTGGGGGCGGCTCGGCTTCTCTGCGGGGCCGGGCTCAGGCTGCACTTGGAGGGCTCCCCTGCCGCCTGAGTTCAGCTTGGGCGCTCGAGCTGTGAGTTATTTGTTGAAGGTGTTCCCGCCTCTGCAGCCCTTGTATGCACCTGGTGGAGAGAATAAAGCTTTTGACAGCAGAACATAATTTCCTCCCCACCCTGTTTCTCCTTAGTGGTTTGGAAAAATCCCACTCAGTTCTGACGTCTTCGAGCACCTTCCCCTCCCCCCGGAACGCACGGCGCACGCGTAGTACACATCATGCGTGCCATGTCCTGGGCGCACGCGCTGTGCCCACGGCGCGTGCCACCTCCTGGGCACATGGGCACGTGCAGTGCCCATGGCACACGCCACGTCCTGGGCGTGCGCGCAGTGCCCACGGCGCACACCACGTCCTGGGTGCAAGCGCAGTGCCCACGGTGCACGCCACGTCCCGGGCGCACGGGGCACGCGCAGTGTGCTCGGCATGCACAGCGCTCTCCATGGGGCTCTGAGGTTCTGGGGACACGAGCTGCCCCTGAATGCGCCACCTGGACTGTGACGCCCCCAGGGTGGGGGCAGGGCTCCGAGTAAAGCCCTCGCCCCCGTGATCCCCTGAAAAGTGAGCTCCCTGGGGTCCAGTCCCCACCTGGCCAGGCACTTCCAGGCCTGAAGCCTGGCAGGGGAGAGACAGAGACGCAGAGCCCTGGGCAAGCGCATCCGGCACCGAGGTCTCCAGGCTGCCCGGGGGCGGCGGGTCTATGCTCACGACCCTGGAGCCCGAGCGTCCGGGGCCTTGGCCACTCGAACAGTGACCCCAACTGGAAGCTGTGTGGCGGCCTGGGGGAGAGGACCCCCCCCCCCCGCGCGCGCAGGCCTGGTTGAAGCCATCCTGGGGGAGGGTCTCTAACTGTGACGCCTCAGAGGACTTCAGCTTCCGCCTGCAGACTCCTTCTCTCCTTCAGTCCCCAACTCACGGCCGACCCTGGGACCCCCTGGCACGCCAGGCTCCCCTGCCCTTCCCTCTTCAGTGTGTCCCGGAGCCGTGGCAGCAGAGCTGACCCTGAAGTTCTGCCAGACTGTTAACACGCGCGCCGGCGCGGTCCCCAGCCAGGAAGGCTCCAGTCCCTCCACAGCTGTGCCAGCGCGTGCCGTCGTCTTTGCTGGGTGTGAAGTGGCGTCTCACTGTGGCTTGCATTTCCCTAATGACTCACATTTATCATCTTTTTATAAATTTTTTGGCCATTTGTATATTTTCTTTGTAGAAAATGTCTATTTAAATCCTTTACCCATTTAAAAATTGGTTTCTTGTTGCAGTATAAGAGGTTTCCTATATATTCTGGATACAAGTCCCTTATTTGATATATTATTTGCAATAATTTTCATTCTGTGAGTCATTTTTTCACTTTATTGATGTCCTTTGAAGGATAAAACTTTTGATGTGTGATTTTTTTTTCCCTTTTGTCGCTTTTGATGTTATATCTAAGAAACCCCTGCCTAACCCAAGATGATAAAAGTTTAATGTTTTCTTAGAGTTTTTCAGTTTTAGCTTTTGACATTTAGCTAAACAGGTGATCCATTCTGACCTGGGTTTTACATGCTGTGAAATGGAGTTGCAATGACATTCTTTTTGGAGGTGGATATCCAGATGTCCAGCACTATTTGTTGAAAAGACTGTTCTTTTATTTATTGAACTTATTTAAACAAACAACACTCACCCATGTCTCCCACCCCCACCTTCTGCTCTGGCAGCCACCAGTCTGTTGCTTGTATCTACGAGCTCGGTGTTTTCGTGTCGATTCTGCAGATGAGAGACACATCGTGCTTATTTCTCTGTGGACTTGTTTCATGTAACAAAGGGGGTTGTTCAGTCCCTCAGTCACGCCCAGATCTTCGCAGCCCCACGGACTGCAGCTCGCCAGGCTTCCCCTGTGCCCCACCGTCTCCTGGAGTTTGCTCCAATGTGCCCGCTGAGTCGGTGATGCCGTCCGACCGTCTCGTCCTCTGCCTCTCAGACTCTCCCGGCATCAGGGTCCTTTCCCGCGAGTTGGCTCTTCGCATCAGGAGGCCAAAGTATTGGAGTTTCAGCTCCAATAACAACAGACAGCTCACTTTTAATTTAAGACAGTTTGTCATAGAAATAAGTTCCATAATGGCTTCAATATCAAGCCATCAAAAGACAGGCTGATGAGTCATTAAGAGTGTATTCGGAGGACTAGCTCCCTGAGAAAGTCCTGGTGGGACCCTGAAGATGGTACTGTTTTCCTGTGATTCCTCAGCCATTTGTGAAAAACAAACGTATGTCAAGCAGCAAACAGACCCAGCCCCAACCTCCTTCAAGGTCTCCGAATCCAGTTTGCCCCACCCTTGTTCTTCCCCCAGAGCTCCCGTCTGTGTCCCTGACACCAGGCTGAAGGCAGCAGCATGTCCATCGTTCAGATTCAGTTCAGCCCAGAGAAGAGGCACGTGGACGCGAAGCGGTGGCCTCTGTAAGCAGGATGGCAGGTGTTGAGAGAGAGGGCAGGGATAAAAATAGGCCGGGATGGGGGCATCCAGGCTTAGGGTGGCGGCTCTTACTGTTGAGGGTGCGTTCCTGTAGCCTGCCGCGTGTCTAGAGGGCCGGCCGCCCTGCCTGTCCGCCTCACTCCAGGACGAGGCCCTGACTCCATTGGCCCTTGTCTTAGGGAGTGTCCTGCATGCCCGGACTGGTCAGCTCCTGTGAGTGTGGAGCTCTGCAAGCAGGCTGGATTTACATAAACATACCATTCTGATAGGGGGGCTGTATTGATTAGCTGCACATGAAATGGGAGTTAAATTCAAAAACTCTAATAAATTGTAAAGCCCTGATGTTTCGTATTGTGTGATGAACTAAACCTCTGTAATTTTGTGCCGTGCTTGTCTTTCCATCGTGAGACCAGCAGCCTCTAAATAAAACCAGATGATTTCCTGCCTAAAAAAAAAAAAAGAAAGGCTCAGATGCCCGCTGCCCAGTCTGCCTTGTGAGTGCTGGGTCCTGTCCATGGGCCTGGGGGCCGGAAGGGAGGGTGCTGTGTCTGCGAGAA
>SJYV01042866.1:0-49669 GCA_006410875.1 Neotragus pygmaeus | reverse complement strand
TTGTGATCCACACAGTCAAAGGCTTTGGCATAGTCAATAAAGCAGAAATAGATGTTTTTCTGGAACTCTCTTGCTTTTTCCATGATCCAGTGGATGTTGGCAATTTGATCTCTGGTTCCTCTGCCTTTTCTGAAACCAGCTTGAACATCTAGAAGTTCACGGTTCATGTATTGCTGAAGCCTGGCTTGGAGAATTTTGAGCATTACTTTACTAGTGTGTGAGATGAGTGCAATTGTGTGGTAGTTTGAGCATTCTTTGGCATTGCCACTAACACATAAGTACAGCTAATTATGAGCATACAGATGTGTTCTGCTTTAACCTCCAGGCTTGCCCGAAGAAACTGATAAATCTTTCTACCTGTGAGTTTCCCATGTGAAAAGAAAGCTGAACAAGTTGCTTTGTCTCTACTTTGTCAAACTGACACAGATGGAAAATCTTATTTTTTTCATTTCCAGTTAACACAGATGGGGCAGAATCACACTTTCTAAGAAAAGTCAGTTTTTTATGGTTAGTTATTTGTGGAATTGTTTCCTTTTGGTTCTCAGTATTCAATGGCTCAGTTTCCAAAGAAATCAAAGTTTTCAAGCCTCAAGAGTCTACACAGAAGTAGCGAGGACTTTGCCTGTGTGTGCTAAGTCACTTCAGTTTGTGTCTGACTCTTTGCCACTCTATGGACTATAGCCCACCAGGCTCCTCTGTCTATGGGATTCTCCAGGCAAGAATGCTGGAGTGGGTTATCATACTCACTGGTTTGACCCAGGGATCAAACCAGCGTCTCTTATGTCTCCTGCACTGGCAGCAAGTTCTTTACCACTGGGCTTCCCTGGTGGCTCAGAGGGTAAAGCGTCTGCCTGCAATGCAGGAGACCTGGGTTCGATCCCTGGGTCAGGAAAATGCCCCCACTAAGTGCCACCTGGGAAGCCCTAGTCTTAATAGCTGAGACATAAAAGCAACCTAAATGTCCATCAATAAATGAATGGATAGAGAAGTTGTCATATTTATATACAGCAGAATACTTCTCAGTCACAAAAAAGGTAGGAAATCTTGCCATTTATGATGGTCTGGATGGACCCTGAGGGCATTATGCTAAGTGAAGTAAGTCACACAAGGAAAGATAAATACCATACAATCTCACTTACATGTGGAATCTAAAGGGAAAAAAAAGAAAAAATTGAGTCCCTGGATATAGAGAACAGAATCCTGGTTGCCTGAGGCAGCAGGTCTGGACATGGATGAAATGGGTCCGGGGATGGGGTAGGTCAAAAGGAACAAGCTTCTAGTTACAAAATGAGTTAAGTCCTGGGGATGTGATGTACAGGATGATGACTCTAATTAATAATACTGTATTGCATACTTGATAGTTGTTGAGAATAGGTCTTAAAAGTTCCTATGACAGGAAAAAAGAATTCTGTAACCATATTTGGTTACAAAGAATAACTGGACTTATTGTGGGGATCATTTTGCAGTGTACACAAATACTGAATTATGACATTTACACCTGAAACTAATATAATGCTATTTCAATTATACAACCATATTTTTTAAAAGTGGAAAAGAGAGAGAAGAGAGAAGCAGGAAGAGGCAGTGTGAGGACTCAGCTGGACACCATAGCTTTGAGGGGACCCAGGAGCCGAGGCACATGGTGGTCTTTGGAAGCTGGAAAGGGCGAGGAAGCATACACCCACGACAGCCTCAGAAGGCAGGCAGCCCGCTGTATCCCTTCAGACTCTGACCTAAACAGTAAGATAATAAATTTGCTTGAGCCACAAACAGAAACTCACTGAGAACAAAGCACATCCCTTGAAACTTCAGAAGGGAGATCCTGAAGATTTTCTGAGAAAGCAAATGTTTATATTCAGGAATCAGAATGTTCTAATCAACTTTAGAAAACAGAAAATAAAGGAGAAATACTTTTCAAAATTCTGAAGGAAAATTATCTCTTAGAACTCTATACTCAGCTAAGCCATCAGACAACTGTGACTGTGGAAAGATTTTTAAGCAGGTGAAATCTAAAAGAGCTCCTGGTGGTTCAGATGGTAAAGCGTGTCTACAATGCGGAAGACTGGGGTTCTATCCCTGAGTTGGGAAGATCCCCTGGAGAAGGAAATGGCAATCCACTCCAGGACTATTGCCTGGAAAATCCCATGGACAGAGGAGCCTGGTGGGCTACAGCTCATGGGGTCACAAAGAGTCGGATGCGACTGAGCGACTTCACTTTCACTTTATACCCCTGGAACACGTGCTTCACTAAAATTAATAAACAGATAAAAAGAAAGACATGGGATCCAAGAGAGAGGGAAATCCAATGCAGAAAAGTGAAGGGAAATGTTAAGATAAGATGGGAAACCCCTGGTTGTCAGCTGTCAGTTGTTGACAGCACCAGTCCAGGGTGGGCTCTAGAAAAATGTGTTTGAGCCTACTGAAGGGGGAGTCACACTTCTGTCAGAGTTGATAAACTTTAATCAGGAAAAACAAAAAAGTAAAGATACGAACGGAGTCAAGTAACACATCAAAATCTGTTTTCTACCCCACACTGAAGGATTTCATCCCTACTGGTGAGAGGAAGAAGGGCTATCTGGAAAGCTGTGACTTCCACCATGGCCTAGCTGACCTCGGAGCATGGCAGGTGTCTGTGAGAGACAGCCCAGTGAGGCACATGTAATGCTCTTGGGCTAAACAGCTGGACTGAGGCTGGCTCCTAAGGTTGTCAGTCAGGGATGCAAGCGCCTATAGCCATACTGCCCACTCTGGAAGCGTCCAATCTCATTGACTCTGGAAGCCAAGTAGGGTGTTTCCCAGTCATTAGTCACAGTAACAACAGGTTATACTTACTGCCAAGGACTGGATCTAACATTTTACTGACACTATTTCTTACAACTCAAGAGGTGCTCTCATCATTCCCATTTTATGGATAAGGAAGTTGAGGCTCTAAGATGTTAAGCAAATCACACAGGGCTTGCATATGGTTGCTGGATTTCACAGCCAGTTGGGCTTCAGACCGCATTCTTGGCTGCTACGATGTGTGGTGTTAGGATGGGAGACTGTCCTGGAAAACCAGATGCTATGGGTCCTTCTTTTACTAACTTCAAAGCAAGGGCAGCTCCACAATTTATAGACGGGATGGGGGGCAGGGGCAGTTTAGGGACAGCAGTGTGGCTTGTAGCTGCAGGAGTGTGCGGGAGCTCGCATGGGGCAGGGTACAGGATGCCCACTTTGAAGCCCCATCAGCACAGGAAGCAAGCTGTTCTTTGACTAAGATTTTACATTGACTTGGGTGACTTGGGAGGGTCTGAGGGGATTGAGAGAGAAAGAGCCCCACCTACCCACTCACCGCCCACAGCTGCGCCTAGGGCAAGACCTCAACTGTCTGGGCCGCACCTCATCTCCCGCCTCTCCACTATGGGCTTACTTGCCTGGCTCTGATGCCAGAACTGGCCAGGAGAGAAGTCCACAGCCATGTGCACCCAGGTAGCTTTGTCCCCAAACTGGAAATGCATCACAAACACATCAAAAGTAAATAAAAGTCATCTTACTCAGTCTTCAATACATGCATAGCAGGAGAAAACAAGTAACCAGATTGGGTGCATGGGGAGTCAGTCTCTCTAAGGCACACCCACTCGGCAGGGGCTGGCCAGGGCCCCCGCTTCCCCACTGCTCTGGACCACCTGGAGGGCAGCAGCTCAGTGCTGTCTAGCTGGCAAGCCATAGGATCCACACAAGCCAAGAACTGTTCAGCTGACTCCTCCGCTCTTAGTCGGTCTTCTCTGGCTTCCCAACAAGCAGAGCCACACAGAGGGCCCCTCTGCCCCCAGTGCACGGACTAGGGAAGTGACTCTCCAATCCGGATGTGCAGCGCAAACAGCTGGGCGTCTGGGGAACGAACACACATTCCAGGGATTTGGATACAAACAGTCCTACAACCAAATGCTTCAGCATTTCCCATGGGACTTATATTCCTATTCAAATGTTTTATAAGAAGTCTCTAAGGCACTGCAGAAATTGAGCCTTGCTGCTACGGACTGAATGGTGGTCCCCAAATTCAGATTGTTACTGTTGTTCAGTCGCTCAGTTGTGTCCTACTCTTTGCGACCCCATGGGCTATAGCACACCAGGCTTCTCTGCCCTTCTCCATCTCCCAGAGCTTGCTTAAACTCATGTCCATTGAGTCAGTGATGCCTCATGTCCAATTATCTCGTCCTCTGTTGCCTCCTCCTCCTCTTGCCCTCAATTTTCCCTAGTATCAGGGTCTTTTCCAATAAGTCGGCTCTTCACATCAGGTGGCCAAAGTATTGGAGCTTCAGCATCAGTCCCTCCAATGAATGTTCAGGACTGATTTCCTTTAGGATTGACTGGCTTGATTTCCCTGCTGCTCAAGAGGCTCTCAACAGTCTTCTCCAGCACCACAGTTCGAAATTCAGATATCAAATCCCTAATTCCCAACGTGACATATCTGGAGCCATTGGCAGTAATGAGGGCTAGACTGGGCAAATGGGGTGGGGGCCTAGTCCGATGGGGTAATGCCCTTCTAAGAAGAGATACCAGAGAGACTGCTCTGTCTTCAGACGCACAGAGAGGTAAGGTGAGCACACTGCAAGATGATGGCCTCCTACAAGCCCAAGAAGAGGCTTCAGAATGAAACCTACCTTGCTGGCACCTTGGTCTTGGACTTTGAGACTTCCGAACTGTAAAAAAACAAATTTCTGCTGTTTAAGCTGCCCACTCTGTGGTATCTCCCTAAGACAGCCCAAGCAGATGAATATTCCTGCCTTTCTTTTTAATTTCATTTTCCATGGCTCTTGTTTCAGTTACATTGGTCTTCCAGGTCCTTCAGAACCAATCCTAGGACATTCTGATCACAGTTCTCTCTGCATGCTCACCCTTTGCCCCCTCCTCTGTCACCTCAGCCCCACATTTCGAGGACTGGCTGATCTCATCCAAATTCTCAGCTTAAATGCCCTTCCAGAAGTGGCGAGTGGTTTGCTATTTGCCCATCTTATTTCAAGCTTTTCTCTCCTTGAATTGTTAAGCCTATTTATGATACATCGCATTAACTTCTCTTTGTCACATGTACTTTCTCTAATTCAGTTTTACTGACTAAGGCCCTTGGGTAGCAAAGTTTAACAGAAGATAGCTACTTTATTATATATCTTTGTCAAATGTGTACTTGTTTGAGGCAACTTGAATCAAAGAAAGTCACGAGAAGCATAAGACATGCCCTTTCTAGTAGTTTTCTTTTGATAGCCAGAGCCTTTATAGAGTTGATGCTGCATTTTAATTCAGAAGTCAACATAACAGTTAAATACATGTAATAAGTTGAAAGTGTTAGTGAAACAGGAGCTAGGCTTTGTATTTCCAAACATGTTTCCAAAAGCCTGTTTTATTTTAAAACACACACACGGTTGGACACAAATGTCTTTTTAACCATTGGGCAGGAGATTTTACTGACTGCTTATATTGATGGCTTTCCCTCTGTACTGAGTCCACTGTTCTCGAAGCCTTATAAAGGATGAGAAGACTAGTTTCTTCCTTTACTTCCCGCTTTGTTGTAATATTAGTCCATGAATGACAGGAGTTACACAACCAATTTTTCCGTAACCATTTGGCAATCATTAAAGCTTTGCAGTTGCTGGTTTTCCTACCGGTGTTTTACAACCTAAAGGTAAAAACAGAAAGATGGCTCATGAAATGACACCGAGTTCGCCCTTCCTCGTACAACTGCTTGGGCACTGGCAAAAGGAAAACACACGACCCTTGTGCAGAGTTTTACAGACTGAAAAACAATCAGTGGAGACAGCAGCGTCCTTAACAGGAGAAGCAGTAGTGTCTCAAGGGGCTATGGGCACGGCCACTGCGGCCCCAGCCGTGTTTCTTGCACTTCACAGCCACTGCGGCCCCAGCCGTTTCCTGCGCTTCACGGCCACTGCGGCCCCAGCCGTTTCCTGCGCTTCACGGCCACTGCGGCCCCAGCTGTGTTTCCCGCGCTTCACGGCCACTGCGGCCCCAGCCGTGTTTCCTGCGCTTCACGGCCACTGCGGCCCCAGCCGTTTCCTGCGCTTCAAGGCTGGCATGTTCTAGTATGCTCACACACCGCTGCCTTCTGAGATTAAGAAAGCAACTCCATCATCCTCAGAATGAGGATTTTGGTGTCTGTTTTAGCTTTATGTCTCTCTCACCAAATTCCAAAGAATAGCGGGGAGATTAAAAAAAAATCTTAAATGAACAATGCAAAGAAATAGAAGAAAACAAAAGAATGGGAAAGACTAGAGATCTCTTCAAGAAAATTAGACACCAAGGGAATGTATAATGCAAAACAGGGACACAACAAAGGACAGAAGTGGTGTGGACCTAACAGAAGCAGAAGATAATAAGAGGTGGCAAGAACACACAGAAGAACTGTACAAAAAAGGTCTTAATGACCCAGATAATCATGATAGTGTGGTCACTCACCTAGAGTCAGACATCCTACAGTGTGAAGTCAAGTGGGCCTTAGGAAGCATCACTAGGAGCAAAGCTAGTAGAGGTGACAGAATTCCAGTTGAACTATTTCAAATCCCAAAAGATGCTGTTAAAATGCTGCACTCAATATGCCAGCAAATTTGGAAAACTCATCAGTGGCCAAAGGACTGGAAAAGGTCCGTTTTCATTCCAATCCCAAAGGAAGGCAATGCCAAAGAATGTTCAAACTACCATACAATTGTGTTCATTTCGCATGTTGGCAAGGTAATGCTCAAAATCGTTCAAGCTAGGCTTCAACAATACGTGAACTGAGAACTTCCAGAAGTACAAAGTGGATTTAGAAAAGACAGAGGAACCAGAGATCAAATTGCTAACATCCACTGTCTCATAGAAAAAGCAAGGGAATTCCAAGAACCATCTATTTCTGCTTCACTGACTATGCTAAAGCCTTTGACTGTGTAGATCATAACCAACTGTGGAAAATTCTTAAAGAGATGGGAATACTGGACCAACTTACCTGCCTCCTGAGAAACCTGTATGCAGGTCAAGAAGAAAGAGAACCAGATATGTAATAAACAGACAGGCTCAAAACTGGGAAAGGAGTACGTCGAGGCTGCATATCGTCACCCTGTTTATTTAACTTATATACAGAGTAGGTCATGCAAATTGCTGGGCTGGATGAAGCACAGCTGGAATCACGACTGCCGGGAGAAATATCAACAACCTCAGATAGGCAGACAATACCACTCTAATGGCAGAAAGTGAAGAGGAACTAAAGGGCCTCTTGATGAAGATGAAAGAGAGTGAAAAAGCTGGCTTAAAACTCAACATTCAGAAAGCTAAGATCATGGCATCCGGTCCCATCACGTCCTGTCAAATAGATGGGGAAACAATGGAAACAGTGACACACTTGATTTTAGTGGCCTCTGTGGACGGTGACTGCAGCTATGAAATTTTTAAAAAGACACTTGCTTCTTAGAAGAAAACCTATGAAAAACCTAGACAGCATTTTTTAAAAAGCAGAGATGTCACTTTGCTAACAAAGATCCATGTAGTCAAAGCTATAGTTTTTCCAGTAGCCATGGATGTGAGAGTTGGACCGTAAAGAAGGCTGAGCGCCACAGAACTGATGCTTTTGAAATGTGGTGTTGGAGAAGACTGTTGAGAGTCCCTTGGACAGTAAGGAGATCAAACCAGTCAATCCTAAGGAAATCAATTTTTAATATTCATTTAAAGGACTGATGCTGAAGCTAAAGCTCCAATACTCTGGCCACCTGATGTGAAGGGTTGACTCACTGGAAAAGGTCCTGATGCTGGGAAAGACTGAAGGCAGAAAGAGAAGGGTACGACAGAGGATGAGATGGTTGGATGGCATCACCAACTTAATGGACATGAGTTTGAGCAAACTCTGGGAGATGGTGAAAGACAAGGAAGCCTGGTGTGCTGCAGTCCATGGGTCGCAGAGTCAGACATGACTTAGGAACTGAACACCACCACCACAAAATTCAAAATCAAATTTCAAGGTTATGTATTCTGAAAATTCAGACATACTATAAATAGAAGACTATTTATAGTACTCAGCAGGCAGTCCAGTGGTTAGGACTCCGTGCTTTCATTGCTAAGGGCCTGGGTTCAGGCCCCATTCAGGAAACTAAGGTCCTTGGCAATGAAATGGGAGCTAATGAATCCAAGGACTAGAAGGAGAGGAATCTTCTTGATTTCACCAGGACTAGATCATGCACCCTGATTAGTTATATTAGGAGCTGATCATTGTTATGCTGTTTAAGACTGCCAATTTTATGCCTGGTGTGTTTTCTGTTAGTTTTCTCCTTGCTGCTGCTGCTGCTAAGTCGCTTCAGTCGTGTTCGACTCTGTGTGACCCCATAGACGGCAGCCCACCAGGCTCCCCCATCCCTGGGATTCTCCAGGCAAGAACACTGGAGTGGGTTGCCATTTCCTTCTCCAATGCATGAAAGTGAAAAGTCAAAGTGAAGTCGCTCAGTCGTGTCCGACTCTTAGCGACCCCATGGACTGCAGCCCACCAGGCTCCTCTGTCCATTGATTTTCCAGGCAAGATGACTGGAGTGGGTTGCCATTGCCTTCTCCAAGTTTTCTCCTTAGTTCCTTAAGAAAACTCTAGACAATCGAAATAGTTCTTTGCCTAAAGGGAAGGACAAATTCTGTTGTTTGATAAATTTTAACCCCTTTGGAAAAACTTTTTCCTAATTAACATCAACTCATTTTTATGTAGACATTGGAATAAAGCTTATCTATGAATAAAAAAAATAGTTCTCTGTGTGTATTAAAGCTCAACTGCTGTTCATTTTCATAAATTATTTAGTACTGTACTTTCTTGTTTTACCGTATGTTGCTAAATGCAATGTGAAAACCCATCACATTTTATTAAATGGTACTTACCAAGCATTTCCTCTAACTTTGTTGTGGCAGGTTCATTTACGTTAAATATATAATCATTATTTCTAGGAGAAAAAATAAGCTTTCTTACTGCATAAATTAGGATGAAAAGACAACATTAATCTTTTACATAGTAAGAATATATTTAAATAGTCTTCCTCAAGGGTAGTTTTAAATAGTTGAAAGTTGTGTTTATATTAATATATATATAAGAACACACACACACACACACACACACACACACACACACGACATGTCCCCTACTCAGATTTTCTTATAATTAACCAATATGTGTGCACATGTACTCAATCGCTCAGTCGTGTCCAATTCTTTGCACCCCATGGACTGTGCCCACCAGGCTTCTCTGTCCAAGGAATATTTCAGGCAATAAAGGAGTGGGTTGCCGTTTCCTACTCCAGAATTAACCTATAAGTTTCAATAATTAGGTCAAAGCCAAAATGCTGGCCTAAAGCAATTTTTTTCTTTGCTTCAATGTAATTTTTATTCATAGACACATAAAATGTGCATGGTAACGCGGAGTGATTCACTACTCAGAACATGAAAAAGTGAAGCATGATGTGATGTTTCCTAGATCACATGCATTTCCACAGTACTCTCTATGGACTTGGTGCTCAACTGTTCTGAGCTGTCACTGCCCCAAGCCCGCCCTGGGCATTGTGCTCCGTTACTTACACCTTCTTCTTCTCCACCACACCGAGCCTCACAAAAGCTGCTAAGGCATTTTTCTGTACGTCGGAGGATAACACATCGTAACACTGTGAGGCCCCTACAACACAGAGATGAGGGAGTGAGTGACCTATTTGTTCTCAGCTGACAAAAAGCACCGCCTTCAGGGTTGTGACTCACCTTGATCGAGAAGCTGACTTGTGAATTTTCTAACTCTTATGAAGTACTGTTTCTCAGTGAAGTAATCTTCTTCTTCATTCAAGAGGTATTTGCAAATTATCTGATTTTTAAGAGGGGGGGATAAGAGGAACAGAAAGTGAAAAAGGGCAGCCAACGACAACGGAACAGTAAAAATTTTACCCTGACCCTCTTAGTTTTATTCTGCCCCTCTATGGCAGAATAAAGACCCCTCCCCTTGCAAAAAAAGTTTTACCATTCTCCTGGGGAAGACACTTGCTCTTCAGACCAGAAATAAGTACAGGGTAGGAAAGTCTCAGTTGTATTTGTTATGGGATGATGAAGGAGAACTTGCAAAAGATTTACACACCTGGTAAGATTCCACAAAAGGTTTAAAGAGTCCTATTAAAAACTCTAACACAGTATTTCCTTTTTCTGTAACCAGGATGTCCCTTGTCATCACTCGTATGGCCTCACTTTTACAAAGCAAGTAACAGCCTTCTTCAAAGTCCTGGAAGGGGAGGGGAAAAGACAGAATTCATCCACAAATTTATAATTTAGGTCAATGATCCACTGCTGGGCTCAGTGTATGCAGCCACGCACCCTCGAAACAAGAAAAACACTGGCTAACTCTGCAACCCTTTCCAGACCCATGGTTGTGGCTGTCAGGAGCCAGAGCAGCACTGTTTCAAAGCTCAGAATGCTGATCCTCAGATACAGTGAACACTGAAAACCTGACAAGCCTCAGAAATCATCCCCTGGGCAACAGACCTTCTTTCACTTTGTATACAGCCACACTCTCCTCACATTTAAACAAAAGTGCATGCGGCAAGTCCGAAAAACACTGAGAATCATGTTATGCTCAAAACGGCTGCCCTCATTTCCTAATGAACAAAACCTGTGTCCCTCAGCATAACAGACAGACCCCAGACCCACTTGCCAGTGCTGCTTCCACGCCAGCAAGCCAGCGGTCCAGCTCCGGGGGCCCGATCCTTCACCAGCTGTCCACACCGCCAGGCAGGACCACTGTTCTCCAGTCTCTAAGCAAAAGACCCTAATCATTCTAGTATGCTGTGCTGGAAAATGTGTCCTGATTGGTGAACTTTCTAACAGAATAGTTGGTTATTAGTTATTCTTACAGTGGCTGCACTAACAGTTCAACGATTTGGTTCCTCTCAGCAAATACTCCCCAAATTATTGGTTAAACGTGAAGAATTAAAACCGAGTTTGCTGAACTTTAGCACGGCTTTTCTGCAGTTAAGGATTTACCTTTAGTGCATTTCCTGGAAGAAAGATGAACTCATCTGAAAAAACACTGCATAGGAAGCGAAAGCAACTGTAGACATCCTCTGGAAATAAATTCATTACGTAAAATTACAACTCAGCTTTTTAAACATTCAGGGAGTACCAAGAAGTCCATGATACTTCAAAATGTAGTATTTTATTTTTAAAAATTTATTCATTTTTAATTGAAGAATAATTGCTTTACAATACCTTTGGTTTCTGCCATGAATCAGCCATAGGTATATACATGTCCTGTCCCTCTTGAAGCTCAAAATGTAGTATTTTAAAGGCATATTATGCATATACCAGGGCAAGGAAGCTATGCTGTGTGCTTAGTTGCTCAGTTGTGTCTAACTCTTTGTGACCCCAAGGACTGTAGCCTGCCAGGCTCCTCTGTCCATGGGGATTCTACAGGCAAGAATACCAGAGTGGGGTGCCATGCTCTCCCTCTAGGGGATCTTCCCACCCAGGGATCAAACCCAGGTCTCCCACTCTCAGGCGGATTCTTCATCATCTGAGTCACCAGGGAAGCCCATGAATACTGGAGTGGGTAGCCTATCCCTTCTCCAGGGGACTTTCCCGACCCAGGAATAGAACTGGGGTCTCCTGCATTGCAAGCAGATTCTTTACCAGCTGAGCTACCAGGGAAGGAATCTATAAACAATCTAAATTTTACCCACAAGTACACTAGTCTAGTATGATTTCAATGGTTGAAGCTGAATTACAACCAGGCTTCTAATCAGTCAGTGTGGAAATGAGCAAGTGGCCTTAGAAGCCAGGGCACTTCACTTCACCTGTGCGTGGTTTCCAAGCAGAGAAGGAAAGGAATGGCTTCCTCCATTCCCTTCCACATTAACATCTGCCAATGTCTCTACCCCATCTTTGGCACTAGAACACACTGGCATACAACACTAGAAACTACTGTCTTACCCTCAGATGTGTGGGTCTTCCTGGCCCATCAGCTACAGACCTTCATCTTTCTGGCATGACTTTCCTCATCAGAAAAATATACCTCCATATGGACACAAACAGTTGCCTCCAATTTCAGGGTGTTCACACTGAAGTACTCTAGAAGACTACGTATGTGCCCCTCAGCTGTAGATGAACCCCAGCATGAGAAGCCTCATCGAGAACTAGGATCAAGGTTTGAGTCCTTTGTCCTGAGCTAAGTTGTCTGACCTCTCTGGGGCTGTTTCCTCATTCACAAAATGACATTTCCTTCCAAGGCTAAAGGTATGCGGCTGAGTCCAGTGTACCTCCACTCTGGCTTTTCCTTAAAATGATCTACAGAGCTTTGAATGACAAACACAAAAACAACCAACTGAATCAGAAGCCTTCAGAGAAGGAACTCAGCCTCCAAAAATTCTACAGTGCAGCCTTGTGTAGAAAACCCCTGGCCCTTGACTACAGGTTTCTGTGAAAACAACGGTTTCACTTGTTATTATACTCCTCGGTGCGACCAGCACGCTCCTGTATATGAGCACGCACACACCGCTGGGACTGTTCACCCACCCCGTCTGCTTCTGTCGGCTGAGGGAAGTGACATCAGAGAACGCGCGTCAGACCAGGCAATGGAGAGCTGTGCTCTCGTCCCATACCCTTAAGTAATTCAAAGTTTCTAGGCCTAGTGTTCCTTATTTATAAAAGGAGATGTTTAGATTAGATGATTTTTTTAGGTCCTTTGCCATTCCCGAGTTTTAGGCAGCTAGCCATGTATTTAGGAAGAAAAACCTGACTAATTCTGAGTACAGGCCCTTCCCTTGCTGGTGTGTGGGCTGCACACACGTGGCAGGGTATTTGAAGCTTCAAACGTTGCTCCCTACATGGGACTGAATGGCCAGGTCTCTTCCAGAATTCAAGACCACAGTACCAAAAGTTACCTTTCCTGAACCCAGGGGTCATCTGCAATGCCACAGCGACTAAGGAAGGACGGACAAAAACGTTGAGCAGCTGGTTCCTGTATGCCAAGCACATGAGGAGGGTGATATGCTGGAAAATGAGTCCATCCACCAGTTCTGAGTCTCCGCATTCCATTTTCAGAATCACCCGGTCTTTGACAAGGCTGACAATGTTGGAATGCAGAAGAATGCTGGACTGGATAACTTCTTCGGCAGGTTCATTATCTACAGAGGCAAGGACAATTCACTCAGGTAAATGGCAAGAAATGGGCTGGGTCACTGCTGGGCGTCTTACCCCCAATATGAATTAACGCTAGCGAACTGACACATTTACTGTTAAGTACAGGTACTGGTTTTAGACCTCACCAAATGAGGTAATGATACTACATGGGAAGGATATTTTAAAAGCAGTACAGCATAAATCAACTCTCTTTAAGGACATATAACATACTTTTTCATCTACCCCAAATCTGTTAGCCATTCTGAAATGCTTATCAACTCCCATTTTGAAAGCCAACACTTTCTCAGGAATCACATTTTTGTAATAGCAAGTTACATGACAAGAAAATCACATATGTGAATCTAAGAATACCAAGACAAGAAGACATGCTAGGGACTTCCCTGGGGAGGTGGAGGTGGGGGTGGGCTCCACTGATAAGAACATGCCTTCTAATGGGTGGTTTTACCCTTCTAACGTGGGTTCAACCCTGGTCAGGGAACTAAAATTCCACATGCTACAGGTCAATTAAGCCTGCAGTCTCAACTAAGACCCAATGCAGCCAAAAATAAATAAATGTATTTTTTTTTTTCTACAAAGAAGATATGCTACACACCTAAATTCCAAGATGGCAAGAATATCACTTTACAACTTTGGAGGTAAACCATAGGGCAACCCGAACAGGCGCCCTCCAAGCTTCACGTCTCCCTGAGGACACAGGGACACCAAGGAGACTTTTCTGGTTGCCCTGTGTCAAAGGCAACTGAAGAAGTGGGTTCATAACAGTTCCTGGTACGTCAGCACCTGACACTCCACTGGCCAAGAGACAGCTGAGGAGTTAGAATTATAAGCACGATAAAAGAGATGGGAGCATTTAACAATATTCTTGATAAGGGAACTCATTTTATTGTTACCCTGAGACAAAGAGCTGGCTGATGCTAAGTCGCTTCAGTCGTGTCCGACTGTGTATGACCCCATAGCCGGCAGCCCACCAGGCTCCCTGTCCCTGGGATTCTCCAGGCAAGAACACTGGAGTGGGTTGCCATTTCCTTCTCCAATGCATGAAAGTGAAAAGTAAAAGTGAAGTCGCTCAGTCGTGTCCGTCTCTTCCCAACCCCATGGACTGCAGCCTACCAGGCTCCTCCATCCATAGGATTTTCCAGGCAAGAATACTAGAGTGGGGTGCCATTGCCTTCTCTGAAGAGCTGGCTGACAGGTGTGTAAAGGAGGCATGCTGTTCAAGCGGGACAACAGGTTCTGCTAATGCTTCATGGAAGGGACAAGTGGGAGGTGAAGTTTTTCCTTCCAGACTCAATCATATCCACTCTGGACTAATCTGCCTTGTCTCAGATTGCTCATGGTAATGATATAGTGCATGACACTATATATACAACACAGTATGATTTGTTTTACATATATATAATATAGATATATGCATATCATAGCCTAGACATGAGAATGCTCAAGAATATGAAATAATCTGGGTAAAAAAGCAAAAAAGGAACCAAATATACACACCACGTTCTAAATTAGAAATTGCGTTTGGTCATTTCTGGTCCCTGACTTCTGGAACTTACCAACTGACTCTCACTTTGTATTAATGACAACTGCAGCTGTCTCGGTGGCTGCACAGGTACTTTCAGCTATGGAGTAGCCACATATTTATCCCCTCTCGAAAAAGCAAAACACCTCAGCAAGACAGGTGCCTCCATTCTCATGTTTCTGGGTATTCCTCTCTCACGACTTTACGCCTTATATCACAATCAACATGTCCTTTGCCTCCTATCAGACCATTACAATACTGGGGGGATGTATGACTCATCCTTACTTCCCTACTGGTGATCGACACTCAGCTGCCCGGCACTCCTCTGAGTGGCCCCTCCAGGCCTCTGCCGGCCATGCCGCCCTCTGCAGCTGCCCGGCTCTGCTGCCTGAGTTCTCACCTCTGATGGCAGCCTTCCTGCTCGTCTCCCTGACTCGTCTCTCCCCACTGTGGTCCATCTTTAAACTGAAATCCGGCTACTTCCTAAGGCCAATCTGCCATACCTCCCTGCCTAAATCCACGGCTGCATTCTGTGACCTCAAGCTCTAGTCCAGACTCCAAGGTAGCAGGCCTCTGGGACCCAGCCTTTGTCCACACATCCACCTCCATCACTCCTTCCCCAAAGCCAGTGTTCTAACGCCACCCGTCACCAGCGGGTCAAGAGACGCCCGGTGCTGTCGCCCCTCTCTGCATGTTCCTACTCCCTGCATTAGCCATGCTCCTCCCCAGCTGTCTTCCTGAAGGGCTCCTACTGCCTTCAAGGCTGGTTCACAAGTCACATCTTCCTGAGCGTGTGCCCTTTCCCAAGCACTATTCTCAGTAAGCCTCAGCAGTCTGTCCATAGCTCTCTGTCTTTATTTCAACAAACTACTAGTTTATACATCACCACCCATCCTGCCTTCTATCCAGAACAAGGTTTATATCTTATTCATCTTTGTACCCCTGGTACTTCCCAGGTTTAATGAGTGAACAGTAAGTATCTGACTATATATAATTATATGGTCTTAGAAGACTGCATCCTGGGACCTCCCTAGAGGTCCAGTGGTTAAAACTCTACATTTCCAATGTAGGGGCACAGGTTTGATCCTTGGTTGGGGACCTAAGATCCTGGTTGTGTCCCCCTCGAAAGACTGCATTTTCAATTGCAGTCTCTATAATTTTAAAACAAAGGGCTTGAAAGTAACTTAAGCTAACTACTGTCATATATATTCCAAACTCTGAGCATAGTGTTCACAACTTCAATGAGGTTTTCAAAGCTGTTATTATCAGAGAATTGTATACAGTACTGCAAGACTAGCCCTTTAATCCTTACAATCCAGTAAGGCAAAGGGTTGCAAATATGTGGTAGAAAGAGGTGGGTGTAGTGGGAAGAATATGTGGAGTACAAAGAGTCATTATTTATTCCCCACTCTGCTAGATACAAAGGAGGGTGTTCTAGTCCTCTATCTACTCGGAGTCTCACAGTGAGACATGACATATAGACAATTATTCTAAAGTAATCAACAAGCTATGGTCAATGTCCTATAGTATAAAAACAGACTAAGCTTTCTTTCTCTGAGCAATGCTATGCTTTGCTCAAAGTCCTATATGGGTTTTTTCATGTTTAGGCTACAAGTTTTCCAAATTTAATAAATTAAAAAAGCAACCATTCTCACCACATATGTCCCACATACATACCAGGCCAAGTAAGAAACCCCCCAAAGGCCTGGGTTAAGCCTTTCAGCCATAAAGTTTTTTCCAACAGGGCATCAAAGTCCATGGATGGCCGGTTCTGAAGCAGGACAGCGACTATTAGTGGCCACGGGCTCAGGACCAGGTTTTGAATTTGGAGAAGCTGCATTTTATAGGCAACTTCAGTGACAAAGGTGTGCATCTCCTCCGACTGTTTCTGAGGAATATATCTAAAAGGAAGAATACAGAACAAGCAATCACAGTTCTGTTACTTACACAACGTGAGAGGAGAAGGGAACGGGAGAAGACACCCTTTAGAGGATTCTCATGCTTTATGCCAACTAAATTCTCTCAGGTCACATTGAAAAAATATACCTGTACTTTACTAAAGTGTGATCTGTCTGTTCGCCTTGAGAGTACGCTCTTGACAGGTGATTAAAAATACTCAAGCTAACAGGGTTCTATTATCCCTGATTTCAGACCAAAACAAATAAACAAACCAACAACACTTCTGGTGCTTTGTAAGTGGGATACATCAGTTCTTTGGTGAAAACTAATGCCTCCTCCAGTGGACTGTATGCCTCGTTCAAATCCACAGTATTTTGAACGTGTCTCTTGTAGAACATACCAATCAGGTTATGATAGGTATATGTTCTGTTGCTAGGCTGTACAGTGGACCTGACTGCCACACCATCCTTCTGAGAAGTTTCAGGGCACCTGACCGGTGTGGCCAGGGTCCTCACCTGACACACTCCTCATGCCTGGATCACTAAACACTGCACTGGATGATATCAGGAACCTACTCAGCTGGCTGGACCAAGGATATGCATATGACCTGACCGTAGTCACATAATAACCCACAACATAATGTGAAAGTTGTAGCCAGTGAGAACTCCCTGGTAATGGAAACAATTGGCCAATTTGAGACTGAAAGAGTGAAAGCTTGCAGCTACAAAAAGCTAACTATCGGCTTCTAATAGCTAATGAAGCTGGAGCTGCTGGGGGACCACTGGCACTGCAGATAAATCATGAGTGACGCTGTGGTCACGTGAGGCCTGGCTGAGCAGGTAGTCTGTCTCTTTTACTCCCACAGGTGTACTTCTCTGCATTAAGAAACCCCCCCAAACGCATGTCTGTACCTGCATCCTGAGAGAACCTAACATGTTTCCTTGCCCATAAAACTATAACCTCCTTGAGAACAGGGACTCACTCCCATTCACTATTACTAAACAGTCCTTTTCAGGACCAAAAAAAACAGACTGGCCTACCAAAAGTGCTCAACAATTCCCATACATGTGCTTGTTAACACACTTTTCTTGTTTGTGCTTTTAAGTTTGTAGGTTACTGGGGAGGGAGCCTGGGGAGAAGGAATCAGAAGAAACATCTGTCACTTTGTGAGCAGGCAATGGGGTCCTGTGTTTGTTTCAGCACTGTCTGGCTTGGCACGTTTAATATACACACTGCCGCTAACTGTCTGGAAAACACATTCATTGAAGCTTTCTCTTCTCCAGGGTATCATCTCAGGAAAGCAAGTTTCAGTTCTGCAAGTGGTCAACTCAAGAAATACAAAATACACTTAGATTTTCGTCCTTGTTTTTATGTCAGTTACGAAAATACAGGCCTTGCACCTGGGAACCAAGTTATATGGGTTCCGACCCATCCTCCCAGCGGCCAGAGATCGAAGCGACACAGGGTCTCCAAAGTACACGTGAATGTTTCCAAACTTCTCAGAGAGGATTCTCCTGGCTTTCAACAATCCCTATGAGTGTCACAACAGGGGGGAAAAATAGGAATAAATCCAGAAATTAGTTGACGAATAAACTAGCATTTTCTATAAATTCTAGGAAAGTCAAGCTTGGCTATCAAGCTTTACGTACAGTTGTAGATTCTTTCGGCTTAGGAACCCCTAGAAGCTCATATGCATACAGAGTTTCTTCCAATATCCTATCGTAACTGATGCTGATTGGAACAAGGTAGGTATCAAAAACTTCTCTTTTAAAAAATGGTTCCATCACAATATTCAGAAGACCTGGAAACGCAGGGAGAAAAGAGCTTTTCATACATATTGAAAAGGAGAGCAAACAAGGGCGTCGGAAGATACTAACAGTATACGTTATATACCAAGCCCATAAATACAATATAGACAGTTGCACTTATAATGAAACACTTGCACTTATAAGGTGAAGAATATCTTGGGGGAAAAAAAGGAAGTGTCATATTCTATTAAGCAGCTATGATGACACCACACCTGAAGCCTTTGGGTTTGTATTTTTCCTTCAATCTGTAAGGAACCTACCAAATTTTGGAGTCAGTGTCTTGGCAGAGCGGCTTCTTGTCCCTTCGAGGAAAAATTCAACAGGAGCATAACCATTCTTTAAAGAGAAAACAAAAACAAACAAAACAAAACACAAAACCCATTGCCTACTCTCAAAGTGATAAATGCTTCTTTTGAGTCCTTTTCCCGAGTTCCCCCCACCAGCCCTCTGAGCAAACACTGCTCACAGTGAAACTTAAACAAGGGAGCCACGCAGAGTAAATAGATTGCTGAGGTTATGTAGATTCCTCGAGGGGAAAGAAACAGCTAAGTGGTCCACTCAGAAGTTAAGAATTTAAATAAGATCTTACAGCAAATGTCAGTGAAAAGAAAGCACAGCTTGAAAGCACTGGGTAGTTATCTGCATTTACCCGTAACATGGTTTTCACATATTCGGAGAACACGGCCCAGTAGAGCTTATTGCCGCCAAAGGTACGCCGCATGAAGAAAGCCCCTGACATTCGCAGCAACTCACCAATCATCTTCATTCCCAGGAAGTCTACCAAAGAAAGGCTGGTTAATATTCATCCAGAGTGCAGAGTGCAACTTCCTATAAATATCTCAAGTCAAATTCTATTAAGATAGGTTTTATGTATGTAAGACATAAGACACTCCTCATCTTAAGAAGAAACATCTAATGGGATTATGGGAAAGAACGGCCTTGGTGGGCAGGTGCTGGTTGGGAGGTTACCTCGTGCACCCTCCTTCCCATGCACCTCTGCATCTACAACCAGACTAGCTAGAGACAGGGGCAGCAGCCTCAACTGTGGCATCGTGCTGACCTGGTTAGTCAGGGCTGCTGCTGACCTCAGTGATGTAAGTGAGTGCTCAGTAGTTTGTATCCAACTCTTCAAGACCCTATGGACTGTACTTGGCCAGGCTCCTCTATCCATGGGATTCTCCAGGAAAGAATATTGGAGTGGGATGCCATGCCCTTCTCCAGGGGATGCGTTTCCTGCACTGGCAGGCAGATTCTTTACCCACTGAGCCACCTGAGAAGTCTGGCCTTGATGACAGATCAACACATCCTTCATGCTCTGGACAGGTAGGCCAAACTAGCTCACTCTCTCCTTTCCTTTTTACCCATCAGGTAAAAATATCGATATTCTTTCAGAAGCACAGATTAAAAAAGAAAAAGTCAACAATGAAAAGAAAGAGGTCACTATCAGTTTTTTAAAAGTTCTTTCCATTTTTCCCTAATTTTCAAATAGCCTTTTCACATCTACATAGATGGGAACGCTTCTGAAGTGCTGCGGTTCCTGGCAGCTTGTATTTTACTGTCAGTGCTCAGCTGTGTCTGGCTCTTTGCGACCTCATGGGCTATAGCTCACCAGGCCCTTCTGTCCATGGAATTTTCCAGGCAAGAATACTGGAGTGGGTTGCCATTTCGTCTTCCAGGGGATCATCCCGGCCCAGGGATCAAACTCATATCTCTTTAGTCTCCTGCTTTGGCAGGCAGATTCTTGACCACTGTGCCACCGGGACTTATTAACAAAGGTGTTGATTAAATCCAGGTGGCTCAGGTGGTAAAGAATCTGCCTGCAATGCAGGAGACCCAGGTTTGATCCCTGGGTCGGAAAGATCCCCTTAAGAAGGAAATAGCAAACCACTCCTCCAGTATTTCTGTCAGGAGAATCCTAGGGACAGAGAAGCCTGGTGGGCTATGGTCCATGGGGTCACAAAGAGTCAGATGTGACTAAGCACACGCATACATGGCTGAATCCCAGCTTTCCTGGCTACCTGTAAGGGAGATAAAAACAATTTCTTCACGTTGGTAATCCTACTTCTTGGAATCAATTCTGCAGAAATAAAAGCACTAATACGAAAATATACTGAAAAGTTGTTTGTTACAGCAAAACTACTACATTATGATACGTATACACTGCTGAATATCATGCAGCAATAAAATTCTTAGACATGAAGTTAGAATCTTACCAGAAAAGTCACACCACATACAAAGATTAAACCAAAGCACATCAAGGACCTAAATACAAAACCTAAGTCTATAGAACTTTTAGAAGAAAATATAGGGAGAAAGCTTTATAACACTGGATTTGACAATGATTTCTTGGATATGAGACCAAAAGCACAAAAAATAAAAGAAACAACAGACAAATTGGACTACAGTTGTCCTTGGGTCGGGAGAAGTCCGTGGGGGACTGACTGGTTCTGGGACTCTCTGTGGGTACCAAAACACTTGGATGCTCAAGTCCCTTATATGAAAGGGCACAGTATTTGCATACAACCCAGCACACCTTTGTACACTTTAAGTCAGCTCCAGATTACTTATAATTCTTAATACAACTGCTTGTAAATAGCTGTAAGTATGCTATAAATGCTATGCAAATAGTTTCCTGTGAATGGCAAGTTTAATCATTGCTTTTTGGAACTTTCTGGAGTTTTTATTCCAAATATTTTTGATGTGTGGCTGGTTAAATCCATGGATACAGAACCTGTGGACACAGACCACTGACTGTAAATCAAAATGAAAAACTTCCACTCATCAAAGGATACAATCAACAGAGTGAAAAGGGATAAAATATTTACATATTTTGATATGTAAATCAAAATATATCACATATGTGATACAGAATATATAAAGAACTCCTACAGCTCATCAACAAAGAAAATAAACAATCCAAAGGACTTAAAATACTCCTCTGAAGAGGATACAGAACTGGCCAACAAGCATATGAAAAGATGCTTAACATAACTAATCACCAGGGAAATACAAATACTCATGACGAGATATCACCTCAAACCCATTATGAAGACTATTAGTAACAACAAAACAAAACAAAATCTAAAAAACCAGAAAGTAATGAGTGTTGGTTGAATGTGGAGAAATTGAACCTGCATGCACTGTTGGGGTGCAGCCACTACAGAAAAAAAAATGGCAGTTCCTCAAAAAATTAAAAATAAAATTACCATCTAACCCAGCAATTCTACTTCTGGGTATATACCTGGAAGAACTGAAAGCAGAGACTCAAACAGGTATTTATCCATCTACACTCACTGCAGCACTATTCACAACAGTCACAAAGTGGAAGCATCCCAAGTATCCAGGGATAGATGAATGAATAAACAAAATATGGTATATACAAACAGTGGGAGATAGTGAAGGACAGGGAAGCCTGGCATGCTGTAGTCCATGGGGTTGCAAAGAGTCAGACATGACTTAGCAACTGAACAACAATACACTGGAGTATTATACAGCCTTAAAAAATAAAGAAAATTCTGATAAGACACCACAATATGGATGAACCTTGAGGACACTATGCTGTGTGAAGTAGGCTGGAAAAAGGAGGACAAATCCTAAGTGCTTCCACTTGCAGAAGGTAGAGGATAGTCAAACTTGCAGAGATAGAAAGCATTAACAGAATAGTGGCTGCCAGGGGCTGCAGGGAGAATAGAATGAGAGGTTAAGTGTTAAATGAAGGCAGAATTTCATTTTTGCAAGATGAGAAGACTTCAGTGGATAGATTGTAGTACAACAGTGTGAACTTTATGTCACTGAACTGTGCACTGAAAAATGATGAAAATGGCAAATTTTATGCTTTGTGGATTTTAACACAATTGAAAAATAGTAAAAAGAGTTTAAACCTATTTTTTTTTTTTTAGATTTAAAGTATTTTTTATTTTACAGTTGCACTGCACAGCATGTGGGATCTTAGTTCTCTGACCAGGGACTGAACCCGCATCGCCTGCATTAGAAATGTGATGTCTTAATCAACAGATCGCCATGGAAGTCCCTTTAGATTTTTAAAATTTTTCTTACTTTTTAAAAAAAGTTTAGATCTATTTATTGACCTATTGAGATAGCCAGTGATGCACTATCAAATAAAGAAAAAAAAACCCCAGTAGGGTAGTATAATCTCCTTTTTCAACCTAAACCAAAAGCCGTATGTGCACATACGCTTGCTTATGTCTGTTTAGGCCAGTAGAGCACAATACAGAGGACACAACTCAACAATCACACCTGGAACTGGAGGGAAGGAGGGAGAGGCTGTTATATTTCCATCATTTTCTTCAGCTTCCTTGGAATTGTTAAAATCGTTCCAGTGAAAGCTTTAATTTTTATAACAACAAAAAAAGGAAAGTAGAAGACCGAAGCGTACCCATTCCCGCTGCTATGACCGGCACAGGTAAGTCATAGTTGTACAAAAGGAAAGACAACATCAGAAAGTCGATGTAGCTCCGATGGCTGGGCAGCAGGACAACTGGATGCTCCTGGATGGCTCGCTGGAGCTTTAAGACAAAGGTTACACTTGGAACACTTTCAGCTTTCATGCTTATTAAAACTGTACCTTATATCAGAAAGTGGAAGAATGTGCTACAGGGGGAACACTAACACTGTTTTTCTGCCTCTCTGACCACATACACAAAACTTTTCTGAGTTCTAGCTAAATAATCTCACATAATGCAAGAATATTAAAAATTTTAAATTTATAAGTCATAATAACAGTCATGGTGATGATCACTAACACATATTAGTTGAGCAGCAATTAAGCATTTTACATGCATTGTTTAATATCACACAAATTTGTAAATAAGGCTTAAGCCTTATTCAGCTTTCTTGGTTGTGATACAGTCATGCCACTAATGTTCACTGAGAACTGGGAATGAATCTGAAGTCAGTCTGAGTTAAGAAGTCAACAATTAGCTGCTGTACTAGACTGACTGGTGGTTTGTAGGAAGAGAGAGCAAGAATTCTCTCTCAGAGATTTTTTAAAAAAAATCACACATTGTTAGAACCAAGAAAAGGAATGGTACTTTTCTATTTATACACTAGACTCAGGGAGAGTGGATGCCCGATAGTAGGGACAAACGCAAATGAACTTCCCAATACATTTCTCAGGCTGGCAACCTCAGACATACCCAGTGTGTCCACATACCGTCTGTTTTTCTGAACTCTAAGTACACAATCAACTGAGGTAAGGTAGTTTGTAGTCAGTTAGGATCCAGCCAGCAACATTCCCTGCCACTAGCACTGTACCCAACACCCTCCTGCAGAGATCCAAATAGTAAGTCAGCAAGTTAGAAATTAGTCACAGGAGGAAAAAGAAGAAATACTTGGAAGCCAAGTAGATGACTGAATAAAAACACAGTATTAAAATGCATGAGCAGAAAGGTCAATGAAGGTAAGAGCTTCCAAGTAAATTTAAAAAATGTATTAAAAAATAAATAGATAAAATAATCTTCACAGAGAAAGCTCTTATTTCCAGAAAAAAAGTATTAAATGACAGGAGTGATGGAATTAGAAAAACCAGCATTTGGCAATCATAAGAGTAATAACTGGATTCAAGAAAAAATCATCAGTGGGTATAAAAACTAACAGAGGAAAGTATGATGAAAAACAGGAATCTGAAGCACTCCCCAAGATGTGTATTAATTGCAAGGGGACAGAGTAACTCTACAGTGGGAAGCACGGCAGAGAGCGGTGACCAAGTGACGAATGTGAACATTACCAGGAAGAAGCAAACAGAGGCCACCTGCTCTCAGGCCGACACCCTGAGGGCACGGCCGTAGCCGGAGTGAGAAACAGTTCCAGTCCAGACCAAGGGGCAGCAGAAAGCACCTGGTCTGTTTCCTTCAAAAGCAGTTTCATGAAACACAAACAAAGACTAAGGAACTGTTCTAGACTAAAAGACTCCAAAGAGATATGGAAGCTGACTGTGACATATGACGTAGGACTTTCCTTGCCTGTATGTGACAGAGCTGGGACAGCTGGTGAAACATGAAAAAGATCTGTATTACCAGCGTTGTGTCAATGTTAAGTTGCTTCTTTTGATAATTACACCACAAGAGAATGTCTTTGTTTATGGGAAAAACATGCCAGAAAGGTGTGTGAGTAACAGGAAAATGTTGTAGAACTTCAGTGAAACATATACAGAAACTCTTCCTACTCAGGGAACACCTGCCGTGAGCTTAGTCTGTCAAGTCTGTGAGTAAGTGACTAAGTCGGTTTGTCTGAAGCCTGCAGGTCTGAAGGGAAGAGGGAGAAACACCCATCAGAGAGGCAGAGCTGTTTTCTGCTCAGGCTGGATGCCGCTTGACAACCAGGAGCTGCTCATCCAGTGCAAAGTGAGATGCCTCTGAGTTGAAGAAACTGTGACGGGTTGAAGAAGAGATTGTTTTTTAACAAGCAATACTCACTTTCTGAACCCCTTCTTCATTTACACGCACTTTTGAGAAAATCTGTTTAAATATTTTACTCAGGGCAAAGGCAAAAAACCGAATGGCTCCTAGACGCAGCTTGTGGCTCATTTCATCCAGGATCTCACAGGCTTCCTCTCGGAGGACCTCGACAGGTTGAAGGGATTCCTTGGAAAGCTAAAAGGGAAAGCAGGGATAAATTTCTGGGGAAAAGTAAAAAGTCCAAATTCTTTTTGCTCAAATCAGCAGGACCAGTTCCAAATGGACTAAGGTTATATAACTCACAAATGGCATGTTTTCTTAATTTAAATGGATATGATTTAAGCTTATATTCAAATTCTCTAAGTTGCTGCTCAAAATCTAGTGTCTAAGAGCATATATTTTGAGAGTAGTTACTTTAAGTAGTTTACTGTATCTCTTCATCTAATTGCATAGTGCTATTACAAGGTAACAACATACAAGGTGAAAATACAAGATTCTATTGAAATAACCACTCACTGTAACACATATGCAGGACACTGGTACAAAAACCTCTGAACTATCAAAGGACAATTAGTGAAATTCATGACCTCACAGTGGAATGCTCTTCATTCGTATGGCATGCCACATCTTTCTGTACAGAGAACAAAATGCTGGCTGTGTGCTGGGACTGTCAAGTGCCTGAAGACGAACAAGTCACAGCTTCTGTCCTCAAAGAAGCCTAATCTGTTCCTTTAACTTCCCCCTAAAAAAGCACTATGAAAAAGACTGAAATCTATGTAATAAATAATATTTGTTCTTACTAAAGGAGAAAGCTCTTAAAGACGAGGATAGGATGTTAGAGCCCCAATCTCCCCAGTCACATGCAGTGAAGGAGTTATACTTTTTGGAAAAACTGAGGTCAATTTAACACACAAATTGCCATATCAAAGGAAATAAGTCAGTGGCATTTAGTACTTTCACAAATGTATAATTATCCTCTACTTAGGCCCATGTCTCAGGTTTTCTCTAACATTTTAAGGTTTTTTTGACTGTGAGTCATGTGGGATCTTAAGTCCTCAACCAGGGATCGTAGCCCCAGCACTGGATGGCAAAGTCTTAAGCGCTGGATCGCCAGCACGTCCCTGTATCTGAGCTTTTGAGGAGCCAGTTCAACATGCCCAAGACTGAGACCAAGATAAATTGCTTCCTCTTAACCGGTACTCCCTTATTTTACTCAGAGCTTATCCTTATACTCAGAAAAGTGATAAAGCAAGAAAGGCTTAGTGATATGATCAGAACAGAACCAACACTGAATATAAACAGACCGGAGACTGAATGAGCAGGAGGTGGGAAGTGAAGACAGCGGCCATAGGGCGAGTAACTGAAAAGTCTGAACGAGGAGCACAGAGAGGACAACAGCTACAGCAAAAGTATTTCCAAACTCGGAAAAGTCTCTATATCATCACTGCATTTAAAGAACTATGATAAAATATAATAACATGAAATTTACCATTTTAACTATTTTTAAGTGTAAAGTTTGGTGGCACTGGACCTGTTGTCAGATTAAGGGAAGAATCAACGGAGAAAGAAAGGCTGAAAACAGACAGGGAGAGGCTTCTGCTACAAGTCTCAGAAGAGATTAATGTGTGCTCATCAAAGGCCTTGTCACCGAGCCCAGACTGAGGCACACATGGAGAGGGTGCAGAAACAGACACACCTGAAGATAAGGAACAGGAACTTGAGGAAAATAATTTCTTTTTCATTATTCCAAAGTAAAAATATGATTGTTTGCGAATGGCAAGAGGGTAGAGTCTAATAAGAGCTTAAGGTTTGGCACATCTAGGGGACAGGAAGGGAGTGATGTAAGAAGGAATCTCAAGTCTGGAGATCACTGATGTGCACAACTCTGCCCGTCCTCCCAGGAGCAGCCCGGTACCTGGTGACATGAGCAGAGAGCTACATTGACACAGATCCTGGGCAGTCTGGAAGGCAGATTGGGGTACATGAGAATCAAAGTTACTGCTGACATAATTAAGCAAGTAATCCTAGCAACGGCTAGTTAGGAAGAGAGGACAGAAAGGCAGAATTAGAAAAAGGGAAAAAAGGAGGACTCAAGGATTTGGTGGGAATGGATTTCAGGAAATGAGCCTAGGAAAGGGACTACACTTGGAAAACTATGAAGATAGTTCAGACCAGAGACAGGAGAGCCCCAAACAAAGGTAAGAATGGGTGCTGAAGAGAAGGGTAAGGCAGTGTGATGCTCAGGTTTTGGCAAAAGAATGGGTAGTAGGGCCATCCTCTCAATAGAGAATGCAGACAGGGACACTGCAGGGGTTAAGAAGGCAGATATACTGATTTTGAAGTATTTGTGAGACACAGAAATTAGATATCCAGCAGGGAATAGGGCTAACAGAGATAAAATTCTGAATGCCAATAATCTAGCCAAGAGTAGAGATATCGTCTGGATATCATCATACTATAGATGAAAACTGAAATGATGAGAATGGATAAAATCGATCAGGGAGACTATAGAGAGGAAGAGAAACAGGCTGTTAAGATTTAATCCTGAGAAACACTGGCAGATGTAAAAACATATAAAATAGATTAACAAGGAAGATGTAAGAAGAGAACCATTTGGGTGATGTCACAGACGTCCCGGCAAGACAGCCTGAAGAAGAGCGTGTCCAACAACAGTGACAAAGTGGGGACTAAACGGGTCCCTGGGATCGGGTTACCTGGAGACCCACAGTAACTTTTACTGGATGAATTTCAGCAAATGAACTTCTGAAACTGGGATGTGAGGAGGGCATCTGGTCCTATCACTTCATGGCAAGTAGATGGGGAAACAATGGAAACAGTGACAGACTTTATTTTGGGGGGCTCTCACCAGCTCTCAGCCGGTCTCACCGGCTGGGCTTCTCACTGGCCCAGCAGACATGCCGTCCCGACGGATCCCTCTTCCTGGAGACCTACAGAAGCTAGTCTTCCGCCTGCTTGTGCCCAGTGTCGTCCCTCGTCAGTCTACTCTCCACCTCACAAACCTGGATGGCCTCCTAGAGGCGGACGTCATCACTTCATGCTACCGCGCTCTGAGAGGTGAAGGCGGCCTGAGGTGGAGAAGTGGCAGCAGAGATGGAGAGAAAATAGACAGGTGCTATCTTTAGGGGAGCCCCTCACTGTTAGGAGAGCACTCCAGCAGCTCCCAGTGACTGACAGCGTAGAGAGGAGAGTAAGAAGTGGAAGACGGCATCCAGATTTGTGGTCTGAGCAACTAACACATGGTGGGCAGCATTCCTGGAGACAGGGTAATCTGGGGTGGGGGATGGGGGAGCATAACCATGGCACGAGGGTGAGGTGAGTCAAAGACTTTGATTTATACATCTTGAATACGAGGTGCTTTTGGAACTTCCAAGAGGATATCCAATAAACTACAAAAATAAACATGTGAAACTCCAAAGAGATCTGGGCTGAAGCAATAGACACTAATATCTATATTATTTATAATATACTATTTTTATACAGTAATATTATAATCAAGATTGCTAGGAAAAATATCAATAACCTCAGATACACAGATGTCACCACCCTTTTAGCAGAAAGAAAAGAAAAACTAAAGAGCCTCTTGATAAAAGTGAAAGAGGAGAGTGAAAAAGTAGGCTTAAAACTCAACATTCAGAAAACTAAGATCATGGCATCTGGTCCCATCACTTCATGACAAATAGATGGGGAAACAATGGAAACAGTGACAGACTTTATTTTGGGGGGCTCCAAAATCACTGCAGATGATGACTGAAGCCATGAAATTAAAAGATGCTTGCTTCTTGGAAGAAAAGCCATGAACAACTTAGACAGCATATTAAAAAGCAGAGACATTACTTTAGTGACAAAGGTCTGTCTAGACAAAGCTATAGTTTTTCCAGTAGTCATGTATGGTTGGGAGAGTTGGACTATAAAGAAAGCTGAGTACAAAAGAATTGATGCTTTTGAACTGTGGTATTGGAGAAGACTCTTGTGAGTCCCTTGGACTGCAAGGAGATCCAACCAGTCAATCCTAAAGGAAATAAGCTCCAATACTTTGGCCACCTGGTGCGAAGAACTGATTTACTGGAAAAACCCTGATGCTGGGAAAGATGGAAGGCAGGATGAGAAGGGGACGACAGAGGATGATATGGTTGGATGGCATCACTGACGCAACAGACATGAGTTTGAGTAAGCTCCGGAAATTAGTGATGGACAGGGAAGCCTGGCATACTGAAGTCCATGGGGTCGCAAAGAATCGGACACGACTGAGCAACTAAACTGAACTGAATGTTATAATATGGAGACATTAGTATAAGGAAGGTACTTAAAATTCTGGCAATAAATAAAACTGCCCAGTGAGTGAGTAGAACATGATGGGGAGAAAACAAAATCTTGAGGAACAGCAGTATTTAAAGAGATAGGTTAAAAAATGAAGCCTGTAAAGAGAGCTGAGGAATAGTAAACAGATGTGGTGGGCAAGTGGAAGAGTGTGGTGTCATGGAAAGAAAGTGTGTGCCAAAAGTCAGCCAGGATTTGAACTAGGTTGATTTCAGTCACAAGGAAGGAAGTCATTCACAGCCTTGGGAAGAACTACTACAGGGGGTTGGAAGCCAGTCCGTGAAGGGTGAGAAAGTAGGGCAAGAGGCATAGAAACCAGCCAACTTCTTCAAAGGGGAGAGAGGTGGGAAAGGAAGGGAGGGGTACTAAGGAGAGAAGGAACGCGGTCAAAGGGGGTCTATTTAAGCTGGAAGGGCAGTGAGCATATTAAACGCTGATGGTAAAGAGCTGATAAAGAGGAAGAAGCTGAGACATCTGACTGGACAGGCAAGAGAGCCAAGTCCCTGAGGATGAGGAGGGATCCAGAGCGAAGGAGTCGGGTAGGGACTAAACTCAAACAGAAGGGGCTCCATTTAAGAAAATCATGTATATTAGGTGCAGGCAGATTACAAGCCTGATCATAGCAAGTTCAAAAAGTTCTCACATAATGGCTTAAATTTTTTTGTGAAGTAGAAGAAAAATCATCTGTTGCGAGTATGTGGAGGTAGATTTGGAGGTTTAAGGAGAACCGGGCAATTCAAAAGTGCCATTTAGGAGAAAGGGAAGAGACGAAGAAAAGAGAAGAACACCTGGGACCTAACCTAGACCAATTAGGTCAGAGTCCCTATGGATGGGACCAAAGTATTTTTTTTCCCATTAATTCAAGAAGTATTTATTGAACGTGCACTATGTGCTCGGTACCAGGAATATAGCCATTTAAAAGAGAGAAAGAAACAAAAAATTCTTGCCTTTGCAGAGTTTACATACGTGTGGAAAACTGTGATTAACTTCTGCAGAAGTTCTCTAGGTGATTCTCACAAAGAGTCAGTATTGAGAACAACTGTCTTTATCTTCTAACAAATGTCTTTATCTTCTAACTTACATGAAGTGAGAGAAGATTAATAATTTTCCCAAGACAGATCACGCTAGATGAAAACAATATGATTAACAGCAGAGGTCATAAGTCTAAATTAGAGGAAAACAGACAACAACTAATAAAGACAATAAAGAGTTTTCCTGAGAATTCCCTGGCAGATCAGTGCTTAGGACTCTGTGGTTTCACTGCCATAGGCCCAGGTTCAATCCCCTGGTCAGAGAAGTAAGATTTTGCAAGCCATGTGGTGTAGCCAAAAAAAAATACTTAAGAATTTTCCATAAACCTGACTCACCTCCACTTAAATGTCAAAGAAGCAGGATCTCTCCACGAACATGAAGGTGTAGCAGCACACTACCACATGAGGGGCCGCCACCGTGAGGCTCCAACCAGGCTGGCCTAAGACTTCGACCTGGACATCTCAAGTGACGCGTCCAGAGGACGGAGCACAGCTTCTCTCTTCAGCCCTCTTCTCATCCCTCTTCTAAGCCCCTAACTCAGTGAATGGCTCCATCAGCCTTGATTCTGCCTTTCCTTCGCTTCATTCACCCAAATGTGAGATGTAGGTACAGGGACTTTTAAAGGCTCCCTGAATAATTTTAATGTGCCATGAGGTTTGAAAACCACAGGAAAGAAGTTATTTGTTCTGCTAGGAACACTCTTCTTCATCCATTTCACATGGAAAGTCCCTACACATCTTTTGAGCCTCATTTAAAAAATAACTTCTCTTACTCCCTGCACAAAATTAATTGCCCTTATGATTAATTAATGTCCTTGTACACTGGCCTCCCACTAGCATGTCTTGTGTATGTATTTCATTGTAACTGACTGCACACCTGTCATCATTTCCTATTAGACTAAACACTCAAGAGGTCAAGAACTCTGCTCAACTAGCTCACTATTACACACAATGTCTAGCAAAGAGGCTAACATGTATTATAGGTAAAACAAATATTGGATGAATGTGCTGAATACAGTGAAATCCAAAAAGATACATTAAAAATAACAAAATAAATTCACAGAATCTAGAAGAGAAAGAAACTTGCACACAATGAATGAATCTGGCTATGGCTAAAGATGGAATCACTTACCTGTTTAATGACATAATGAATCTCTTCAGAATTGAGAACACTACATTTAATATCACTTGGCTTACAAGGAGTAAGTCCCTTATAGACAAGAGGTGTGTAGCATTTCATCGCAAACTTCAAGTCACTGACATGCCTCCTCTCCTCTAAAACATCTTCAAACTCATCCCACTTTTTGAGCTCTTTCTGTGGACAAGGCAAAGGAAAGAAAGTCAAGCACATGCTGTAAGATAAATTAAGACAGGTTAGGAACTATGCTGGTGAGGTTTCATCTTTGTCAAAATTTTTGTTCTGACATAGAATAAGAACAGAGTGCCCTGGAGAAGGCAATGGCAACCCACTCCAGTACTCTTGCCTGGGAAATCCCATGGACAGAGGAGCCTGGCTGCAGCTCATGGAGTCGAAAGAGTCCGAAACAATTTAGTGACTAAACTACTACCAACACCACCCCCCACCACCATATGTATCTGAGAAAATTCCATACATGGAACGAGTTGGGTCTAAATAAATTTTTGCCTAAAAAAGAAAAACAAAAAAAAAAGAATAGGGTGTTCTGATGTTAGATTTTCACATAGTAAGGAAAAAAAAATGTAACTATTATTAGGATCAATGAATTGATATTAAATTGTAATATTTTATTTTTGATTGCTATCTTTATAAAGCCAGTGTCCCTGGGGGAAAGTTAACAAATATAGTCACAGTGGCGCACTAAAAGCAAATCTGATCTATTTTACAGGTTTCATCCATCACACTTTTTTTGTCTGCCTCTTTTACTTGTTTTAAAAAAATTTTCATTTAAAATTTATTTGGCTGTGCCAGGCTTTACTTGCAGCATGCGAACTCAGTTGTGGCATGTGGAATCTAGTTCTCTAACCAGGGATCCAACCTGGGCCCCCTGCATTGGGAGTGCAGAGTCTTAGTCACTGTACTACTGGGGAAGTCCCTTCACTTACTCTTAAAAATTAAATCAAAGCGTACATTAGAAAGTTACCATTGTGTCAAATGAATTAAGAGTACACGGGTGCAAACTCAAGACAAAAGTGCTCCCATATAAGCTACTCTAGGGCAGTTGATATTTCATTGTATTAGTTTCTTATCTCCTTTCAGCCACTGCAAATCAGCCAACCCACCCCCAAAATTGCTTGTTATTAGGCTTCTAGATTGTGAAATGACTTCTAAATTGTTAATTCTTAAAAGTTTGTTTTTCTGATGATAAAAGTAATAGTAATCGTCAGTACAGCTAATAGGCATCATTGCTTCCTAAGTGTCAGGCAGTATTCTAAATAAGAACTTAACCTCTACGAAGGGGCAATCCTCACAACAACCCTGTGAGGGAGTTAGCTTCACTACCCCGTTTCACAGTGGGGAGCCTAAGGCACAGAGAAGTGAAATAACTCAGCCAAGGCCCCACAGCTCTCCAAGGGCAGAGACAGGACTCAAGTTCAAGTCCTATCTCGGCACAGACCTTGTTTCTAACCACTATCCTACACTACTCAGCATGTTAATTATGGAAAATTTGGAAACATAGAAACAAGCAAAGACAAATTGCCCACAATTTTACACTCTGGAATAACTACTCTTTAACTTTTACTACTAGTTTCCTTATTTTTTTCATTCATAGATTAAAAAAAAAGTACATATTTTTTAATTTAAAACACGGACCATACGAAACATGGTTTATCTTGGTTTAAATCAAATATGCTTTATCTTATCAACTGTATTCTGAGTACTTCCTTACATTATTAATAAATATTGTTTTAAAATATTTTAGGGGCTGCATAATCACCTTTATATTTCTTAATTTCTTAATATAGTTTTTTAAATTACCAAAGTGATACATGTTCATTATAAAAATTCAGAGGATACAAAAAAGCACAAAGAAAACTAAAATCGACACCCAGATACTATTTCAGTGAATGCTTGTCTCTATGCCTGTGGACATAGTCTCCTTTATCACACACATATTTTTGTCACCTGATTTTTAAAAACTTAATGTTAAAAACACTCCATGTCAATTTAAGTTTCTCCCATATAACTTTAAATGCCGGACGTTTGAACTATTTTTCATTCATTGCTACTATAAAAGGCGTAACAAACACTAATATTTCTTTCAAATCTAATTACTAGACCTGGCTCTTTCTAGTCTTCATTCTCCTAAACCTGCGCACAGTGTGACACCACTCTCAAGCATGTCTTCCTGTCCTAAGCTACAACAATTCTGAAATGTTCCTACTTTGGTTTTTAATTCTCGATTCTTGTCAAGTAGAAAATCCATCTCATTTCTCTAATTCAGAGATTCTCAACCTGGGGGAAATTTTCTCCCTAAACTACAAAGACGTCTTTTTTCCCTCCCACTTCCTCTAATATGTGTTAACCTCTCCAGCCCTCTTCTCCTCATTCTACACAGCACTGAGTACTCTCACCTACTCAACTGCTTTCAAATATTTGTTCCTGACTCCCTTGCACTGTCCTCTCGCTTCTTTTGATTTGGCCTTTCCAAAAGTGAATTCATTTCTCCTCTGAACAATCCTACAACCTGATCATTTTCCTGAACTATCAGTCAATAACCTCCATGCCATCTTCACTCCTCAGTTTACATCATTCTAGACCTCTCCTCCCTCACCCTTTACATCCAACCCATTTCATCCTTTAACAAGGCCTTTAAGAATCAATCCTGTCTTCTCATTCATGTCTAGCCCGTGCTCTTTATCACCACAGCTTCCTCACTGGTCTCCCGGCCTGTGTTTTGCCCCTTTGAATCAGTCTTCCATGTTACTACGTGCCTTCTTTACTTTCTTTTGTATTTAGCAGTGCCAGGTCTGGGTTGTGGCATGCGTGATTCAGTTTCCTGACCGGGGACTAAACCCAGGCCTGCCTGTGTTGGGAACACTGAGTCCCTGCCACTGGAGCAATAGGGAAGTGCCCACTCCATGCCCTTTTTAAAACACAACTCTGGCCAAATTCTGGTTTAAAATATGACTTCCTCCTTACCTCCTTCAGAATATGACCTAAGCCACTCCTCGTGTCATACAAGAACCTTTGAGACCTGGCTTTTCCTTCTCACCACACTCATGGTCCACTTAACAGTGAGTGATTCCATTTCCCCAACACAGCCCATTGCTGACGTGCCTCTGGGCCTCTGCACGTGTCTGTTGGCCTGACATGCCCTTCTGTTCCTATCCTTGTTCAGGTATCGCTCTTCTGTGAAAACTCTCCTCAAGATTCCCTCTGCCTTTCTCATTAGGACTCCTTCCTACACATAACTATTATGGTATGTATCCTATGACACGTGATCATTTGCAAGTCTGCCTCCGTACTAAAATGCAATTACCTTGAGGGCATCTTTGTATTTTGGATCTTTGTATTTCCAATATCTAGCTGTGTTTGGAATATATATATTTTGAATGACTAAATGTTAAGGTAATTAAAAAAAAAACCAGAATTTTAAACTGAGACCACCAAGGCACAACAAGAATATAAACAAAAGCATTGATGGGGAGCTTAAGTATGAAAGGGTAGCATGTAAAACGTGAAATGTGCAAACATGAACATTTTTATGTTTATATATAAATGGGGAAAATATTGTAACTGTTGGAATTCCAGTGTAAAACTGCAGTCACTGTAACATATCACAGACTCCTGCTGAAGAACCTTAAACCTCACATTTCTCATTAATAAAGTAACAGTATAAGTTATATAGGCTCAGAATGGGTAGAATGCCACAAATTACCATTATAAATGATATAATTTTCAGGGACACAAAGATCTTGAGAGACCTCCCATTTAGTGGTCCTAGGTGTGGGAAGAGAAAAGGATCAGAATCAGTTGGGGAGGTGTGTATAGGGTTGGGGGGCGCAGAGAGAGAGGACAGGGGAGTGGGGAGAAAGGGAGTCCTCAGAACAAGAACGTGCCAGGCAAAGCAGCAGGTATGCATACTCTGCAAACTTCCAAGATGTGTTCACCTACAGTCCTTCCATGGTTCTGTTAACTGCAGGATCAAACTTATACCTCTTAACACTTGACCCAGCTACACAAAGACCTAGTTACCTAAACAAGCTATGACATCCCACGGCTCCTACAGCTTTGTTCAAGTTACCTCCAGGAGCAGCATTCCTTATGAAACATTTGGCACTTGTTATTAATATTCTTGGCATTGTGGTATATGTTGGGGATATGAGTTGTGTTGTTGGTAACCAGGTGCACGGCGGTACCAGTTGTTGAGACAGGGCACTTACAGATGGCCCTTCCCCACTGTCCACCTGGACAGTACTCAGCCTTCAACCACAGTTTCTGTACACTTCCTCTGTGTACCATTTCTACATTCTCCTTTAATCTAGGACTGAAATGGTCATCTTCTCCTTTGAGTTTGTAGGGAATCCTCATTACATTTTCATCTAGAAAACTTCCATAAACTTACATTTGGTGTTTCCCCTACAAGACTGTGAACTTCTTGTCATGTGTCTTTTAAAAAAATTTGTTCTTCCCTTCTTTTTGGACGTGTTGGGTCTTCACTGATGTGAGGGCTTTTCTCTAGCTGCAGTGCGCAGGCTTCTCACTGATATGTGGCTTCTCCTGTGGTAGAGGGCTCCAGGGTGCATAGGATTTGATAGTTGTGGCTCCCAGGCTCTTGAGTTGTGGAGCATGGGGGGCTTAGCTGTTGCGTGGCATGTGCGATCTTCCCAGATCAAGGGTTGAACCTGTGTCTCCTGCACTGGCGGGCAGGTTCTTTACCACTGAGCCACCAAGGAAGCTCCTTGTTGTGTGTCATACATTTTTGTATTTCTAGTCCCTAGTAGGAACCCAATCATTGTCTGTAGAATGATAACATAAATTACTAAATGAAGCCACTTCTTCAGCCCTGTTGATGACAGCTCTCCAATATTCAGTCTAAAGCTCAAACTTCTCCCAATCTGGTCTAACTCAATGTCTAATACAGTGGTTTTTAACACAGGCTGCATATTAAAATTAACTCAGGGAACTTAAAAAAAATTCTGATGCCCAGGCCCCTCCCAAAGATTCCTGATTATTTGGTCTGTGAGTGCTAACTGCGTATCAGATGTATTTTTGAAAGTACTCTAAGTATTTCCAACATGCGGCCAGGGTTGAGTGTTACTGCTCCGTAACTGGCCTTCCCCACGTCTTGCTGGACAAGTATTTACCAACCTAAAATAAATACTCACAGGAGCAAAATACAATGAGGAGTTCAAGTTAGAAGGCTGAGGTGAAGTGTTTTTCCGCCACTGTCTTCCCTATCTTACTTTGTACAGCAAGCCTCTACCTGTATCTCCCTTATAACTGCTCTGGTGGGCCCATTCACTCAACAGTGACTGAGAGCCCCAAATATACCTGGTACTGTTCTACAGGCTAAGAATACAGCCTGAACGAGGTAGACAGGAAATGCGCCCTGAGGGAGCTGAATGTGCCCTTAAGGAGAGAAACAACAAAGAAACAAGACAGGTTCACGTAGGGAGTCCACCAGGAACATGCTGGTAAAGGTGCATCTACGGGAAAGCCCTGATTTATAGCATGTGCCAATGTCTGTGGTCTATACCCTCTATACCGTGGCAAACTTCAAACTACCAATGCTTGTGTGCGTGCTAAGGTGCTTCATTGTATCTGACTCTGTGTGGCCCCATGGATCCCTCTGTGTGCCACGGGATTCTCTGCCCATGGGATTCTCCAGGCAAGAGTACTTGAGTGGGTTGCCATTCCCTCCTCCAGGGGGTCTTCCAGACCCAGGGATTGAACCTCTGTCTCTTACATCTCCTGCATTGGCAGGCGGATCCTTTACCACTGGCGCCACCTGGGAAGCCTCAAGCTACCAACACAACCTTACTAAACAGTGTTAGGAGATGGAAGGGGCCACGGTACTGTAGGATTTCCACCTTACAATGTGACATAAATAACTTCAAGAGCATAACAGTGAAATGTACTAAACTAATGAGGAAGTGCTGAGAATTAACTATTTTTAATGGAATTTACTTAATGGGAATTTATATAATAATCTTTAATTTTTAATAACAGCAGTGTTTTAACCATATGGTTGCAAACTTCATACAAGTTAAACAATGAGCTTTGAAAGTCAGGATAAGCCTGCTGTAGCATAACACTGAAGAGAGAATATAAAGAAAATAAAACAGTAACTAATGAAAAGTGATTGGAGAGCCACTTTAGACTGAGTGTGGGGGTGGGGTAAGGCCTCTTTGAGGAGATGATGCTTGAGCTGGGATCTTAATAATAATAATAATAATAATAAAAGGCCAGCAAAGCAAAGTTCTGGGAAAACACAGCATGTTGTACAGAGAGGACTCTAAGTACTCTGAGGAGGGAGCATGCTCACTTCTGAGAAACAGAAGGCCAGTGTGGCTGAACACCAGTGAGCGAGCAGTCAAGTCAGAGGCAGAGCAGTTGCCCGACTGTGTAGTCTTGCCGAACACTGTAACAGGACTAGACTTTTCATTCAGGCTCTAACAGCATGCTCTCATCTGGGTCACGGGCACACCCAGCAATTACCCACTCCCAGTGTGCTTTGCATCTGTGGCATCACTGGAAGATTCCAAGCAGACCTATGGCTTCAGACACAACCTACCTGCTGATGGCTGTCATATCCATGTATTGAGGCCAGATCATCCTCTTGCACTCTGGTATCATATTCAAATATCATATGAAATATATTTACAGATCATATCATTAGAAATAGCATATTTCTAACTGTATTTGGATGTTTCCCCAATACTTTGTGATGTATTGGGTCTATAACAAGATAATTCACAAGTTAAAAATCTTCATATTGCCTCTTACATCTCCAACTCGCCACATCCTAAACTGAAATTACTACTGTATAACTCCAACTAAACCTGTTCCTCTTCCTCCTTCTTAACAGTGAAAGGTGGCGTCATTTATCGCAAAAATCAGGAGTCAGCTTCAGACGGCCACCTCTTAGCCGCCACTTGTAACTGTCCCGAGCACCAGACAAACTTACCCATCTCCCTTCTCCACAGACTTACCGTCACTGCCTTACTTCAGGCTTTCATCAATCACTTCCCTAAACTGTGGCAACAGAGTCCTAACTGATCTTCATGCTTCCAGATCAGATTCCTACCCTAACCAGATTATCTTCCTACAGTCTATGCTTAAGTAAAAGAGATTATCCACACAATCATTTGAGAAACCTAGTGCTCTTCTTGGACTTTCAAAAATACAAATCCGATCATCCTTAAATGATGCCCCGTAGGGACTTCCCTGGCGATCTGGGGGTTAAAACTGCACAGGGGGAACAGGTTCGATCCCTGGTCAGGAAACTAAGGTCCCACATGGCACAGCCAAAAAAATAAATAAATGGCTGCTTCATAAAGTCAAGATTTATCCTTAAGGGCATTTAAACATATAAAGTTCCTTTAGGAAATATCCTCTGCCTATTTGCTTAGCGGTGCTTCTCATATTCCCTTGATTCTACCCTTGTCGATCTTGGTTCCCCCAAACATGCTAGGGTGTGGTCTTCTGACACTGGCACCTAGGGTAGTCTTCCTCATATCTTAAAATTCATATCTTAAGATCTCATTTCAGGTGTCATATTCTCTTAGAAGCCTTCTCCAAGTTCTCAGACAGGTTGGGTGCTCCTCCTCATCCCTCCCACAGCACACTGAGCATGCTTTAATCACTGTGCTTATCTGACCTGCCTGCATACTAGGTTGCTTCAGTTGTGTCCGACTCTTCATGATCCCATGGATGAACTGTAACCCACCAGTCCATGGGGTTACAGGCAAGAACACTGGAGTGGGCTGCCATGCCCTCCTCCAAGGTATCTTCCCAACCCAGGGATTCAACTCACGTCTCTTATGTTTCCTGCATTGGCAGACATGTTCTTTACTACTAACACCACCTGGGAATCCCTTATCTCACTTAATTATGATTATTTGTTTATTTTCATGATCTCCTGTGAAGTCCTTAAAGGCAAGAGGTGGATCTTTAACTTCCATCTTGGACAGTGTCAATGCTGACTAGAACACTGTAGGTACCTACTACTGTAACACCTGCTGCAATCAGTGGTTTCTAAAACATCTCTTAAGATTAGAGTGTTGCACAATTAAGAGCATGGCGAGGAAATATATAAGGGCGGTCTGAACCAGTAAGAAAAAGTTCAGGTTAACAAGAAACTAAAGACTGTAGTCATAAGAGTAGTGAGGGTTGCTGTCTAGCTTCAAAAGTAGTAACAGTGTACATGCAATTGCTTTAGTTTTTCACGTGAAAAAGTGGACCAAAGACTTGTCTTTGGTGAGTGGGGGAAATAAAAAATCAATTATTTCCCTTAATACACATGTGGAAAATTGCTGTTAATTCATAAACCAGTTTAGGGCTGAAAAAGCTACCTCTAGGGAGTCAGAGCTAAACAGTAACCCTCTTCACTACATTCCTAGGTTGAAATATTTCACTGAACTATGAAGTGAGGTCAATGAAGAAAGCGGCACAAGGGATAAACCTTAGGAGAGTGGACAATTAGCAGCAATTGTAAGCCCAAGCTCTTCACAGGAAGGGGACAGACGTTTTCCCATGTTCCACTGATTTCCCAATTTGAAGGCAGAGGTGAGTTTTGTTGTCGCTGTTGTTCAGTCGCTAAGTCATGTCCAATTTTGTGCAACCCCACAGACTAGCCCGCTAGGCTCCTCTGTCCATGCGATTTCCCAAGCAAGAACACTGCAGAGGGTTGCCATTCCTGTCTCCAGGGGATCTTCCAGACCCAGGGATCCAACCTGGGTCGCCTGCATTGCAGGTGGATTCTTTATCATATGTACATTCTTTTCTGAAACTGAGTTTCCTGTTTCCTTTGCTCTTTCATGTTTTCCTTGTTACCACGTTCTTACATAAATTAACCTTAGATTTAAGCCAGAATATAGATAACATGACTTTAAAATGTGCACCTTTATTTTTTCCTATGGTAAATAAAAATTAGTTTATTTAAGTCAATTGCCCCAGGGTTGTGCAATATTGAGAGCTACAAATTTCTGCCTCAAAATTTCTTCATGAAACTGTGAGTGACCAACAGTCCGTTGGCAAAAAAGTTAAAGTCAGGAGAAGGGGTTTAGGCGGTGAAAAGGCCAATTGTAGGGAGGCCGGGTGCCATTAGCTGTCTTTCAAAATGACTTGTGGGAAAAGTACAATCATGGACAGAGACAGAAACACAATAAACATTTCCAGAAGCTCCAAATCTTCTTAGATTAAAAGTCTTAGAAACTCGATGCACACATACAAGCCAAATACTTTTTCTCCCAGGAATATCACACCTGCAAGAGAGCGGGATGGGGACCCACAGGCTACCTCAGGTTGGGTCAGACCCGCAGGCTTCTCCAGTTCGAGAAACCAACCAAAAGGCTGTTCGACACGCCCTCGCTAAAGAGGGAGAGTCCCAACTCGACTCCCTCGTTTCGGTGTCAGTGCTTCCTGAAGGCCCCATTACTGGTGGAGTGAAAGGGAAGGAACGAGCGGGCAGGAATCAGAGGAACCATCACCGACAGAAACTTCTAAAAGCATACCGACGTTCACACACACTGACATACACCGTCGCCCTGGAAACCAAATCAATCACCTAGTCCCTCCTCTGGGGATCTCGGACCCACTCCTTTGGACCTTGGGTCGCAGCCCGGAGGAACCCGGGACCAAGAGAAGAGGGTCCTCTCGCAGCCCCGCCCCGGCCTCGCTCCCCTGGGCGCATACCGAGTAGAGGAGCACGACGGCCCCGGGACTGGTGGAGCCAACGGAGAAACAAGAGTTGGATGAACTGGAACGATCCATGCTGCGGCTGCTGTCCCGGGCGTGGCCTGGGACTCTTCGCTAAGCAGTGGTGGTGGTGCTGCTGTGGGCGGTTCTTCCGCGCGGGGCGGCCCGACCTCGCCTAGGGCGGCAGCACCCTCTACAGCCCCTCCACAGGACCCCGGGCGCCGCCATCTTAGCCAGGACGGAAGCCGCGCGGGGACTTGCGGCGCGCGCAGCACGCCGGAAACCGGAAGCGGACGCCGAGCGGCGGGAGGCCCGCGAGATCTGCGTGGTCTCGCCGCGGCCCGCCGGCCTCCCGATGCCTCAGGAGACCCCGTTGGCGATTTCCGCGTCTCCCGGTTCTCAGGCCCTTCTGGACGCTTTGCTCCAGAACCTCTACGACTTTGGTGAGTGCGGGGCCTCGGAGCCCACGTGGAGAGCCGACTTGAGGACCCCGGGCCTGGCTGGCCTCAGCTTTCAGGCTAAAGATTATTGCTCCTCGAGCACCCCCGGCCCGTCCAACCCGGTTCAGATAATGGGTCCTGCACCCTCCCCTCGCCTGCGACCGGGGTTTGTGAGTCTCTCTATGAATCAGATGTCCCAACTCGTTCCTGAGCGTGAGGACCAACCGGCTTGCTTGTCGAAAGCATTAAGGCGTTCAGACTTAACGAGGAGATGTGCACAGGACCTCATGTTCTGGAAATAGCGGCCTTTCTCACTCCCGACCTCTGGGAAGCCCCTTTCCCCCACGCACCCCCAGATCCACATGACCCTCGGGCATTGGTGGCACCTTGTTCGCGTTGGGACCCAGTCTTTTAGTGACTTCAGAGAACGGTTTCCCGTGAAGCTTTTCACGACCTTTCAGCCTTTAAGTTGGCTGACTTATGCTCGCCTTCCTTTATCTTGATTGCGGAAAAGGAAACTTATTAAAGGTTGGGAACTCCGGGCACTTGAGCAAGGAGCCAGTTCTACACACTCTGAAGAACTTACCCCAGGGAAGATGACACTCCTTCATGTACCAGAAATCTTTAGGCGTTAGTGCCTTATGGGTCAAACGCGTTTCTTCAATTTGTAGTGTGATGTTGCTGTTTTATTTTGGAGCCAGTTGCTCAAAATTCTAAGCTCATTACATAGCTTGGAATAAAAATAATAGCTAAAAATGCATTGCGGTTTTACCATGTACTCCATACTTTACATGTATATACTCATTTAATTATCACAACAATTCTATGAAACAGATATTGTCATTAACACTATTATGACAAGACAAATAGCATTATTGTAGAAATAAGCACTAGAGGTTAAAAAACTTGGAAGTTCACCCAGCTAGTAACTTGAAGAGCTTGGGTTCTAAGCCCCACACTGTGTCTCCAACTCACTTACTTGTATTGACTTGTACTGAGGACAGAGTATCTCTGGGCCTTTGGAAATGTTGGAAGACAGAGAAGAATTAGTCTCTGACCTTGAGAAGTCCTGAGGAGAAGACTTTTTCTGAAAAATCCTAAATATAGTTTGTGTTAACACAGGCTGGAGCTTACACTTGGAGCTCTGAAGACACGGGCTGTATCTGCTTGTTTTTATATCCCTAATGTCAAAGTTTAGTTGGCTCTTTTTTTTAATGTGTCTATTTTATTGAAATATAGTTGACTTAGAGTATTTCAGGTGCACGTTCATTTATACAAATACACATATTAGTTTTTGAAATTATTTTCCATCATAGCTTATTACAAAATGTTGACTATAGTTCCATGTGCTATACAGTAAACCTTTGTTGCTTGTGCATATTTATTTTTTAATTAGAAATCTAGCATTCTATTTATACTAAGTCAAACAAGTGGAATCAAAATGTAATTTTTTAGTTAGGCAAAAATTCAAGTTTTCTTAAATATATATTATACGTATGTATACAAACGCTTTTTAGAAAGAAAGAAATGGAGAAATTGAAGAACATAAACTAAATTAAACGGGAGCACTGAATATGAAAGAAAAAGTGAAACTAGGTAAAAAGTAACAGATCGTCTATAGTCTAATTGTTTTTAAACATGAGTGCTCATTAGAAACATATCTGGAGCTCTGAAGAAAAAACTACCTGAGCATTTGTATTTTTCAAAAAAATTCGAGATAATTCTGATATTCATCTGGATTTTAAAAAGTGATTTAAAGTTTTTCTATTAGATCCTAGTTTTGGTGATATAGAGTTCTATTATTTTTCTGTTGACCAATCATGATAATAGTGTTAAGTGAGTAGTAGTTACATAATTACAAAGTAAAAGATGTTTCTCAGTTTTCACAGTCAATAGCCAGAAAAAAAGTAAAATATAATTACAATTGCAAGCCATAATGGGAACATGATTAACGATATAAAGTAATTACATAGAATTTAGGGGGGATCAAGTAGAGTGATGTGGTAAGTGGACGTGCATACATGCACATTTTTCACCCACCCATTCAGTGTCTTTTGGTTAGTGCATTTAATCCATTTACATTTAAGGATCTATATGTATGATCCTATTATTTTATTACTGTATATAATATAATAATATCCTACTATATTATTACTGTTTTCTTAATTGTTTGGTCTTAATTGTATAGGTCTTTCCCTTTTCTTGTGTTTCCTGCCTAAAGTTCATTTAGCATTTGTTGTAAAGCTGGTTCGTAGTGCTGAATTCTCTTAACTTTTGCTTGTCTGGAAAGCTTTTAATTTCTCCATCATATCTGAAGGAGAGTCTTACTGGGTAGAGTATTCTTGGTTGTAGGTTCTTCTCTTTCATCGCTTTAAATATGTCTTGCCATTCCCTTCTGGCATGTAGAGTTTCTGTTGAGAAATCAGCTGCTAGCCTGATGGGAGTTCCCTTGTATATTATTTGTCATTTTTATTACAACAAAATGGGGTTGCAGAGAGTTGAACAGGACTGAGCAACTATCTCTTACTCAAGCTTGTTGATAGGAGGGACTAGGTCTTGCTCTGGTGGGCAGGGCCTTGCTTAGTAAAGCTTTGATCCAATTGTCTGCTGATGGGTTGGGGTTGCACAGCCTCCCTGGTAGTTGTTTGGCCTGAGGCATCCTAGCCCTGCGGTCTGAGGGCTCTGCTGCTGCTGCCAAGTGGCTTCAGTTGTGTCCGATTCTGTGTGAACCCATACCCCGTCCCTGGGGCTCTACTGTAGGGTTAATGGCAAACTCCAAGAGGGTTTACTCTGAGGGAGACCTTCCAGTGCCCCCATCCCTGTGGTGAGGCCCTGCCAACCCTCACCTCCAGAGGAGGCCCTCCCACACTAGCAGGTAGTTTAGGTTCAGTCTCCTGTGAAGTCATTGCTCCTCTCCTCTGGGTCTTGGTATGTACAGAATTTTGTTTGTGACCTCCAAAGACTGGAGTCTCTGTTTCCTTCAGTTCTCTGGAAGGCCTGTAATCAAATCCCACTGGCCCTCAGGCCAGATTCCCTGGGGATTCCAAGTCCCTTTGTCAGATACCCAGGCTGGGAAGCCTGATGTGGGGTTCAGAACCTTCACAGCAGTGCGAGAACTTTTTTGGTTTTATTCTCCAGTCTGTGGGTCACCCACCCGGCGGGTATGGGTTTTGATTTTATTGTGTTTGCACTCCTCCTACGTCTCACTGTGGCTTCTTCTTTGTCTCTGGACATGGGATGTCTTTTTTTTGGTGGGTTCCAGCATCTTCCTGTCAATGATTGTTCAACAGCTAGTTGCAATTTTGGTACTCTTGCAGGAGGAAATGAGCACACATCTTTCTACTCCATATCTTGACCAAGGTTTTCTAGTCGACTCTTAATACATATATTTTCTTATTAAAGGTTTGTGTTTTAAATTTGATTTCTGGCTGCACCGGGTCTTCATTGCTGCACCTACCCGGGCTTTTCTCTAGCTGCAGTGGGCTATTCTCTAGTGGTGGGGTGCTGGCTTCTCCTTGTGGGGACTTCTCATCACATAACATAGGCTCGAGAGTCACAGGCTTCAGTAGTCATGGTTCATGGACTCAGAAGTTGTGGCCCATAGGCTTAGTGGCCCCACAGCATGTGGAATCTTCCAGGAGCAGGTATCAAGTCTGTCTCCCCTACATTGCAAGGTGGATTCTTTAGCACTGGACCACTGGGGTCCAGTTAAAGAAGTCTGATACGCATTTACTGAATAAAAAACTGAGAAAATACAAGCAAGCATAAATACTCAGGTAATATTTAGAGAGCTCTGTGATATTCATAGGACTTCCCTGGTGGTTCAGACGGTTAAGTGTCTGTCTACAATGCAGGAGACCCGGGTTCGATCCCTGGGTCAGGAAGATCCCCTGAAGAAGCAAATGGCAATCCACTCCAGTACTATTGTCTGGAAAATCCCATGGACAGAGGAGCCTGGTAGGCTACAGTCCATGGGGTCGCTCATACTGTCAGTCAGTAGTGAGGCCTAGAGTTCTTATCAGAACCTTCAGGTGACTGGTCAGAGTTTAAACAGTTAAAACAAAGGGGAGGTATATTAGTTGAAAATAAAGGCATTCAAATTTAGCCAATTGTCTTAGCTTCATCTTGGGCTTCCCTGGTGGCTCAGATGGTAAAGAATCTGCCTGCAGTGCAAGAGACCTGGATTCTATCCCTGGGTCAGGAAGATCCCCTACAGAAGGAAATGACTGCCCACTCCAGTGTTCTTGCCTGAAAATTCCACAGACGGAGGAGTCCATGGGGTCACAAAGAGTCGGACACAACTGAGTGACTTTCACTTTTTCACTTTCAAAGGCTTTCAAATTAAGCCAGTTGTCCTAGATTCATTTTAGTTTATAACCATGAAAGGAAACAAGAAGACTGTGGTACCTACCTGTAACTCTAGAGAGTGTTAAAAAGAAGCCGTGGTGAATGTACTTACATTTTTAGTACAGACTGTGAGCCAGCTAGGATTGCCAGTTTGTGGGATGTTGTCATGATGACACTTTTAGTCAGGGACCAAGGTAAGGACTAAGTAATTGTACTAAGAGTCAAAGACATGAGTGTAATTACCTTGGGAAAAGATGACTAAGTGCTTTGGAGTCTCTGAATTGTACAGATATTGGATATGACCCTCCAAAGAAAAATATCTTCTTTGTGTGTATTTCTGGGTGTTTGTAAACTGTGACATGTGGACATGTGCATTCAAATGACTTGATATTGGTGACGGCTGAAGCACAAAATATTTATTCTTCCTTTTTGTGTTCAAACAAACAGGAGAGACAGAAGATGAAACAGAAGAGAAAAGAGTCAGAAGAAAGAGAGAGAAGAAGAGAAGTACGGGGACCCTGGCATCCTTGGCAACAGAGCCAGCTCCCCAGCCCGAATCTCTCATCAGAGGCCAGAGGAAGAGTGCTGCCAGCTTCTTCCAGGAGCTCCAGGAAGAGCTGCCGGGCGCTCCTGCTGTGACCCCCTGTGGCTCCCCTGCAGGAACTGTAGTCTCTGGAGCTGCAGCAGCCTGCCCTCCCCCAGGGAATGGCAGGGAGCCGGTAGAAGTGGTACAGTTTCACAGCCGAAGTAAGAAGAGAAAACAGAACCCAGATGAAGACGAGAACACAAAGGTAATGAATCGGCTCGTATGGTGAAAACCCTGATGCTGTCCTGCTACAGTTCTAGGCACTGGGATGTAGCAGTGAACAAAACAGGCAAAAACTGCCTCCTCTCAAGGAACTTCCATTCTGATGAAAAGCAGAGGGACTCTGCTGAGCAGCAGCTTCGGGCTGCATTTGTAATTCTGGCCCAGAATTCAGTCCACGAGAGAGATGTGCTTGCTTAACTAAACTTTTTCACAAGTTTTTGTTAAGTTCATTGTAGAAATCCAAATGTTTACATTTCTGTTGCTTTCTGCATGTCCTGTAAACTTGTCTGTCAGCAAAACAAAAAGAGGCTTGGGGCTGCTGTAGGGAAATTAATTCTCTCACAGTTCTGGAGGCCCACAGTCCAAATTATGGTGTTGGCTGGGCCCTACTCCCTTCTTCAGAGGGTGAGTTCTTCCTTGCTTCTTACATCTTCTGACACTTACAGAACACTAAACTCTTCCTCTCTCTGTACGTGGCCTTCTTCCTGGTGCCTGAGTCTCAAATCTCTTGCCTTTTCTCTTAGAACGACATCCATCATTGGATGTGTTGTTGTTCAGTCGCTAAGTCATGTTCAACTCTTGGCAACCCAGTGGACTGCAGCATGCCAGGCTCCTCTGTTCTCCATTACCTCTTGGAGTTGGCTCAGAGTCCTGTCCATTGAGTTGGTGATGCTATTAAACATCTCATCCTCTGCCCTTCTTTTGCCTTCAATCTTTTCCAGCATCAGAGTCTTTTCCAAGAAAAATCAGCTCTTCACATCAGGTGGTCCAAGTATTGGAGCTTCAGCTTCAGCGTCAGTCCTTCCAGTGAATATTCAGGGTTGATTTCCTTTAAGATTGACTGGTTTGATCTCTTTGCTGTCCAAGGGACTCCCCAGAGTCTTCTCCAGCACCACAATTTGAAAGCATCAATTTTTCGGTGCTCAGCCTTCTTTACAGTCCAGTTTTCACATCAGTACATGACTGCTGGAAAAAACTGTAGCTTTGACTAAACAAATCTTTGTTAGGCAAAGTGATGTCTCTGCTTTTTAATACATCCTTGGATGTAGGGCCACCGTAAATCTGGGATGGATCTCATCGTGAAATCCTTAACTTGATAACATTACAGAGATTCTTTTTCTAGAGAAGGTCATATTGACAGATTCCTGGCATTAGTGCATGGTCATATCTGTTTGAAGACGATGATTCAACCCACTGCAAAGACAGCTAGGCTTGCATATTCTTGATGAACATGTGAACACAAGCTAGGATGTAGCCATATCTCCTTTGATCCTAGGTCAGCTTTCCAATTCTTATAGTATCCAAGTACTGAGGCAATGGGAATTCTTACAGACAGGTAAGAAGTGGATTCTTTTGGCCCTTGTAGCCAGAGCTCCCAAGCTGGCCAGCCAGGGAGCTTCCAAAGACTGGTATTCTTTACCATAGGGTACTACCTTGGGCTAGACAAATATTAGTATTTTCTGTGTGTGCAATGATATGAAAAAGGTTGGAGAACAGTGCTGTGAAATACAGTACTGCCTTTGGGAAATTTAACTGATACTAAGCATCTAGATACCCTCGTTTCCTGAAATGTCTTGGTCTTTAGTTTCCTCTTATATTCACTTGTGTTTATCCTTCTGGAATAGAGTTTTATTTTGTTTTTTTTCTAATAGAAAGGACAAAAAAAGTTGTCATTGGATGAGTCTGTATCTCCCTGTCTCTTAATAACAGAACATGTCCAGCAGTCTTTTTCTTTCTGCTCTGCAGAATCCCCTTTTCGCTGTAGGTGGCTTTTCTCAGGAAGCTCCGCTCGTTTTACCTTTCGAGGTGGACCTTTTCGTTTGTTTATTCTGGGCTGTGCTGGTCTTCGCTGCCGCGAGGGCTTTTCTCCAGTGGTGGTGAGCGGGGCTGTTCTCTCATGGTGTGCGGGCTTCTCATTGCCATGGGCTCTCCTGTTGCCGAGCACACGGGCTTCAGTAGTTGCGGTGCACGGGCTTAGCTGCCCTGCGACATGTGGAGTCTTCCTGGACCAGGTACTGAACCTGGGTCCCCTGCTTTGGCAGGTGGGTTCTTAACCACTGAACCAGCAGGGAAGTCCTCATTTTACATTTTGAACTTCCTCATCTTGATGAAATTTTTTACCTCTTCTTGGTGTTCTGCCCTTTTCTCCTTTAAAAAATTTATCTTCTGAAGATGTAAATGTGTCTGGCTAAGGAGACAGTATGTGAACACAATGAAAATACATATGGCCATAAAAAGACTATAGAATGTTGATACTGCAACATATAAATAATTGCAAATTAATATTGTGCTAGTCATTATGGCATATCCTGGGTATAAGGCACACCAGGCAAAGGCCAGTTCTTTGGAGTAATTAGGACACATAATGCTATCCTAAGAGTTTGCAGAACATGGGAAAATGTACATGTTGTGGCCCCTGCTCTCTGAAAACTTACAAGTCACCGTCGGACAGTCAGACAGACATGGAAACAGACATGATAAAATAATGGTGGCCTCCACTGACCAATCACAGAAACAGCTGGTCATCTTTGAGGTATTCTGTTTGTTTTTTATTCCTGTTTTCCTTTTATTTCTCCATTTATGTGGCTCCCCCCACTAGTCAATTCTCCACGTGAGTTCCTGTTGCCGTCTGTTGTCTGAAGTACTCTTGAGAACACAAGAGGTACTGGGAAGTAAGTGACCTTCTTTTCCTAGAATTTAGGTTGTGCCATCAAAAACGATCCAACTACACAGTGTATTGAAACAGATATTCTTGGGTGTGATATGGTGATTTATAATTAAGAAATATTACATTAAACATTTGCTCCTGTTTCTGGCATAGAACTCCTAAAACTCTTAGAATTTCTTCAAAGATGAGAGAAATAAAAGTGTCTTTTCTGTTAGTGAAGTGACTTGGAAAGCATCCTTGAGTGGGAACTAGTTGCCAGGAGAATCAACCTTGTGATTAGAGGACTGGATAGTTCGTCCTACCCCTGACCTCTGGAGAGGGCAGTCAGTTCAGTCACTCAGTCATGTCCAACTCTTTGCAACCCTATGAATTGCAGCATGCCAGGCCTCCCTGT
>SJYV01042861.1:52713-70341 GCA_006410875.1 Neotragus pygmaeus | reverse complement strand
GTCTGAGTGAACTCCGGGAGTTGGTGATGGACAGGGAGGCCTGGCGTGCTGCAATTCATGAGGTCTCAAGGAGTTGGACACGACTGAGTGACTGAACTGAACTGAGCTGAAAGGTGATTAAAAGGATTTCTCTGCTGGCTCAGTGGTAAAGAATCCACTTGCCAATGCAGGGGATGTTGGTTTGATCCCTGGGTTGGGACGATCCCCAGGAGAAGGAAATGGCAACCCACTCCCATATTCTTGCTGGGGTAATCCCATGGACAGTCCATGGGGTTGCAAAGAGTTAGACATGATTGAGTGACTGAATAAAGACAACAACAAAGGTGATTAAAAAAATACAACAAATAACAGCCAAGTTAACTGGAGACTCTGATTTGTCAACCAGTGAGAGGGAAGGTGAATGAAGCAGCCAGGGGGGCTTCCTGAGGGTCTTCTGCAGATAAAGACACTTGGCCGGAAGCTGGAGGGCTGTGAGGGGTTCGTCTCAGCCAGCACCCTCCAGGTGCCCCAGCCTCTGCTCTGAGGTCCTTTCCTTTAGCCTCAGCCACCCTCATTCTAGGAACTGTCCAACTCAAGGTAGGAAACTATATCCTTGAGAAGTTTCCTCATAAGTCTGCCAGGAACCTGATTAATAGTTTTGTCCTGGGATGCTTGTGTGGCTCATGTCCTGAAAAAGGAACGCTGCTTCTGTCCCATCGGCTACTGGGAGTGCCTATAAAATAAACACAACTGAAAAAGCCAGTGTTCACAGAAGACACAGATGAAATGAAAAAAAGAAAAATCAAAATAAACAAATCCCCCTACACCCACCCTGAGCCTCACATAGAACAAGCAAGATCCCCGAGCTGGGTGGGATGTAGAGCAGGCCTGTTTGGGGTGATATTTATACAAGGGTCTTGGTTCCTCCCTCGGGCGAGTAAAGCAAGTTGTAAAATTTGAAGGCACATTTTAAAATTGTTTAAAATCCTCCAAATGTGTTTCCTGTCTGGCACTGCGTATGGGGACTCGGTAATATGTGTGTCTGTGTGGCCTGGAGTATGTGTTAACGAGGGAGTTTAGAGGTAGTGATGCTGAGAAGCGACGAGAATCAGGGGCAAGAAAGGAGTCTGTTGTTGGCCAGGGTATGTGTTTCTCGCGATGGAATGTGTGTAAAGGGCCCAGGGACCTGGGAGGGTGGTTTAGTCTGGGAAATTAGCATCTTTTAAAAAAACCACCCTGCTTGTACATCATTAGTTAAAGGCCTATAGGGGTAATCATGCAGGTATGTGATTTTTTTACTTCTGAAGCAAGTAGGTGTGATGATATTTGACAACAGAGAATAATTAGAACGTCGCCATACGCATTTTGATCAGTTGGATGATGCTCAGTTCTCCTGCACACCATGGCCTTCTACCTTTGCTTAAGCTGTTCCCTCTGCCTGGATGCCTTCACCAGCTGTCAGAGTCCTAGTCATCCTTCCCAGCTGGCTCGGTACCACCTCCCCACAGTGTGAATTAATCACTCCCTCTTCTAGGCCCCCGTGACATTTTGTCTTTTACGATGTTTACTTCATTCCTTCCTTTCTGAAATTTAGCTGAATATGTGGCCATTCCCTGTCGCACATCCTTGGAGGGCCAGAACTGACTTGGCTCCCAGGTCTTCCTTGCAGTCTGTGCCCAGAGTGCGCTCTCGGATAGTGTTTGCAGAATTAAGCTGCATGTTTTTTTTTTTTTTTAAAGAAGATTACTTTGCAGCAAATAAAGACCCTGCATTGGCACAGAACTAATTTGGTACAAGCCATCACACTTTAGGATATCTTTATTTCATACTCTTTGAACTTTGCCCCATTTAGTGTTGCTGTAGTTACACTGCACATAGAACCAGTGGAATTCAAAATCTGATTTGAAGAAAATATGGTATTAGGTTATTGTAGTTCTGATATATAACATTTATCTTCTTAGAGAATCAATCCTTTGTTTTGGGATAGCTTTTGTGGGAGGGCAAGATGACCTGTGGTAAATTTGTCTTTATAATGAAATTTCCTGGCATCTGATTGATGAAGGATGGTGACACTCTGGCAACTGGGCACCGTTCCCTGCTGTTGTTTCTGGGATGGATAACATGGAGCTCAAAACTGAGAGTGGAAAAAACACTTGATTCGTATGAATAATTGAAAGGCACCCCAAATGTATCCTGGTTAAATAGAAATGTTAAACAGGGGGCAATCTGTAAGCTTAGCTGCTGTATTCAGCTCTCAAAAAAAAAAAAATTACAAAAAACAAAAATTGAAGGCTCCTGAGTGTTCAGAAGTGAGGCTGTGTTGGAACAGAGCTGGAACAGATGCGTGGGGTGGGCTCTCTCATGAAGGTGGGTATGCACACTCTTTTTCCTTTTTCCTGGCTGCCCCCCGAGAGGATGTGGTGCTTGCAAAGAGACAGGTGCTTAGGAGCCAGGCAGATGGGGTAGGGGTGGGGTGGGGATTTAAGGGGTCTCAGTTCTCAGTTCCTGAGTCCTGAGTCTCAGTTCCCTCATTTGCAGCTGTAATAGAATCTGCCTGCAATACGGGAGACCTGGGTTCAATCCCTGAGACAGGAAGATCCCCTGGAGGAGGGAACGGCTATCCANAAAAAAAATTACAAAAAACAAAAATTGAAGGCTCCTGAGTGTTCAGAAGTGAGGCTGTGTTGGAACAGAGCTGGAACAGATGCGTGGGGTGGGCTCTCTCATGAAGGTGGGTATGCACACTCTTTTTCCTTTTTCCTGGCTGCCCCCCGAGAGGATGTGGTGCTTGCAAAGAGACAGGTGCTTAGGAGCCAGGCAGATGGGGTAGGGGTGGGGTGGGGATTTAAGGGGTCTCAGTTCTCAGTTCCTGAGTCCTGAGTCTCAGTTCCCTCATTTGCAGCTGTAATAGAATCTGCCTGCAATACGGGAGACCTGGGTTCAATCCCTGAGACAGGAAGATCCCCTGGAGGAGGGAACGGCTATCCACTCCAGTATTTTTTCCTAGAGAATTCCATGGACAGAGGTGGGCTATAGTCCATGGGGTCGCAGAGTCAGACATGACCGAGTGACTAACACTTTCACTTTCTTTACAAGAGTTTGGGATACTCCTGTAAATTGCTCAGCACAGCACCTGACAGGTGTAAATACATGTGTGGAAGTTCTTCCACTTCTTCCATCCCATCTATGCTACCTTTTCTTCCAGATTAGGCTTACCAGATTTAGCAAATAAAAATGGGGCATGCCCAATTAAATTGGAATTCCAGATGAACAATGAAGAATATTTTATTATAAGTATGTTCTGTGTAATATTTGGGACATACATACACTAAGAAAGTACTCATTGCTTATCTGAAATTCCAGTTCAACTGGGGGTTCTGTAGTTTATCTGACAACTCTATGGCAAGTTGCAATTTCCTTCACAAAGTCTCCCAGGTCAACTTAGTAAGCCCCACCATTTGAACCCTTTGAACTCCTGTAAACTTCCATGACTTTGATATTTGTTTGACATCTAGGAAACAGTACCACTATTACTTATTATCCTTAATAACAGTGACCTTTTGCTGAGCATAGTAATATGTCAGGCAGGCAGGGTTACACAGCCTGCCAGATTAGCCCTCACACTAGCCTTACCTGGCTGGAGAGCATCATCAGAGAGGCCTAAGGAGCATGAATGCCACCCAGCTGGTACACAGTGGCACCATACTTTCAGTCCATGTGGGCAGGAATGAAGCCATGTCCATCCTGCTGCTCCCTAGGTTTCTGCCAGTTCCTGGCCCACAGCGGCAGCTGCCCACATTTATTGTTATGGATGGTGGTTCTCCAAAGGAGCACCAACCCGTATCAGAATTGATTGGGGGCTGGACTTCCCTGCAAGTGCAGTGGTTAAGACTCCACGTTTCCTTCCACTGGAGGGGGTGTGGGTTCGATCCCTGCTTGGGGAACTAAGATTTCCACGAGCCATGCCAAAAAAAAAAAGAGTCCTAAACAACATCAAGATAGAGACATGGGTTTTCAGACAAGATCAAGGAAGTTTCTAGACTTCAGCAATGTCTCAAGTGCCGTTTGCTTTAGTGTGTGGATAACTTAGCTTTGTTCATTCCAATACTGTGAAACTCATCACCAAGCAAAACCCTCTCTGACACCACCTGCCGTAGAGCGTGGTGTAGGATGCTAGGTGTCTACCTAGCATGTGCCAGAGACCTGGGGCTGGCCAGGACTGAGGATACCCACACTCCTCTGGGGTTTTTGTTTTTGGTATAAGCTCAGGAAGCAACTATAGGAAGCTACCAATGGCACTCCACTCCAGTACTCTTGCCTGGAAAATCCCATGGACAGAGGAGCCTGGTGGGCTGCAGTCCATAGGGTTGCGAAGAGTCAGACACGACTGAGCAACTTCACTTTCACTTTTCACTTTCACGCATTGGAGAAGGAAATGGCAACCCACTCCAGTGTTCTTGCCTGGAGAATCCCAGGGATGGCGGAGCCTGGTGGGCTGCCATCTATGGGGTCGCACAGAGTCGGACATGACTGAAGCGACTGAGCAGCAGCAGCAGCGTGGTCGTGTTGGCAAAGATGTTAGGCGTAACTGAGCAGCCATTTCCGATATCCAATCTCCATGGGTGTTCTTCACCCAGACGCAGAGGATCGGAGTGGGGGTGAGGGCAGATAGATTTATGATCACCAAATGGAAATGCAACTCCTTTGTGGTTTGGACCTCAATTATCATATTAATGTTACTTCCTCGCTTGTGCTCCGAAGTTAGACAAATGCATCATGGTCAAGCACATTTTGTTCCCAGGGAAGAAAGAAGTGACTGGTGAGCATGAATGGTTATAGCTGTGAATACATCTGAGCAAGGGGGTGGACCTTCACCTTCATAGTCTGGCTGGTTCTTTCTTCTTATTCCCCTTTTGTCTATTTTTATTCCCATTCTTACATATGTATTCTGGGGAGCTGCTTTTTTTTTAATATAATTTTTTTAACACCAAAAATATTTTGTATTGGGGTATAGCTGGTTAACAATGTTGTGATAGGTTCAGGTGGACAGTGAAGGGACTCAGCCATACACATACATGTATCCACTCTCCCCAAACTCCCCTCCCATCCAGGCTGGCACATGACATTGAACAGAGTTCCACGTTGGGGAACTGTTTTATAAGGGGATGGGAGAGCGAAGGTACCAATCTTTCCTCATGATTACCGAAGAGTAGGTATCATCTTCATACTCGAGTGGGAAGAAAGTGAAAGTGTTCGCTCAGTCGAGTTTTGCAGCCCCATGGGACTATACCCCACCAGGCTCCTCTGTCCATGGAATTCTCCAGGCAAGAATACTAGAGTGGGTTGCCATGCCCTTTTCCAAGGGATCTTCCTGACCAGGGATCGAATCCGGGTCTCCTATATTGCAGTCAGATTCTTTACCATCTGAGCCCCCAGAGTGGGGGTGGAGGGGGTTAAAAGCCTTTCCGGTCTGGCAGATCTGTAGATGGTGGAGCTGGGACTGGAACTCAGTCTGTTTGACCTTGAATCCTCAGCTTTTTCTGTAGTGATGCACAAATCCTCTCCTTCAAAAAGACTTGGGGAAACATGAGGGGTTAATCATACATGTGTCTATTTCTTAAAACCATACTAGAATGACTGTGAATCATTATGTAATAATAATGACATAGCTCCTTCAAGTATGAGAGGTTTAGCACATTTTGGAAGATGAGCAACAGGTGAAGGAGTGGGAACGATTTTTTGAGAAATGAAAAAGCTCTAAGGCGGATGCCTGCAGAATGAACTCTTGCCAAAGGGTTTTGGAAGAGTATGGCATCTCTCAAGGCACAGTCTGGCTCAGGGCTGGTAATGGAGACAAGTTTAGGGAAGGGGGCCCTAGGACAGTTAGGCACCCAACTCTTTCCTGTATCCTCAGAAGTGAAACAACTATACCCCTGCAAGCCCTACCCATAGACCGCCAGGGAATCCCTACTCACACATTTATATCTAACCCAAAACTCCTCTTAATCATCACATTTGCAGATCTACTGCTTATGTGACATCTCCATCAGGAAATCTGATTGGTATCCTATACTCTTGGGATGGCCAAAACACACTCTTGATTTCTACCCCCAAACCCATTCCTCACCTAGCAACTCCTTCCTCAGCAAATGGCACCACCTAATTGCCAAAACCAAAACAAAGTGAAACAGGAGTTGTCTTTGACTGTCCTCTCTCTCGTCCAGTCCCCATCGAATCTGGTCAGGTCTGCCTTCCAGAATCTGACCTCAACCACTTGGTTAGGGCCACCATCACCTCTCACCTGGATCTAGGTCATAGCCTCCCCTCTGGGCTCCTAGCTTCCACTCTCACTCCTATAATCCTGTTCTGTACACGACCACCAAGAGATCCTTTTCGATGTAAATTTTATCCTGGGCTCCCCTGGCCAAACCCTCCTGTGGCTCCCAGTCACACAGTACAATTCAGGTTCTCACTGTGGTCTAGCAACCTCTTCATTATCTGGCCCCTGGCTCCCTGCTCCATCTTATCTCAAACTGTTTTCCTCCTTACTCACCATTGTCCAACCACACTGGCTTTCTTGATGCTCTCTGACCTCCTTAACTATACTGGTGCCTCAGAGAATTTGTACTTTGAATGTCAGGCTGGAAAACTTTTCCCCGAGATATACACTTAGTCAGTCATTATGTTGCCTCCATTGAGATGTCTTTTATGATAACAAGCCTGCATGAGCTAGAAAGGTCACATACATGCACTCCTACTCATCTTCATCCTCTCATTTTGCTTTATTTTTCCTCATAGCACCTGTCATTATTTGACATTTATATACACACATATATGTATTTATATTTAAAACAGGCTTAATATATTTATTGCACACACACACACACACACACACACATATATATGGATCTTCCCTGGATTGGGAAGATCCACTGGAGAAGGAAATAGCAACTCAAGTCCAGTATTCATGCCTGGGAAATCCCATAGACAGAGCCTGGCGGACTACAGTGCATAGGGTCACAAAGAGTCAGACATGACATGGAGACTGAGCAAGCATGTATATATTAATATATATATATTCTTTTCTGCTTATGTTTCTTCTCAGTTGATTTTAAGTTTCATGAGTCAAGAACTTTTTCCCCTACTGTAGGGAACATTGCTGGGAAGATAGGATTTGAAAAAATAATCTAGGCTTAGGAACACCAGGCAAAAATAGGTAAAAGGAGCATATGAATAAAAATAATCTGTGTACTGAATGTTGCAACCCCTTGCGTCTTTCCCTACCTGCTTCCTGAAAGCTAAGGTTGCACACCCAGGAACAAAATTAGAGCATTCTTTTCTGGAAAAAGTCCCAGAGAATGGTCCCAAAGAAAAGGCTAACCTTTCAGAAAAGATAAGAAAGCCTCTACTTAGGGCTGTTAGTCACTCAGTTGTATCTGACTCTTTGTGACCCCGTGAACTGTAGCCCTCCAGGCTCCTCTGTTCATAGTATTTCCCAGGCAAGAATACTGGAGTGGCTTGCCATTCTCTTCTTCAGAGGATTTTCCTGACCCAGAGATCAAACCCAGGTCCCCTGCATTGCAGGCAGATTCTTTAGGGCTTCCCTGGTGGCTCAGAGGTTAAAGCGTCTGCCTCCAATGTGGGAAACTCGGGTTCAGTCCCTGGGTGGGGATCCGTGGGCCAGGAATATCCCCTGGAGAAGGAAATGGCAACCCACTCCAGTATTCAATCCCTGGGTTGGGAAGATCCCCTGGAGAAGGAAATGGCAACCCACTCCAGTATTCTTGCCTGGNCCTGGTGGCTCAGAGGTTAAAGCGTCTGCCTCCAATGTGGGAAACTCGGGTTCAGTCCCTGGGTGGGGATCCGTGGGCCAGGAATATCCCCTGGAGAAGGAAATGGCAACCCACTCCAGTATTCAATCCCTGGGTTGGGAAGATCCCCTGGAGAAGGAAATGGCAACCCACTCCAGTATTCTTGCCTGGGGAATCCCATAGATGGAGGAGCCTGGTGGGCTACGGTCCGTGGGGTCGCAAAGCGTCGGACACGCTTTTTCTTTCCTTACCATCTGAGCCACCAGGGAAGCTCTAGATGCCCTTCTTTCCTTCCCTCTTTGCTTCCGTCCTCACTCCTTCCATTTCTCCCTCCCTTTCTTCCTACTACAAATATTTGTTGAGCATCTATTAGGTGTCAGACAGTCTACTAGGTGCTCTATTTGTAAACAAAGCTGATGAAGACTGTCAAGTACGAATTGGCACTTGCCATGGGCACTTGCCATCTCCCTCTACAAGGACTAAATCATGTACTGCTGCAGCTGCTGACCTTCAACACCCGCTGGAAGGAGTTCAGGGTGGAGAGCAGGGATGAGGCACTCTGTGCTGGTGTGGGTGGTGGTGGGGCAGGGGGGACTGGCAAGACAGGTCTTCAGATAGTTAGATATTTTCAGGAGCCAGTTTTATGAGCCCAATTCTGGTATCTCCCTATATCTAGAAACACACTAAAATCCTTCATGGTGATGACTGTTCCTCGTGACTAGAAAAAGCTTCACAAGACTAGTAGAAACCTTCTGGAAAAATATGTACTTGGTTCCATGTACTCTCCCTTCATCAAAATCAAATATATACTGACCTTTCCCCTCCGCTGCCTCTTTGGAGTAGTTTCTCAGGGCTAAATCTGAGGTGCTATCTCCAGGCTGCAGTCCTCATTTTTCCCCAAATAAAATTTATCTCACAACATTCACATTGTGCCTTTTTTTTTTTTTTTAGGTCAACAAGATCTTTGCCTTGAAGAGCTAATATTCTGCTGGGGTACAGTCAGGGCCCAGCTAGTACATACAGTTACCCAACAGATTTTTTTGTGCTTCATGCTGAAGTATGAATAGATATCCAAGGATCAGCAGGCATTTGAGGAGGGACCTAATGGGAAATAAAGCACATGTTGTTTTTCAGTTGCTCAGTTGTATCTGACTCCTTGTAACCCCATGGACTATATAACATGCCAGGCTTCCCTGCCCTTCACCATCTCCCAGAGCTTGTTCAAACTCATGTCCATTGAGTCGGTGATACCATCCAACCATCTCATCCTCTGTGGTCCTCTTCTCCTACCTTCAATCTTTCCCAACATCAGGGTCTTTTCCAGTGAGTTGGCTCTTTGCATCAAGTGGTCAAAGTATTGGAGCTTTGGCTTCAGCATCAGTCCTTCCAATGAATATTCAGGACTGATTTCCTTTACGATTGACTGGTTTGATCTCCTTGCTGTCCAAGAGACTCTCAAGAGTCTTCTCCAACACCACAGTTCAAAAGCATCAATTCTTTGGTGCTCAGCCTTCTTTATGGTTCAACTCTCACATCCATACATGACTACTGGAAAAATCATATCTTTGACTGGATGGATATAGTATGAATGGATAGCCAAGGATCAGCAGCCATTTGAAGAGGGATCCAATGGGAAAAAGAAAGAGATAAAGCACATAGAGAAAAACAAATCACAAAGAAAATAAGAAATCTTTCAAAAATGGTAACTAATATTTTTCAAGAGAAGATTCATGAAATAACAAGATCATGTTAAAAACCAATTAGAAATTTAATCAGAAATTAGATATAAATTAGTGAAAACAGTTAACCAAAGGAATGGAAAGTCTAGCTGAGGAAATCTCTAAGAAAGCAGAAGAAAACAAGGCATTGGGCAGCAGGGGAGGAAATGTAAGAATTAGAGGGACAACCCAGGAGACTAAAATATCTAACTAATAAGGGAAAGGAGATGGGAGGAAGCTATCAAAAAAATAATGGGGACTTCCCAGGTAGAGCTAGTGATAAAGAATCCGCCTGCCAATGCAGGAGACCCAAGAGAGGCAGGTTCTATCCCTGGGTCAGGAGGATCCTCTAGAGTAGAAAATGGGAACTTGCTTCAGTATTCTTGCCTGGAAAACTCCAGGGACAGAGGAGCCTGATGGGCTAGAGTCCATGGGGCCAGTCAGATGCGACTGAGCACATTCTATCAAAGAAATAATACTAGAAACTGTCTAAGAACCAAAATTTTGGAAAACTGAAAGCGTTAATCTCTCAGTCGCATACGACTCTTTGAGACCACATGGACTGTAGCCCGTCAGGCTCCTCTGTCCGTGGGATTCTCCAGGCAAGAGTACTGGAATGGGTTGTGATGCCCTCCTCCAGGGGATCTTCCTGACCCAGGGATCAACTGCATTGCAGGTGGATTCTTTACCATCTGAGCCATAGGGAAGCCCCAAACTTTTAAAGGGAGAGTGATAAAAGATTTGCATTCACACAAAGGATCAGGAATTAATCTTAGATTTCTCAGTAGCAATGCTAGAAACTAGGAGACCTTGATATCTCTAAGGGAAAATGCTTCCCAACCTAAGATTCTACTCCAGGCAAACTAGCAATTAAGGATGAGATTAGGATCATGAGCACTTCAAGACACTTAAACACATAAAGCAAAACAAATGTTTCCCAGGAAGTTCTTGGGAATATGTCCACAAAGAAGAAGTAAACAGAACGGGACATGGGATCCAGGAAACAGGGCTCTAACACAGGAAAAAGGGGAAGGGAATTCTCAGACTGTTGGTGAAAGTAAACTCAAAGGTGTAGCTGTGCAGCAGAACCAAGGGCCGGCCAACCCAGATTAGAGTAGGAGAGTGAAGGACTCCAGAAGCCTGTCTCCAAGAAAAAGGGTGCTGCCAAGCTACTGGGTGAGTATGTCCACATTGAGAGGAAGAGGGTTTGGGGATAAGTGAGTAATCAGAAAAAGAAAATAAAAATAAGTCCAGACAATATTTGAAAAGCCCTCCCAGCAATGAAGTCCCAGCACAGCCAAAAAAAGAGCAAAACAAATGACTTTATGCACATGGTTTCCTCCCAAATAAGCAACCATATTATGTTAAATTCTCACGGACGCTTCCGATTTTTTTTTAATTGTGGTAAAAAAAAAACACATGAAGAATCTGTCTGCAGTGCAAGAAACACAGATGTGGGTTCATTCCTTGGGTCAGGAAGATTCCCTGGAGGATGAAATGGTAACTCACTCCAGTATTCTTGCCTGGAAAATGCCATGGGCAGAGGAGCCTGGCAGGCTATAACCCACGGGACGGCAAAGAGTCAGACACAACTGAATGAGCAGGCACGAAAAACCAAATAAAATTATTATCACAATCATTTTCAAGTGTACAGTTCAGTATGCTAATTACATTTATATTAAGTTCCAGTATTTTAAAAATAAGGTATGTGTCAATATGAATAGACTCTTATTTTATTTAATTTTTTTGGGTGCAACGCAGCATGCTGAGTCTTAATTCCATGAACCTGCGCTGCCTGCGTTGGAAGGTGGACCACTAGACCCTGGGGAAGTCCTGATACTATCTTCTTTTTTACAGACTGTATATACATTGTTCTACACTTTGCTATTTTCATTTGCCATTATATCCTGGAGACCTTTCCGTGGAAAGCGTCCTCATTCTTCTGTCAAGTGGCTTAGTGTTCCATTGTGTGGGTGTACAGTAGTTTATTTGACCAGCTCTCTTTAGAAAGATGCTTGTTTTTTTTCCAGTACTTTACTGTTGTAAATGAATGCCACAATGAATAACTATATACACACATCGTTTCAAGTGTGCACTGCTATAGCTGCCGGACAAATTCCCTGAAGTGGGATTGCTGGGTGAAAGGGTAAATGCGTTTGTAATTTTGCTTGATATCTCCAGATCCCGCTCCATGTGAGTTGTGCTGTTTTGCCATCCCACTGGCAATATACAAAAATGCCTGTTCCCTGAAGCCTCATTCACAGACTGTGTTGTAAACTCTTGGATTTTTGCCAAGCTGATAAATGAGAAATGCTATCTCAATGTAGTTTTAATTTTCATTTATCTTATGTGTGAGATTGAGCATCTTTTTAATAATTTAAGAGCCATTTGCATTTCTTTTCTGTGAAATATTTATGTTCTTTGGCCATTTCTCTACTGGGTTGTTGGTCTTTCCGGATAATTATTAACTACAAAGAAAATAAACAGTTTTTGAAGAAATAGAATGGACCATAGTATATTACTTGGCTCAACCGTGAATAATTACTACAGTTTCATAACTATCTAAATACTTAGCATCTATCTAAATGCTAAATATTGAATTAACTTTAAGTTTGGATTTAACGACACTGGGAAAGCAGCAGCAACGTGCCTGTGTTTGTGCACTGAGGGGTAAGACATGGAGAACTAAATCCTCACCTTCCAGACGAGAAAGTCATGGAGAAAGATTAAAAAAAAGAAAGAGCAGAGAGCAGTACTCGCTAAATCAGATTGTTTAGAAATATGAAGGTAAATATCAGAGAAAGCAACTAGAAATTTTGAGGGTGGTTGCCTCTGGGCGTAGGGACTGGGAATTAGGGAGGAGTGTGACAGGGGCTATTGTTTTTCAACAAAGTTATTTAGTCCCATTTGACTTTCTAAACTACGTAATGCATTCCTGTGATAAGACAAAATTAATTATACACAATTAAAATAGGTGGTGTGTACATTACAATATAAAGCCTCCCCCTTTTCAGTAGGAAGATACAATGGAGTGTGATACACAGGAGTGTTTATGCCAGTTATTGCAGCCAGAGAAGGCAATAGCAACCCACTCCCATACTCTTGCCTGGAGAATCCTAGGGACAGAGGAGCCTGGTGGGCTGCCGTCTATGGGGTTGCACAGAGTCGGACACGACTGAAGTGACTTAGCAGTAGCAGCATTACAGCCAGAAGGATTAAAGGGGACTGAAGAAGGCCCAAGAAGCAAACGAAGTCATGTTTACAGCAAAGTCTCAACTGATGCTGAAGTTGAAGCTCCAATACTTTGGCCACCTGATGTGAAGAACTGACTCCTTGGAAAAGACTCTGATGCTGGGAAAGATTGAAGGCAGGAGGAAAAGGGGACAACAGAGGATGAGATGGTTGGATGGCATCACCAACTTGGTGGACATGAGTTTGAGCAAGCTCTGGGAGGTGGTGATGGACAGAGAAGCTTCCGTGCTGCAGTCCATGGGGTCGCACAGAGTCGGACAGGACTGAGCGACAGGACGGACGGACTGACTGGCTCCTCCAAAGGACAGAGCACGCGTGCTCAGTCGCCAAACTGTGTCTGACTTTTTTTGACCCCGTGGACTGTAGCCCACCAGGCTCCTCTGTCCATGGAGTGGGTTGCCATTTCCTTCTCAGGGGATCTTCCCAACCCAGAGATCAAACTCACATCTCCCCAGTGTCTGCATTGGCAGGAATTTACCACTGAACCACCAGGGAAGCCCCCCAAAGTCATAGGCCAACTTATGTTTCCATCCACAGAGGAATAATAGGGACTATCCTCTACTTTCCTGCATTAAACAACTAAAAAATAGACGAACCAATTGAAACAATGATATTCAGACAATGGACAACGGCAGAACAGGATGGTGATCCCTGAGAGACAGAAAACAAACAGGATGAACTCTTAAGATTTCCCAAGATTGCTTCCTGAAGAGAATTTCCAGGCGATGATGTGTGTGTGTGGCGGGGGTCGGGGGCGACCAGGCTGAGTCTGGTGGTCTCCCAGAATTGAGGAGAGGGAGCTGGGAATGTGGGGAGGCCGCGGTGAGCAGTTCACAGGCCAGGACACTGAAGAGGAGAGAGCTGCGTGGAGACAGAGTTCTGGAGATCCGCAGAGCATTCGCTCCAGGCCGTCAGTTGTGTGCTGAGCAGTGTACACGTGCAGAAGTAGAACCACAGGGAAGGTGGCCATCCCCTGAGCTCAGACAATGCCAAGCATACTTTGTGTTCCTGTTAACAGAACCAAAATTGGGTCTGCTTGCCTACGCAATGTAAAGCCAGCGGATTGACACCAAGTTGTGGAGAAAGAGGGGGCAGAGTTTATTGCAGGGTGCCAAGCAAGGAGTCCAGGCATCTAGTTCTTAAAAGATCTGCACTCCTGGGTGCTTTCTTGAGAAAGGATTTTCCAGACAGGGTGAGGGAAGGGGGTTGTAGGGTACGTGATCAACTCATGGACATTCTTCTGCTTGGTGGGTGGTGAGGTAATCTGGAGTCAACATCATGAACCTTCTGGTTCCAGCTGGTCTGGGACAGCATATAGTTAACATCTTCCACCTGTGGGATTTCAGTATCTGCAAAACAGCTCAAAGGATATGGTTCAAGATATTGTCTATAGCCCTAGTGGAGGAACTGAAAGTCCTGAACTTCATTTAATGGCTAAACTATTATTATTTTGTCTTGCTTGACTGTTTTCCTTTGTTTCTACATTTCCTCACTTCTCTGGTTAAATTTATTCTTTGGAACTCGGGGAAAGCCTAGGAGGCTAATGTTTTTCTACAAACAAGAAGGCAAGTGGAGCGCGTGGGGCAGGTTTGTCCTGGGCAAGCTCCAAATCTCCCACCAGCCAAAGTGAACAGAATGCCTAACAGTTACCATTCTGTGCCAGGTATTCATCTATTGCCTCGAGCTCTAAATTGATTCTTCATTTCCTGCTCTGGGACAGTAGAGATGAACTCTTTAAATATATTTTGTTATTTCAAAATTATTTTTTCTTCCAGTTTTGAGATATAATTGACATACAGCATTGTATAAGTTTAAGGTGCATAGCATAATGATTTGACTTACATGCATTATGAAACGATTGCCACAATGAGGTTAGTGAACCTTCCACCATCTCATACAGGTACAAACCAAAAAAAAAAAAAAGAACGAAAATATATTTTTAACTAAAAAAAAAGAGAAATATTATTTCCTTATGGTAAGAACTCTTAGGATTTACTGTTTTAACAACTTTCATATATAATATGTAACAGTATTAATTAGATTAATCATCTTGTACATTATATCCCTAATCTTAAGCTCCTGGAGATCTGCTCAGTCCCCCAGGGCCTAAGGAATCTTATGACTCACAAGGTGAAACAAACAACACCATAAAAGTTAAAAAAAGGACTTCCCTGGTAGTACAGTGGATAAGAATCTGCCTGCCCATGCAGGAGACAGGGATTCATTCCCTGGTTAAGGAAGATTCCACATACCATGGGAGAAGGCAATGGCACCCCCACCCCAGTACTCTTGCCTGGGAAATCCCATGGACGGAGGAGCCTGGTAGGTTACAGTCCATGGGGTCTCGAAGAGTCGGACACGACTGAACGACTTCACTTTCACTTTTCACTTTCATGCATTGGAGAAGGAAATGGCAACCCACTCCAGTGTTCTTGCCTGGAGAATCCCAGGGACGGGGGAGCATGGTGGGCTGCCGTCTATGGGGTCGCACAGAGTTGGACACGACTGATGCGACTTAGCAGCAGCAGCAGCAGCAGCCACATACCATGGACCAACTACGCTCGTGTGCTGCAGCTACTAAGCCTATGCTCTAGAGCCTTTGACTGCAGCTACTGAAGCCTATGCACTTGGGGCCTGTGCTCTGCAATGAGAGAAGCCCCTGCAATGAGAAGCCTGTGTGCTGCAATGAAGAGTAGCCCTCACTCACCACACTAGAGAAAAGTCCTAATGCAGGAATGAAGACCCAGCACGATCCAAAATAAAAAAAAATACTAAAAGTGTTAAAAAAAGAAAACATGTCTAAAAAAAAAGTTAAAGAATAATCAGAGCTGCATTGTTATGATGCAGGGAACGCAGGTTCGATCCTTGGTTGGGGAACTAAGATCCTACATATACTGTGGAGCAACGAAGCCTGTGCGCTGCAACTACTGAGCCCATGCACTGCAACTAGAGAGTCCATATACTGCAGTGAAGGCTCCACATGATGCAGTGAAGATCCTGACCTGATGTGACCAAATGAATTAATTTTAAAAAGTGAAACTTTTGGCAAAACAGGTGCATAATACAGTGATTTGTTATTGCTTTTTTGGTTGACTTACTTATTTTCGGCTGTGCTGGGTCTTCGTTGCTGCGCATAGGCCTTCCCTCTAGTTATGCTGATGGGGGGCCACTCTCTAATCGCAGTGCATGGGATTCTCATTGTGGCGGCTTCTTTTGCTGCAGAGCACCAGCTCTAGTTGTGGGGCTTCAGTGGTTGCTGCTCAAGGGTTCTAGAGCACAGGTTCAGTAGTTGTGGTGCGTGGGCTTAGTTGCCTCATGGCATATGGAATCTTCCTGGACCGGGGATTGAACCTGTGTCCCCTGCGTTGGCAGCTGGATTCTTAGCCATTAGACCACCAGGGAAGCCCTGATATTTTGACACAGTCTGCAATGATCACCTTTGCTTTGGGCATGATGTTGTGTGTGTGTGCTGTGCTGAGTCGTGTGCAACTGTTTGCCATCCTGTGGACTGTAGCCCGCCAGGCTCCTCTGTCCATGGAATTTTCCAGGCAAAAATGCTGGAGTGGGTCGCCATTTCCTCCTCCAGAGGATTTTCCAGACCCAGGAATCAAACCCACATCTTCTGTGTCTCCTGTTTTGGCAAGTGGATTCTTTACCACTGCACCACCTGGGAAGCTTGGGCACGCTGTTAAGCTCTGTCAGTGGAGGAGCTGGAGAGACAATGTGGGAGGAAGATTTTTTCCTTCTGGATTCTGGTGTGCTGTCTCTGCGGGCTTCTGTAGTTAATGCAGCTTCTCAGGTGCAGCTGGGGGAGGGCTCATCCTTGGAAACTTTCTCTCAGCCCTAGAAGTAGTGGCTGTTCCTGATATCTTCTATTCTTGTATGTCTTTCGGAGAAGGCAACGGCACCCCACTCCAGTACTCTTGCCTGGAAAATCCCATGGGCAGAGAAGCCTGGTAGGCTGCAGTCCACGGGGTCCCTACGAGTCAGACACGATTGAGCAACTTCACTTTCATTTTTCACTTTCATGCATTGGAGAAGGAAATGGCAACCCATTCCAGTGTTCTTGCTTGGAGAATCCCAGGGATGGGGGAGCCTGGTGGGCTGCTGCCTATGGCTGAGCCATAGATGGGGGAGCCGTCTATGGGGTCGCACAGAGTCGGACACGACTGAAGCGACTTAGCAGCAGCAGCAGCATATGCCTTTAGAGTTCTGTTTATTTCTTACTAGTGAATGTCTTGTTACAGTTATGTTCCTGGCTGATACGTGGGCATCAGGTAGACTTCTCAGAAGAGTATTACCTCAGTGACCAGGGCAAATTAGCCCTAAATGAAATGCTATTTTGGTCTTGACAAATGGCACTTAAAAGCAAGTTTTAAAAGGTCAACCTGTTTTCAAGTAACTTAGCTGTGTCCATGAATGAGGCTAAAAAATATTCAAAGCAATTTAAACAAAAAAGTCCAGTACCAAACATCATAAAATTCAGTGTCTGACATCCAACTGATAATTACCACACATGCAAAGAAGAGGAGAAATAAGACCCAAAATGAGGAAAATAAACCAACCAAAATAGATCCAGGAATAACACAGATGATAGAATTAGTAGTCAAAGGATTTTAAGTAACTATTATTAAATATATTCCATGTGTTTGGGAAGATGAAGAAATACAGAAACATGATAAGGAAAGATATGAAAGAGATAAAATTAGACATCAATTGAACTTCTGGAAATGAAAATTACAGGGACTGGGATGAAAAATACACTGGATATATATATATATAAATATATATAAATAATATAATATATATCAGGCTCTACTACAAAGCCACAGTCATTAAGACAGTGTGGTACTGGCACAAAGACAGAA
>SJYV01042861.1:31982-52143 GCA_006410875.1 Neotragus pygmaeus | reverse complement strand
ATTTATAATATATATTTATATAAATAATATATATTATAAATATATATATATATATTTAGCTAAGAAGTGGATTTATTCAGATTCAGAGAGAAGCACGCTCCACAGACAGAGTGTGGGCCACAAAGGGTGAGTGTGGCCTGGATGGAATTTAAAGCAGATTAGACACCACAGAGAAAAGGCGGATGAACTTGAAGACTTAGCAATAGAAAGTAGCCAAAATGAAACACAGAGAGGAAAAAGACAGAAGAAGAAAAAGGAGAGGAGGAAGCAGTAGTTGTAGAAGCAGGGCTCAGAGAGCCCTGGAATAATATCTAGTAGCACATATACCTGTTTGAAGAGCCAGGAAAGTGGGGAGAGGGGTGACAAAAAAATATTTGCAGAAATAATGGTCAAGAGATTTTGCACTTTTGACAAAAACTATAAACGCATATATCTAAGAATCTCAGCAAACCCATAAGAAATATGAAAGCACATCATAATCTGCCTAATCACTGCTGAACACCACTGATGCAGAGAAAATCTTAAGAGCAGCTAGAGCAAAAAACATATTAAGAGGAAAAAGAGAAGCAGACTTCTCATCAGAAACCACACAAACCTGAGACAATGGAGCAATGTCTTTAAAATTCTAAAAGATAAAGCTGTCAACCGAGAATTCAGGGGAGATGTCTTTCTAAACTGAAGAGGGAAAAAAGATGCATCCAGACATTCAAAAGCTGAAAGAATTCATCACCAGCAGACCTGCACTATAAGAAAAATTTTAAAGTCCTTCAAGCAGAAGAAAAATGATACCAGATGGAAATCTCTGTCTACACAAAGGAATGAAGAGCTCCAGAAATGATAAATATATGGGGAAATACAAAAGACTATTTTCTTGCTTTAAATTTCTCTTTAAATGATGGTGGAGGAATTAAAATAAAAATATTAATATGAGTGGGATTTATGGGATATGTAGAAGAAATAAAGTGCAGGACAACATCAGCACAGGCTTGGAGGTGGGAAACAGGCAGAAATGAAGTGCTTCCATGATAAATAAACTGCACTATAAATAAAGTGGCCTAATATTACTTAATGAAGATAGTCTATGATATGCTAAAGATGTATTCTGTAATCCTAGAGGAGCCATGAAAAAAAAAAAAAAAAACCAACGTATTAAAGTATAACTTAATAAGGTAGTAAAGAAAATAAAATGGAGTCACGGGCACAGGCACCCACAGGGCCTCGCTGGCTGTCCGCTCTGCAGACTGAGCTCTTGGGTTGGGTTGCTCGGGCCAGAGGGGCGGGAGGGGAGGGGCCGTGTCCCACTGAGCCTCCAGCTGTTTAGGACAGAATGTCAAGTGAAGTGAAGTGAACTCGCTCAGTCGTGTCCGACTCTTTGCGACCCCATGGACTGTAGCCTATCAGGCTCTTCCGTCCATGGGCTAATAAGTACTGTCAAAAAAGAGCTTCCTCTCCTGCCACCTTCTGGCAGTAAATCCAGCCTATTTTTAACTCAGGCCTCTGCTTAAGTGCTTTTGGCTAAAAGAGAACCTGTCACTTCTGGCTCCCCCGCTGTCCCCAGCCCCCGGAGGCTCACGGGCTCCTGAGATACGCCCAGCTGCCCCTCACTCGCTGCGGGTGTCGCTGCCAACACCCAGGGCAGGCGGCCTCAGCCCGGGCGCAGATGTGCGAGAAAAACTTCTAGGGGGCGCCATGCACACGGAGACGATGGGAACACAGCTCACGGGGGTAGTCCTGGGAGGGAATGGGACCTCAGACTCCTGCTGGAGAGGGGCGTGTGTGTGTGTGTGTGCGTGCATCAAGCCGCTCCGTGTGAAAAGGATGTGCTCCGCTGCGAATGTGAATGTGTTTGTGACTGCTTATGCTATGAAACGTAAACAACAGCCTCTGCCCTTTGGGGAGCCGCCCCCTCTGCCTGGCCTGTCTTTCCTCCTAGTCCGCCAGCCAACTCCCACACGCTAGCTGGCAATCTGCCACCCATCCCGCACGCCTCTTGTCTCCCCAGAAGCCTTCTCTGACAGGCCCTGCCTCCAGGCCCAGCCAAATGGCCCTTTCACTCTGAGTTGTACACCAGAGTGAAGGGTTGTATACCTTGCATAAGGTCTAAGAGTATGCTTTAGCACAGGGCCAGGGCGTGCTTAGCCCTCAAGGAATGAGGAATGCTCTCAAGGCGGGTTGTGAGCCCTTCCTAGGGGCCAGACCAGGTCCTGGCAGGCCTCAGTACACAGAGGGGTGCCAGGATAACCCTCCAGGCTTGGTCTGGGGCGTCTGTGCCCAGAGTGGAAATTGCTGGTGCCCAGAGAGGTGGATGTGGGCACATTGCCCCACACAGAGTGGGACAAGCTCTGTTGGTCCATCCCCATGTTGGTCCCCCAGGCTCAGGGTCTGGTGTGTGTGTGTGTGCACACGTGCGCGGGCAAGGATGTCTGTGGTGTGCAGAGGCGGTCCGTTTCATTGTTGTCTTCCTGTTGAGCAGCCTATGGCAGGAATGGGGGTGTTGCTCAGGGCCCCCTGGGAGGAGCTGTGGTGGGCATCTGTGTCTAACGCCCACGTGGATGAGTGTCTCTGTACACGTGGCAGTGGGTGAGAAGCCCCTCGTTATGCGTCTGAGTGTGTCTGGGCACATCCCGGGGGCCCTGGGGTTTGTTTTTGTGTCCTGTGTGGCTGTTGATGCGACCTGTGGGTTCCAGAGGGTGTGAATGTGGCTCTGCTCCCGCCCTTAGACGTCCCCGGACTCCAGACTTGGTCCAGTCGGTTTGGCTGCTTCCCTGCCCGGCAGGAAACACTGTTCAGTTGGGACTGTCAGAGTGGTCTGTGTTGGCAACTGTCATCCATCGGATCCCAGTCCTCAAGTGTGTCACCCTGTGTGACCCTGGATGCACGTGTGGTTACTGCCTGGGAGCCCCTCCACCTGTGTGTGGGCTTGAGTTCGCTGAGTGTGTCAGACAGTGTGACCTTCCTGTGTGTGCTGGGTGCCTGTGAAGGGTGGGAGTGTGACTTGGAAGTGTGTTGAGCACACACGCCTGAATGTGTGGAAGTGGCGGAGTGTGTGTCAGGGGTCTGCCCACGGGGCGGGGGCAGAGGTGGGGGTGCCGCTGGGCCTGCAGGGCCTGGGCTGCTCCCTCGGCCCAGGGAGGCCCCTTCCACTGCAGCTGTGTAAACAGAGGCCCTGCCTTCCTTTCTGAGGCCCCTGCAGGGCTGTCATCCCCCACCGCCGCCCCCTCCTGGAGCAGGGAATTTAATTGACTGTGTGGGGTCGCCAGTTTGTGAAGTTATATGACTGGGTGTGAATTGAAGTGTGCAAAATTGTGTGTGAGGCTGAACGCAAGGCCAGAGTGTCCCCCCTGGCCAACAGCAGCCTCTCAGGGGCAGGTTGGGAGACTCCAGGCCACGAACTGAACTCTCTCCGGTCCCCAGGCCAGTCTGTCCACGGTTTTGTAGCCAAGTATGGTAACAGCCCCCTAATTACCCGTGGCCAGACGCAGTGGCGAAAGCCAGGAGTGTGATGCTGGCCTTCTGGAGGAAGGGCCGCATCTGCTCCTCCTCTCTTCAGCCTCTGTGGAAACCGGAGCCCAGGCCTCCCCGGCTCACATCTCAGGTGGCATCACTGGCTCTGCCTGCAGCTGCTCTTCCGGCTCTGGACCCATGGCATCCTGGCTGGCTCCAGCCTAGCACATCTGGGCTGTTTCTCTGTGTCAGCATCACGCTTGCCAGTCAGACATCCAAGGTGAGCTACCCAGCCTGTGGGTCCCCAGCACTTCCCACTCTGTCCCTCCGGCTAGCCCTCGCCCCTGCCTAGCTCATGTCCTTCACACCCCTGCGACCCTTATCCAAGTCACATCTCTTGGTCCCAGCTCATGCCCCTCCATTTCAACCTCTGCCCCAGCCCAGCCCATGTCACCGTCACACCTACCCCATGGCCCGTGTCCCCCTGCCCAGCCCATGCTCCTGGGTTTGCCGACTGGGCAGAAGAGGGAGGGTAAGGGGGACTACAGAAGGTTTCAGAGCTAAGTAGCTCTAAGCTGGACAGCTGTGGACGGGGCCCAGGTCCTCTTTCAACTCCAAAGCTTCTAGAACTGAAGGGAGGGAGAGAAGGGGGTCAGGGGTCAGAGAAATTCTGAGATGAAAGATGGGTGGGGAGGTCTCCACCCTGCCCCAGACTCCAAAACATGCTGAGCCCAAAGCAGCCCCCAGGGCAGCCCTCAGGCCCCGCTCAAGAGCCAACACCCACCCTTGCAGGCCCCCAACCCCAGGAACAAGGCTTTGAGCCCTCCCTGGATTGCCCATGGCCCTGAAGACCTCACATCCAGAAGTGGGGGATGTGGCTAGCTATCTAACCTCGCTCCTCCAGCCAAAGTTGTTAGTTGTGGCTGCTGTTTCTCACCCTGGGGAGGGTAGGAAGGAAAGGATGTGTGAGCGTCTCTGTCTGTCCATGTCTTGGGATGTACCTTTGAGGACCCTCTGGGAATCCCGGCGTGTGTTGCTACGACCCTTCTTGAGGCCCGTGTGGAGGCGAGCAGAACTAGACATCAAGGGGGAGAGGACCCTGCNCAGCCTCTGTCTCTTATACACATCTATGTACCTTTGAGGACCCTCTGGGAATCCCGGCGTGTGTTGCTACGACCCTTCTTGAGGCCCGTGTGGAGGCGAGCAGAACTAGACATCAAGGGGGAGAGGACCCTGCCAGGGTGGGGGGTGGGGGGGAGGTGGTGCCCGGACATCTGGAGCTGGCTTTCCCAGTCTAAAGCCAGCACAGCTCACTGAATTGAACTTCCCTGGCCTTAGGGCCCTGTTCTTCGGGGGTGTGGCCAGGACTCCAGTGGTGTCTCAGGTCCCGGGGGCACCATCTAGCAGCCATCAGTAGAATCTAGGGGCATCCCAGTTGCTGGGGTGTGGAGCAGGAAGGAAGTGTCTTAGCCTGGCTCCCTGCGCCCTGCTGCTGTACTTCCCCTTCCCCCCAGCATCCTGCTCAGTCCTGTAGCCCAGCTGTGCATGTGGTTCTGCGCTCTCCTTTCCTGCTTTATCTTCTCCATCAGCAGCTATTGAGCCTGGATAGTAGGCCCCTTTCCTGCCTGCCTACCACCCCTGCCCTCACTCACTCTCACCTCCAGCCTTTGCTTTCAGGCTGGCCCACCACGGGCTTCATCTCACCTCCGCCTGGGCCAGGACGTGCTGGGCTATGCAGATCTTTGGGCCCCAAGGCGGAGGCCCTGTGCCTGGCAGGCTCAGGGTCATGGTACCTGTGTATCTAACTGCTGAGTCCTCACCCTCTTACATGCTCTGGAAACTAAAGCCTTGCCTGAAGGGTATCCCAGCAGCATCCCAGAGCTTCCTGAAGCCCCAGCCTGGGGGAAAATGAAGAGATATTGATGTGTGTGGTGCTTCCTCCTTAATCCCTGCCTATGGGGATTTAAGAGGTTTCAAAGACCAGGCCGAAATTCCTGGGAAGATGCAGATCTTCCCTTCTGGGGTATCACAGTCTGGTAGGAAAAATGGGGGCTCAGGACGCCTGAGTTCCATTCTTGGGTCTGCCGTGGATATCGAAGTGACTGTGGGCAACTCACTTGCTCTCTCAGAGCCTCGGTTTTTATGTATGTAAAACGTGGGCTTCAGATTGGCTCCTCCAGTCCGGGTCTGAGGTCCTTTGATGTCTTTCCCCAAGAACTCTGATTGACTTTGGTGGATGAGGTGGCAGGAGGCAGTCAGGATTTGTGGGGAAGGGCTCCAGGTGGTGGTTCAGGGTCCAGTGTTCAGAGCACAGGGACAGGCAACTCCACTTTGAATGCCAGCCTTGAGGACATGGCCTCTTAGACCCTCAAGTTTTCTCATCTGTGCTATTGGTTGAGCAAGACTTCCAAAGGCGCGGTGCACGCAATGCATGTAGAGCAATGGGCAGGGAGCCAGGCCCATAGTAGGTACTGAGTGAATGAAAGCTGGCTTGGTCTAGCTCCTGCTCCACTGACTGGCCTTTTTACAGCCTTCCCATTTTTAGACTATTTTTTTTTAATTTAATTTTTATTTATTTACTTGACTGCTCCAGGTCTTAGTTGCAGCACGTGGGATCTTGAGTTGTGGCATGCAGGATTTAGTACTTCAACCAGGGATCGAACCTGGGCCCCCTGCATTGGGAACACAGAGTCTTAGCCACTGGACCACCAGGCAAGTCCCCCATTCTTGGATTTTTTTAAACTCACTAGGCTCTCCCCATCCCAAGCTGCCCAGCTCCTGCCCCATGTGGCCCTGGGGTTGGAGGGAGCTGGCAGCCTGGGGCCCACAGCTGTGGCTCCTTTATGGGACAAACCCATTCTCCTCAGCCTTCAAGGTCCTCTGGACTGCCCGGCAGGGCCCCAGCTCTGTGTATCTGCTCCTCCTGTGTCCCCAGGCTAGAGTGTGGTTTTCCCTCCGGGTTCCTATAGCCTCCTGCCATTTACTAGTGTAACTCCTGATTGTATGTTCATATGTGTGCGTGTTACTGATTCCTCTTCACCTATCATCACACACACGTAACCCATGCTGAATTATGATCCTGAGGCTAAAAACTGGGTCTTCTTTGTATCCTCAGTCCCCAGGATAGGGCCTAGCACTCAGCAGGTGCCAATAAATGTCTGTTGAATCCGTGAACAACTGGATCCATGAGCCTAACTTTTCAAGTCTTGTCTTCACATCGGGAGCCTCAGACTACTGCGCTGACCTTCCCTGCTCCTTTCCCCACCTGCCCTCCCACTCCCATTCCCCCAGCTCTGCTGGTGGAAAATCTGCCCAACCTCCAGCGTCCAGTTGAAATTCCATTTCCTGTGTTGCATGAGTATAGCGCAGGAGAAGACACAGTCCCTGCTGCCCAGAGACTCATAGTGCAGCTGGTAAGAGCCACAGGACACACAGGAGGGGCGCTCACCAGGACCAGCCTGCCCACATAGTGCCCTGGTGGGGATGGAGTCCCAGCTAGGCAATGAAGAAAGTGGCACCCGCTCTCAGGCCAGGGAGCTTGGCTGGGCAAGGGCCGCCTGGATAGATTTTAGCCCCTATCAGCAACCCCTCACTGCCCTCCCAAAGTGCCCACCTGAACAACCCTGACCTCATCTGGCTTGGGAGGGGCTATGACCTTTGACTGCTTCCACCGTGGTCCCATCTTTTTTATTATTATTATTTGGCCACACCATACAGCATGTGGGATCCCGTTTCCCTGAACAGGGATTGAACTCATGCCTCCTGCATTGGAATGCAGATTCTTATGCAATGGAATGCATTCCCTGGACTGCCAGGGAAGGCCCTGTCCCAGCTTTCACTTTCTGTCCCCTCAGTCTCCTGATGGACGCAGGAGGCTGTAGTTATGTGCGGCCCCAGCACCAGCAAACTCTCAGCCTTTGGACCATGATATTTTCTGTTTGTTTTTGTTGTTTCTTTATTTTTGGCTGCGCTGGGACTTCATTGCCGCGCGCAGGCTTTCTCTAGTTGCAATGGGAGGGGGTACTCTAGTTGTGTGTGGGCTTTTCACTGCGGTGGCTTCTCTTGTTTGCAGAGCATGGACTCTGTAGAGTGAGGGCTCAATAGTTGTGTCACAAGGGTTCAGTTGCCCCACGGCACATGGAATCTTCCTGGACCATAGATCTAACCCATATCCCCTGAATTGGCAGGTGGATTCTTAACCACCAGACCACCAGGGAAGTCCAGCCATAACTTTTTAAACGGAAAAAAAAATTTCAAAGGATTGTAAAGGAAACCAATTATATTGAAACACAGTTATCAAAACATCTACATTTTTTGGTATAGTAATATATATGCTTCTTTATTAACACATTAAAAACAAGATCTAACAACTACGGTTATTTCAAAGTAGTGATGAGAGTAAATGCTGTTTTGCAATATCTTCAAAAACTATAACACATTCTGAACACATCTGTGATTTCTGTTGGTTACAAAGTCACAGGCACTCTTAAAACTACTGTGGCTTATTGCCCGTACATAGGAGAATGGTAAATTTCAGTTACAGGTGAGTAAAAGTAAAGATATAATTTTTTCCTATCTAGTTTCACAACCCCTTGAAATCCATAGACCCCAGTCAAGAACTTCTGGTTACAGAATAGAATGGGAAGGAAAGGAGAAAACCATCACCATTGAGCCTTATATTCCCTCTGCCATTTAATCTTGACACCAGTCCTGTGAGAGATGTATTATAACCTAGATTTTCTGATGAGATACTTGCAGCTCAGAGAGGTTGAGTGTGCTGCCCAAAGTCATCCAGGCCCTGCTCAGAAGCCTTTATTTCTCCTCCACACAGAGGTGTCTCCTTAGGGGAGATGAGCTACAGAACAAGATGTTCAGCTGACCCTTTGGCCCTAGAGTCCTGTCTCCTCCCCAGGCCTTGTGACCTGTGGGGTTTATTTAACCAGTGTACAGAAGAGTGATGGCCCCTGGAAATCACACACACTCAGTTATTTTTATCTCCAGTTTATTTTTTTTAGACTAAGAGCAGAGTATGAAAGTCACAGCCAAAGCACTTGAAAAAGGCCCAGGAGGATGGGTGGGACCACAGAGGATGGGCCGAATCTGGTAGCCCTGCGCCACGTCGACTGTCACACTGAGGATTGGGTCACACCACGTTGGCACGTGTGACAGTCCTTTGGGAAAGCCTCGAGGGAAAGCAACAAACCCCCTGTGTCAACTCGACGGGAAGCCTGACCCTGCTGCTACAGCTAGGGAGGAATGCGGAGGTGCATGTCTCCACTCNGCAAAAAACAAATCAATTTAATACATGCAAAACTTATTTTTTTTCCTGAAACCTGTGCTAAGATCAAAAAGCAACAGATTATCAAATTAAGACTATCTTCAAGATAAAATTTTAAAAAGTCTAGCTAGATAAGGGGGATCCAAATACTCTAATAAAAAAAAATCACTTTAAAAATGTTTTAACCTCTGATTTATTTGTTTAGACTAAGAGCTGAGTACAGAATTCCCAGCCAAAGCACTGGAAAAGCCCAGAGAATAGGTGGGGACTGAAGGGGATGGGGAGGCAGGGTAAGGTTCTGGGCTGGGAGTGAAGAGCGGGTAAGGTTGTTTGAAGGTCCTCAAAAGTGTCTGTTCATTCATAGGTCCTGAATTATTCACAGAAGACAAAAAAAGGGGGCATGGGTCCTCCAGTATGGAGCCTAGCCTGGTGGGGAAGGGGTCTGAAGCTGGAGGGGGAAGTCAAGGAAGGTCAGGGGGTTAAGGAAGGGGAGGGACTCTGTCCGTCTGTACATTATATATAGATATATAGAGTCTGTACATGCCTGCCTGGCACCCCAATGCCCATCCCTTGTCACCCTTGTCCACTGTCGGCGGCCCCCCGCAGTGGTGTCTGCTTGTAAACTTGGATTCAATCTAAACCACGGTCCTGGGAGTGGGAGTGGGAGGAGGACGTGCTTATTGCTGTAAACAGGGGAGGGGGGGCAGGTGGCGCCACCCCCTCACCCATCTAGTCCCCTCCCTGTGTTCTGGCCCTGGAAGAGAGTGGCTGGGGGTGTCTCCCACACTTCAATTTGCTCTCTCTGGGGCACATTTGTCTCTCGGAGGGGGACAAAGGGGGAGGGCACCAGGGGTCACAAAATGTACCCTGGGGCAGGGAGTCCTGAGCACTGCCCTTTACAGCTCCCGGGTTTGGTACCAAACATTACCAGAGCCACAAGGCCACCTGGGACCCGTGGCTGTCCCTGTGCCTGGTCCACTACAGTGCCCTACTTGGTGGAGAGGGGACAGAAGGGGTGAGCACAGATGTATGGTGCAGACCCCACTTCCAGCCGTCGGAGGAGGGGTCTAGGCCCCACGGCTAGGCTTCCCTGGAGAGGCCAAAGGCTCCCTGCTCTGTCCCAGCCCCGCCCCAACTCTCCCCTCCAAGGGAGGGGGCAGAGCTAGGAGGCCAAGAGTGTCATCAGGAAGAAGGCGATGCCCACCGCCAGGGGCAGATGTTCCCGCTTGGGGCTGGTACCGCTGATGCTCTTCTCAAGCTTGGGCACCTGGGGGTTCTCTCCCTCAAAGTCTTCTGTGGATAGATGAAGAGACAGACTGGTGAGAGCCGGGCTGCGCGCTGGGGAGGGAACACGCGGCAGCGGTAGCAGCAGTGGAGCGGGGGACGGAACCACCACGGGGGTGGTNATATATAGATATATAGAGTCTGTACATGCCTGCCTGGCACCCCAATGCCCATCCCTTGTCACCCTTGTCCACTGTCGGCGGCCCCCCGCAGTGGTGTCTGCTTGTAAACTTGGATTCAATCTAAACCACGGTCCTGGGAGTGGGAGTGGGAGGAGGACGTGCTTATTGCTGTAAACAGGGGAGGGGGGGCAGGTGGCGCCACCCCCTCACCCATCTAGTCCCCTCCCTGTGTTCTGGCCCTGGAAGAGAGTGGCTGGGGGTGTCTCCCACACTTCAATTTGCTCTCTCTGGGGCACATTTGTCTCTCGGAGGGGGACAAAGGGGGAGGGCACCAGGGGTCACAAAATGTACCCTGGGGCAGGGAGTCCTGAGCACTGCCCTTTACAGCTCCCGGGTTTGGTACCAAACATTACCAGAGCCACAAGGCCACCTGGGACCCGTGGCTGTCCCTGTGCCTGGTCCACTACAGTGCCCTACTTGGTGGAGAGGGGACAGAAGGGGTGAGCACAGATGTATGGTGCAGACCCCACTTCCAGCCGTCGGAGGAGGGGTCTAGGCCCCACGGCTAGGCTTCCCTGGAGAGGCCAAAGGCTCCCTGCTCTGTCCCAGCCCCGCCCCAACTCTCCCCTCCAAGGGAGGGGGCAGAGCTAGGAGGCCAAGAGTGTCATCAGGAAGAAGGCGATGCCCACCGCCAGGGGCAGATGTTCCCGCTTGGGGCTGGTACCGCTGATGCTCTTCTCAAGCTTGGGCACCTGGGGGTTCTCTCCCTCAAAGTCTTCTGTGGATAGATGAAGAGACAGACTGGTGAGAGCCGGGCTGCGCGCTGGGGAGGGAACACGCGGCAGCGGTAGCAGCAGTGGAGCGGGGGACGGAACCACCACGGGGGTGGTAAGAATCGGTGCCCCCAGGGGAAAGACATGCAAGAGGAGCAGGCACCGGGGAGGGGGCTGCGGTTCCAGCAGTGGCCACCAGAGGGCGCTGCGCAGACTCACCCAGCACGTTGATCTTCACATTGGGGCCCATGGTGAACTGGGGGAGAGTGGGGACCGGCTTCTCCCCGGAGTGCGATGCTGCGGGGTGGGGTGCGGGTGGGGAGAGAGGAGGGGAGAGTCAGGGCCAGGATCCCCTCCCCCTGCTACAGCTGGGGAGCGAGTCCCCCTCGCCTGTGCCCTCCACCTCCACCCCCAGGAAGCCAGGGAAGCCCCAAAGCAGGGGAGCCAAGGGTGGGGTCGCGGCTGGGAGCCGATTATACTCACTGGAGGCGCAGCAGACGAACACCTTCATCCTCAGACACTTCCAGTGCAGGTTGTGGGTGGGCGTGGCTGGGGAGGAGACTGGGCCTGAGTGGCTTTTTCTCCAGATGTTCTACCCCGTGCCCTCCTCGCTCAGAAACTCTCTTCACTCCCTCCAGACTGCCCCTCTTGCGCAGTGTCCTTCAGTACCTCCTCCACCCTTTAGGCATTCGTCGTGGTGGCTCTGCCGTTAGCCCTAGAAGCTCCTGGGGTCCTATCCCTCAATAAACTGAACCCTGAGGTCCCGCCTCCGAAACGTCCCTCACAGAAACAGTGACTCTGTGACCTTTGGGAATGCCACTAGACCTCTTTTCTTAGCCTCACGACCCTGAGCTGGAACCCTGAGGGCCTCGGCTCCCACGCCTCATCCTGGGGTATCACTTGGAGCGACAGAGACCTAGCGCCTGCAGCGCGGGCCGGCCCCCGGCCCCTCGGGACTCCACCCCCTAGCACTTAGGCCCCGCCCCGGCCCGCCTCCAGGCCGTCGCTTACAGATGTAGTAGTACTCGTGGCCGGCGTGGAACTCGTAGCCCAGAGAGAAGGCGCTGTAGCGCTGGAACTTCTCCGAGAACTTGATGGGGCTGTGGGGCGCGTGCGGTCGGTTGCACTCCCAGCGCTTGGAGCCTTGGCTGGCGTTGCAGGTGCGGTAGCCGTCCCGGCTCACCATATACAGCACGTACTGCTCCGCCCCGCCTCCGGGCCCTGGCCCCGCCCCGGGGCCCACCCCGGAGCCGTTGTAGTGCGGGCAGTAAATATCCAGATAATCGTTCACGTTCACCTGCACCGTGTAGCCCTCTCGCCGCAGGCTGTGGGGGAAGGAAGCGGGTCAGAGAGAAGAAACCCAAAGCCAACCCGTTTTCCACCTCACCTCTCCGCAGACCTTCCCTAGGGTCCTTAGAGTCTCCAGCTTTCCTTCTGAGCTTCCTCTCCTCTCAGTCCCTTTCTCTATCCCCAGGGCCCTAGTGCCTCCAATCCCCTCACTATCTTTCCAGGCCCACTCCTGGTTCTGCCCTTCTCCTGGTAGCCACTAGAGGGTAGCAGAGACGCAGGGAAGCCCGGCCGGCCTCCAAAGGAAAAGAGGCGGGGGAGAAGGGTGGAGGGAAGAAGGGAACGTATGCTTTGGTTACCACAGAAACGGCGCAGGTCCCTGCGACTCCCAGACCCAGGCCCGGATTTCCTCCGTCCATCCCCCATAATTCACTAGTGGGGAGGAAGGATAGAAGGAATGGAAGTGTGAAAGTGGGAGGGATCCCTTGGAGGGATGCGCACCCTCCATCGCCTCTCCCAGCATGCTTTCCTGATGCTGCCAGTCCACCCCCAAGGCGAGTCCGACAAGACCTGCCCTCACAGACATATGTATGCAGGCTTCATGCATATACACGCACAAGTTCTGTGGCACACACACAAATATGTCCACCGCCCACTCACAGGCAGCGTACACATAGAAAAACTAGGTGATATGTGTGCTGGACTGGCATGCCAGTATTGGTTGACCCCAGCAATCTTCAGCTCTTTCCCTGCCCTTCCTATACAGACACACACACTGGCACATGCTCTCTCTACAGTATGACTGGCCTCTGTACCTTGAGTCTCACTGACCTCCACCCTGAGGGTATGGACAAATAGGTCTCCAACAATGTGACGCACCAGCACTTCCCTGGCGGCTCTGATAGTAAAAAATCTGTCTACAGTGTAGGAGAGCCAGGTTTGATCCCTGGGTTGGGAAGATCCCCTGGAGAAGGGACTGGCTATCCAGTCCAGTATTTTTGCCTGGAGAATTCCATGGACAGAGGAGCCTGGTAGGCTACAGTCTAAAGGTTGCAAAAAGTCCAACATGACTGAGCGACTAACACGTATAGCAATGTGACACAAGAGATCAGGGAGCAAGGGACTCAATACCAAGGCTCCAGGTGGTGTCATGCCAAGACTGGTATCTCTGTACCCCTCTCTCCTCAACCCGACACTAACTCCCCCTTAATGATGCTGAACAGAGTAATGGGCAGAGTGCCCAGACAAGATGGCTGGGCCTCTTACTTCCCTGATCCTTCTATGGGCAGAGAAGCAGATGCTGGGTCCCTTGTAATCCCCACCTGCCTTGCTAGTTATCATCAAAGTGTTGGCCTTAATGCTCTCTCCATGGTGGTATTGAGTGGTGTGGGGATGGGAGAAACAACTGAATGGAGAAAGAAACTCAGAGAAGTAGGCAGGAGTTTCCCCTCATTTTCTTTGCATAGGAATGCGCACATCTTGGCAGTGGAGAGGGGTGTATAGTGGACACAGGACGGCATGAGATACTTGGCAAAATGTCAAACCACTGGGGTCTTTGGTTCCTGGGAACTCCCTGAGGGGAGAGACTCGCTCCCCTTGTCACCAGGCACCTCCCAGTTCCACAAACAGTAATTAGATCCATTAGGGAAACGAGCTTGGAGGCCTTTGGATGGGGTGGGGCCTTGAGGGTCCCTCCCCACCTCACCCTACATCCTTGGCCTTGCCTGTGCCACCCCCTCCCCAAACACTCCCTTTCAAGCCTAGCAGTAAGGAAGACAGGTAAAAGCTGGTGTTTGAGCACCCCAGTAAGAATGGGCTCAGCCTCCTTGAGTCATCAAGAATGCCACCAGCCCCACTCGGTTCCCATGGGAGTGATGGGTCACTCTGGCTCCTCCCTGGCCCTGGCACCCAGGTGGGCAGGAGTCTCGGCCTGGGGCACTGGGAGCAGGAAAACGGGTTAGACCAGGCCTAGCTCCCAGCTGCCACCCCAGCTTTACCTCTCTATCCACAAGCTCAAAGGCTACTGTTCCTCGCCCACAGGCTTTGAGGAGGGGGCCCCCAGTGCCAGACGGGGAGCAGCTGCACAGCCACTCGAGGCCTCTGTCCTTGAGCCTCACCTGGTTTCCAGCCCTGAAGCAGTGCCTCCCTAGGGCACTGCGTAGTGTTCCTGCAACACACCCTGGGCTGAGTGGTGTGAATCGCCCCTGAAATGCCCCTACCCTTCCTGCTGGCCATGTGGGAGAAAGAACTGCTGGGGGAATGACTGTGCCCAGTCGGTAGCTGGTGGACAGGGGGCAAAAGGCTGACTGCCAGGAAAACCCAGCCACAACTCCTGGGAGACCTGAGGTGTCTGCTTGGCTTGGGCGCTTTAATTGAATCTGTCATCCTCCCAGTTTTGGCAGTAAAGAGGGAGGTGCCGCTAGGCCCCGGCTTAGCTCCACAGCTAACCNAAGGCTGACTGCCAGGAAAACCCAGCCACAACTCCTGGGAGACCTGAGGTGTCTGCTTGGCTTGGGCGCTTTAATTGAATCTGTCATCCTCCCAGTTTTGGCAGTAAAGAGGGAGGTGCCGCTAGGCCCCGGCTTAGCTCCACAGCTAACCTCTCCTTCAGGGCCGCGCCTCCCTAACCTCGAGCCACACCCCAGCCCACCCCGCCCCCGCGGGAGAGCAGGGCAGGCTGGACTCTGGGGGCTGGGTCGCGCCTGCCCCTTCAAACAGTTCTCTGCTCTTCCTCACTTCATCCTCTACTAGCCTCCCACTTCCCTCGCAGAAAGGCGAGAGTCAACACACCTGGAGGGGTGCCCCTCAACCTGGCTTTCGCCGCCCCCAGTGCACATTCCGACCCCTCTCTTTCACTCCTTCTGTGCCCTGTCTGCCGGAGCCTCGTGGGGTGGGCNGCGTGCTCTCCATTCCCTGGCAGAATCTAGCGGGGCGGGGGGCGGACATGTGAGTCTGGGGGAGGGAACGAGCTAGATAGAGAAGGGGAGTCAGCCCCTAGCGGCCCCCGGAGTTCTCCGAGTCCCGCTGGGGGGGGGAGGGGCCGTATCCCCACCCCCGAGGTTTCCATGGGAAGCGAGAGGGGGGCGTCGTTGCCTCATTCCCCACCCCCAGTCTGACACTCCGGGCGCGAGGAGGGAGAGAGGGGGAGGCGCAGAGCCCCAAACAACAAAGAGCAGGAGCCGCGAGCGGCAGCCCCTCCCCCGGGAGGTTGGGGGTCGCGGCCGCCCGGCCCTCCCGGTCCCCTCTCGAGGGGCCTCGCCATTTGCTCCCGAGTCGCCCCCTGGGATGGAGGGCCAGAGACAGTGCCGCCGCCGCCGCCTGGGCAGGTGTGACAGTGACCCCCGTGTCCCCAGGGATCCCCCCAACACACAGACACACGGAGGCGGCAGGGGTGATACACACGGCGGCTCGGCGGGGAGGAGAAGACAAGGGCAGCAAGGACTGAGCAGAATGAGAAACTGGCCCCGCAGCCGGCACCCAGCCGCCGCTCCACACACCCCGGGAAACCGCACGGCCGCCCTGACACCCGCCCAGACCGCGGCGGCGCCGACAGCCACCCTAGCCCAGACGCGGCCCGCCACGCGGACAGCGACCGCAGCCCCCTCCTCGACCCGTCGCCCGCTCCCACCCCCAGACGATCGCCGACGCAGACACACAAATCACACACTCAGACACACACGCACACTGACAGCCGCGCACGCCCGCTCACACTTGGAGCCACACGCTGTCCCCAGCCCGGGTGTGTGTGTGCGTGTGTGACACGCCGACATCTCCTTGCCTTCCTCCCTTTCGCCGGTACCCCACGTTCCTATCCTATCCAAGCGGCACCTCCAGAGCCTCCCAACTTGGCGACCCAGCCCCAGCTCATCCCAGCCCCGCTTATCCATACAACCAGGGTAATCCATTCACCTTCCTTCTGAGGAGGTGTTCGCCCGGACTCCTTGCCTCAGCTTTGGACCCCACTTGTTAAAGCAGGAGTCATGCCCAGAACCCCTAGAAACGCTCACCACTGAAAACAGGTCATCCCTGGGCTCCCCAAGTGCGGCGGCCTATCCCCAGCATGCTGGTGCTCCCAAACCGCAGGCCGGCCGAAGGGGGTGAAGATGGGGGGACTGTCAGTGGGGGGTAAGCTATTCCAGAGGCGGGTGTGGAGAGAAGCCAAGGTGGGGTGGGGTGTTCCTAAGCAGCCTCCTCCGCTCGGCCCAAGCCCTGGTTACTCTACCTTAACAGTCTCTTTCAGACACCCGCTGAGTTTCATAGACGCCCACAGAGTGTGTCCCCCTCTCCCTCGCCTTCTAGCCCCCAACTGTGGTTTCCCAGGACTGCCACCCCAGGTTCCCCCAGGACTTCCCAGGCCTCCCCCTCTCACTGACGCGGGACGCATGGGCTCCCTGGGCCCCCGACTCACTGCTGGTTGGAGCTGTTCCAGTACACCGCATGCCGGTTCCCCAGCGCCCCCCCGGGCCCCTGGGCCAGCAGCGGCAGCAGCGGCACGGGCACGAGCAGCAGCAGCAGCAGCAGCGGAGCCGCCGCCATCCCCGGAGCCGCCGCCGCCGCCGCCCCCCGACTGAGCCCCGCGCTCCCGGCTTCTCGCTTCCCAGCTCCCTGCCGCCGCCGCCGCCGGCCTCCGAGCCTTAGGCCACGCCCCCAGCCCTTCCCTCCGCCCTCCCGGGCGCGTCCCGAAGGCCCCGCCCCTGGCGCGCTNCTATGGGGTCTAAACCTCTGGCTCTGTCTCTTATACACATCTAGCCTTAGGCCACGCCCCCAGCCCTTCCCTCCGCCCTCCCGGGCGCGTCCCGAAGGCCCCGCCCCTGGCGCGCTCCCGTCAGGCCCCGCCCCGCTCGGGCCTGGAGCGCGCGCGGCGCGTGGGAGGTGAGACCCGTGCTGCCCCCTCCAGAACAACCGGAGCGCTCCTCGCCTCTCCCTCGTAGATTTAATTTGCTACCGCCGGTCCCGTATCTTCTGCTCCCCAGTCTGGAGAAGAAGACTAGGGAGGCCAAGACAGGGATCTCAATCTCTTGTCAACATTCATTTCTGGGATGGGAGACGAGAAGAAGCTTGGGGTCCAGGATCCTTTAATGAGTAAAACTATACCTCCCTCCTTTCTGAACAGTCGGGTCCTCTGCTCCCTTCACATCCCTGTTCCCCTGTGCGTGAGGAGCCAGATGGGGTCTAGAGGGTGGCTGAGAAGCCCTTAGCTGTCATCAAGGACCTTATTGCTGTTGCCCTGACCCCCAAGCTGAGCAGGAGGCTTGTTATTCCTGGCGGTAGTGTAGAGGAGCTCGGCCGGAGAGTGTCAAGGCTGGGTGCTGGGGAGGGCCCTCAGCAGTCCAGGGCCCAAGGCAGAGGAGGGACTGAGGAGAGTCAGCTAGAGCCAAACCGGCTTTCCTGGGACACTGACAAAGGATTCTTCACTCACTCTCAACCAGAGACCCCTCCCAGCACGGCCAGTGGCATCCCTAGGCAGTCTCACTCCTACTCTCACAGCCATCGATGAGAGCGCGTAGAGGCAGAGCACCTTGTACTCCAGTTCTTATCACAGTCATTGTCCTCACAGTGACACCCAAACACAGACATTACATCCACACATTCAGAAGAGGCACAGACACCAGAAGCAGAGAACACAGAAACACAGGCATATAGACACACAGATAACCCTTCAGAGACATAAAGGTATAGGTATCACTAGGTACCTAGAGATCTGTAGAAACAGAGATTCAGTACACAGAGACATTGGCGCACACACACCTAGACACACACGTAGTGACACACACAAGCCCATGCACATCCTCTGACATACACACAGTTCTGTACCCTCCTCTTCTCTCTTGTCCTATGAGTTAGAAATTCAAGGAAAGAAAAATCTAGAATCTAGAAAGTGTTAGTTGCTCAGTTGTGTCCAACTCTCTGCGACCCCCTGCCAGGCTCCTCTGTCCATGGGATTCTCCAGACAAGAATACCAGAGTGGGTGGCCATCCCTCTCCAGGGAATCTTCCTGACCCAGGGATCAAACCCTGGTCTCCCACATTGTAGGCAGATTCTTTACCATCTGAGCCACCTGGGAAACCCCAGAGATTGAGGGAAAAGGTCTCAAATCCAGACCTAGGGATTGTCCACCCCTCATCTCCTTTTGTTGGGGACGCTCAGATTAAGAATGATCAGGAGGACCAGGTCTCAGCCCAGACTCTCAGAACCCAGTCTAACCACCTGAGCCCAGGGTGACAGGAATGATATGCTTTTCTTCTTACTGCAGGTGAGAGGATATACAAGCACCTTTATCTGTTTATTGTTGGCAGGACAGGGGTCCTGACCACAGTTTGGCCTCAGATGCTGGGTTTGGGGGAGGGGCAGTACCATCCAGAAAAAGCCCTGTGCCTAGCTGCTGTCAGGAGAGAGCAGGCTGTGTGCTCCCTGGGCTCTTCTCCATCCCAGGAGATCTCCTCTCCCTTCTCAGGAGCCAGAAAATAAATTAGGCCCCTTGAGGTGGGAATGGGGGACATTGCAAACAGCTCTCCCTCCCCTCAGACACCTCAGCCCGAGGGAGATTTGTTTCACCCAAATGATGCTGACCTGCCTACTCCAGGTGCCATGCATCGCAGCCTCCTCCCCGCCTACCCACATTCCTATTCTGCAGAAGAAGCATCTCTCTGTAGGTACCACAGTTGGCAGAGAGGCTGCCCGTATTCATAGGGAGTAGGAGCTTGCTGGTTTGGCCTAGGACTTTAAATTCCATTTTAGAAGCCCTGTTTATAGAATCTGGGTCCCACTTAAGGATTTGGGCTCTTTTCCGTAGGGCTCAGATACTCCTCTTTAGAATCGAGCACACTCGCTCCCAGCCCCCCCAATAATAACTGAGCTCTCTTCTCTAGAATTTGGAGCCCTCTCTTCTGGATTTAAGCAGCTCTCTCTATGGGGTCTAAACCTCTGGCTTTTAAGTTCTAAGACACTCTCTAAAGAGCCTAGGTCTCTGTCCATGGGATCTGGTGCTCTCTCTATCTAGACCTCTAAATCAGCTGCTGGCTGATTTGGGGTTTTGTGTGAATTATCAAAACCACCCCTCTCTGCAGACCCAGTCCTTAGGGTGCATCTCTTGGCAAGCAGTACCTTTGTGCAAAAACAGAGGTGCCGCTCCTTTCAGTGGGACGTGGCCGCATGTGTCTTCCCATCTTAGTGAGGGAGCTTGGACTGATTGTCTCTACTACTCATTGTGGGGCTCCTTTATGCCAAGAACAAACAGCACACTCATACGTGGCAGTTCTGAATATAGGAGATGTGCTTCCAGCTGTAATTTTCAGGCCTGTTGATAGGCCTCTATTCATTAGGCCTCTATTCATGGGGTCTGGGCTTCTCTAGGGATGGGGTGGGTCTCTGTGTATAAGATCTGAGCCACTGTCTACAAGCTGGGATCTGATCTGAAGCCTATGCCTCTTTATGTGACATCTCGGTCATTGAAGAACCCAGGCTTCCATCAGTGGGGCGTAGGGCCTCTGTTTATAACTGTGACCCAAATCTTTCCTGTGACCCACAATAATATGTATATGTTGCATTTGCCATACAGCAAACACACACATATTCATATATAATTGAAACAAGTTTCGTGAAATAATACTTAGCCTTATTACAGAGGCTGCACTCTGATATTTTTCTTCTGTTCTACTCTTAAAAAAACAAAAATACGAAGCTCGTTCAGCCCCAGAAAATTGACTCCTTGGTTGTATCACCCCTAATGGGTTACAGTCCACAGTTTGAAATGCTCTAAGGCCTGGGCCATGACTGCCACCTCTCTGTTAGCTGAGGGCCTCTGTGAAAGCTGAGGTTCTCTCCATGGGGCTGATCCTCTCTCTCTAGGGCCTTGGGCCGCTTTCTCCTCTTCTGCAGGCTCTGCCTACATTTTCCTCTGCCCTCAGCTTATCATGTTCTCTCCAGGGGCGCTGAGCTCAAGCCCCTGGGAGTTCTGTGAATGTGGTGCCTCA
>SJYV01042861.1:10924-31661 GCA_006410875.1 Neotragus pygmaeus | reverse complement strand
CCCCCCCGTCCCCTGGGGCCAAGGAAGCAAGGAGCTGAACAGGTCGGGGGCAGAGGGAGTACTCAGGCTGTGTGGCCGAAGGCGGCTCCTGGGACATCGGGTGGCAACCACAGAGCTGAGCTATGTTCAATAAATCATGGAGGCTAGGGCCTGGGGGAGGGGGAGGCCAGGAGGGAAGGGGGGCCGTGGATAAATAATTCATTAAACAAACAAACAAGGAGCCTGTAAGAGGGAGGATGGGGCACGCGTGTGAGCAGGAGAGGCAGCCGCCAGCTCCAGACATGAAATATTCACAGGTTCCACACCTTGCCTAGGGCCCATGTGTGTGTCCTGGTGCAGGCAGCCTGTTGGCATGGTCCTAACATGGGACCCTGGGTGCCAACAAGGAGGGTGATGTATGTGTCTTCTGACTTCCAAGTGTGATGTGTGCGTCAGCATGGCTACATGGTTCTTTAATGCCCTTGGTTTGACATGGAACACACATGACTGACAGTGGGGAACTTGGTGCGCAGGACACAGGAAGTCAGGATGCAGAGCTTGATGGGTGGGCGCAGAGCATCATAACCTCTGACTCTTAGCTATGCCCTGACCCCTCAAATGAGTCCAGCAAGCTAAGAACCCTGAAGTGGAGGGGCAGCTCTGGGGTGTTACACTGGAGGTTTGAGTGCATCCTCTGAATGTGCTGCTTTCTAGAAAAGCTGAGAGGGAGGCAGTTGGGCTTGGCAGTTAACAGGATGGGATTGGGTTCAAATTCCATTTCCACCATTCACAGGCGGTGCTGGTCACCTTAGTTCTCGGAGACTGTTTCCTTATCTGTAAACTGGGGATAATAACACCCTTCCTTGAAGAGCTGGTTGTTATGAGGATAAATATCCGTGTCTGGGAAGCATTGGGCACAGAATTTAGGACCCACAAGGTGCTTGATTGATGGAGGCCTCATCATCATTATTATTATCCTGAGGTCTGCCAACCTAGACTAGCTCCAGACTCTCTTTTTCATCTTTCTTCCCAGCCATTTCCAAACTTCTCTAATAGCCGTCATAGTGGGAGAGGTGACCTTGGACTTGGGGAATAGCGATAGGATAGGAAACTCTCAGATAGAATGAGGGGGAGTAGAAGTTATAGCCAAAGAGATATTCACATCCTTGAGAGTGTGAAAAGAGAGGTCCTTGACCTTCTCCTCAGACCCCAGAGCCTCTCTTTAGCTCCTAAATCTCTCCTTCAATCCACAGTCTCTTCTCTTTCCTGCCACCAAACTTGAGCTTTCTAGTAAGTGGCTGCAAGGGGACAGAAGGAACTGGGATAAAATCTCAGAGGAGCATTGCAGTCTCCTGACCCCACCCATCCCCAGGCCAGTCCCCACTGCCATAGCTCTAGCCTCTACTCTCTGCCTACTGGTTGAGCACTTCCCTGGCAAAGATGGCTATGTCTGGGCAAAACCCAAAGCAGTGGCACCCCATAGTGGGTGGGGAGAATCCAGGCTGGAGAGAGCTGCAGAGGGCCAGGGTGGAGTACCTAGGGCCTCCTAATAGGCCCTAGCATTCCCCAGCCCTCTCGTGTCCCCTGGAAAGGATCCGATCCCAGTGGGAGAGAGCCAGCAGGCAGGTCTGAGCTGGCCTGATCCTCCACAGACAGAAGAAGAACAGGCTGGGGGAGGGGGCCTGAGATCTTGGTGGGGAGTGGTGGCTATAACCCCCACATCTATGGGAGCTGGGGCAGAAGGGACTGTGGCCTGGGCACAGCTTACCATAGCCTGGGGGCCCAGCCCTTGTCTCCCTTGGCTAGCCTGCTGCTACTTGGGGTGTCAAGGGTCTGGACCCCCAGGTGGTGAAGGTGGTGCCTGCCCACCTCTTCCCAGAGAGCCAACACTGGTTCTCCACTTCCCCTCCCCTGGGCTGGGCAGGTTCAGGCTAATCTGCGCCAGAGCTTCACGGCAAACATTGATCTGTAATAAAACCACAATGTGTGTTTGGGAGAAGGGATTCCAGACACACAAAAATCCAGACACACATACACACTCACACACATACACATGGATGCAAAACATACAGCTCTGAGGAGTGCAGACACCAGCGGTCCTGAAGACACAGCTAAACATGGACCTCTACGCTGAATCAAAAGCATGATTAGCTCTACACTTCCCCTCCACGCCATAAACTTTGTCCTTCAAAATCCAAGCCTTCTCTGACAGTTCATTTTCCCTGTGTTCCCATAGCACATTCTGCACAGCTCCATAACGGCATTTGCACTTGGCATTGTAATTATTTGTTGGCCAGCTTTTTCTCCTCAAGTAATCTGAAGATTCCTTAAGGGAAGGGATCCTGACTTAGGCAAGTGTATATCCTCAGCATCTAGCATGAAGCCTGGTATTTAGTTAATAGGCATAGGTGAGGTGCTTAATAAATAATTGTTGAATTGATGAACAGAAGAATAAATGGATTCTGATAGTGAGACACCCATGCTGAAAATCCCTCAGAAGCACACAGCATAACTAGTACATGCTACTCAGGCCTCTGGTCCTGCCTTCTTGTCTCCAGCTCGCCTGACCTTACTGCCTCTTAGCTTCCTCAAAGGCCCTCCTTTTTCCCTCTGCTCAGTGTGAGACCATGAATTTGAGTACCACCTGAGGGCTGGTAGGCAAGGTAAGGGTTAATGACACATCATTAGTGCTTAATTGGAGGAAGGAAGCTGCCCTGGCACCAGACAGGTGGGCAGGCCTGCCCCTCAGCTGGAAGCAGGCATCCCTAGTTCCAGCACCCTGCCGGGCACGTGGGTGATTTGGCCCTGGAGACCCTCAACTCAGCCCAGGGCACCTCCCCCAACCATTTGCTTTGCCAATGTAGTCTCCAGGCAGTACAGACCAGCCCTCCCCATCTGTCACCAAACATCCAGAGGGAGAGGCAGACTTTTTATCCTTTCTCCTTTAGCTAGGCTGTGCCCTCTCCCTCCCCTGGAGAGACCGGAGGCTGGGAGCAGAGGTGGGGTAAGGAAATGGACCACTGAGAAGTAGATTAGAGAGCCAGTGAGGGAGAGATTTGGGATACAGACAAGCGACAGAGCTGGGGATGTGGAGATGTCTGCCCAATTTGACCTTAAATGAAGAGAATGCAAATGAGATGCAGACGATATGCAGATGAACGCGAGGATCTCAGAATTAACATTCTGGGTGGCGGGTGGCGTAAGCTCTGTACCCAGGACCCCGACGCTTTTGCCAATACTCCCCTCCTAACTTCCTCGGCTGAGTGAGTAAAAGGATCTCAAGAAAAAGAAGAGCTTGGTTGGGCTAGGACTGCAGGACCTGGGAAACAGGGCTCCGCTCTCGCCTCCCCGCCCCCAACCTAAGCACCACCCAAGCTGCCATTGAAGCACAAGCAAAGACCACTCTCCAGGTTACGCTCGGACGCACCGTCGGTTGCTATGGGGACCCCCTCCACGTCCAGGCCTGAACCAATGGGCATCACCGCTGATGACTTCATGCCCCAGGCCCAAGGATTCTATTGGTTATTTGGAAGTCAGCGTGCCCCTCTCCAACTGCGTCACCGCTGGGGATCCCCCGACGACCCCAGCTGGTGTGGCCGACTGAAAGAAGAACGCGCTGGGAGCTCACAACTTACCGAATGAATGAGTAAGGAAAGGAAGGAATTACTGAAAAGGAAGAAGAAAAAACGGTGGGGTTACATAAAAAAGGCCAAAACTTTAGGGTTTAGCCTCTGGTGAAAGACTTATAACCCCAGAAAGTGGGGAGCAGGATCGAGGTCAGAGACTGAGGCTCTCAGGTTCTCGGACACTTAACAGAGACACATAACTTGATGCGAAAATGAGGGGTTTTTGCATCATTCTGGTGAGACTAGGGCAAGCCCAGCAAATTGAGGGCCCCACCCTCGGCCATCTAGCGCCGCTGAGTTTAGGGGAGATCGTGACGCCTCAAAACCTGCAGGTCTGCCGAGCCTCCTGGAACCACGCCCGGGAACACGCCTCGAGGACTTCTCATGGGTAGGGCCCAGTCTCGGAAGACCGCCCAGAGTCTTCGTCCTGTCTAGGCCCCATGAGCGGACTTGGCCCTCGCTTTCCTTGGAGACGCGCCCCGCAACTGAATCAGTTGTCCACACAAGGCCCAGGCTGGGCGGAAAGTGAGTGTAGGGAGGGGCTGGCTAGAGGCCTGCGGCCGGCGGGCCTGCGTCTCCCCCGCCGCCTCCTCTCCCTCCCCAGCCCAAGTGCGTGGCGGCCCAGGTGTCTACCCTCACACCTGCAGGGAGCTAGGAGCCGGCGAGGGCCTGCCTGTGTCTGTGTCAAGTGTGCGCGTCTGCCTGAGAGAGAGGGCGTGTGTCTTGAGTGTGGGGAAAGCCGGTTTGGCCCCGCGTCTCTTTCGCACATGCGTTATCAGCGGCGAGATCCGCGCGCCGGCTACAGGCTCGGGAGCGAGCGCGCTGGGCTTGGTCCGCGAAGGGAGGGTGTCTGCGGCCGCTGGGAGCAGGATGAGAAGCTCGCAGTCCTTAGTGCTGGTCTAACCAGTCATCCCCGGCCTGCGCCGCCTCTGGCTTCACTGGAGAGGGGCGGAGGTAGCAGTACAGTCGGTTTCCACGGCGACAGACACCCTTCTGGTTGGCAGTAGAGACTGAACTCGAACACAGGACCGAAGACCGAGTCCATAGCTCAGGCTTCAGCTCAGACTTCACCCTCTTCACTCTGGCCTCTCGCCCCCGCTGAGAATCGTGTTTTGGGGTGAGGGCCCTGGCACGAATACGCAAGCATGCACCTACAGATACGGCATTTTGAAAGTGGCCTTGAATCAGGGGGCGGGTCAACTCATGTAGGCTTCGTCCTGGGTGCTGTCCTCCGCCCCAGGCCTCAGCTAGAGCGATGGAAACAACCCAGAGGGACGGGGTGTGAGCCAGGTGTGCAAAGGGGTGGGGCAGGCGTTCGAAAACCTCCCGCATTTCGGCCTGGTCATCAGTCTCTGGACCTCTAGCACCCTCCGCCCGCCGCCCCCTCCACGCGCATGTTCACACGCCGCCTCTTGCCGCCGCAGCCCCGCCGAGCTAATCAGCACAACATCCACCTATCGATCGTTGGCTGGGTGCCAGGCGGNGGTGGGGCAGGCGTTCGAAAACCTCCCGCATTTCGGCCTGGTCATCAGTCTCTGGACCTCTAGCACCCTCCGCCCGCCGCCCCCTCCACGCGCATGTTCACACGCCGCCTCTTGCCGCCGCAGCCCCGCCGAGCTAATCAGCACAACATCCACCTATCGATCGTTGGCTGGGTGCCAGGCGGGCCGGCACCGTGCCAGGGGAAGCTGTGGGGCACCAAGGCGGGTAGAGCATAGCACCGGGGAAAGGGGCACCCCTTCTTTGGCTCCCCCAGGTCACTGGCCACTGGTTAGTCTTGGGGGGGTTGTCATAGCTTTGCCTGCCAGAGGTGATAGAGACAGAGTGGGGCTGAGAGCAAAGGGGGCCCTCCCTCCTCGGCCCCACCCCCTCCTCCTTATAAAAGCGAAGAACAAAGAGGCCGCTGGGGAAGGAGGCTTTGATCTGACCCCACCTTCTCAGTTCTAGGCCAGGCACCGCCCAGGCTGCCCTTACGGAGTAGGGGGACACCAGCTCTCAGGGACCCAGGCATTCTGAAACCCAGATGTTTTCTTTCTACTACCCCTTGCCTTTACCCCAATATCCTGCTTGGTGCTGCCACAGCTTGAGCAGTGCCCCGAGAGTGTATGTGGGGGCTATCAGGAGCACCTGTCCCCTCCCCAGCCCAGGAAACCAGCTAGAGAGGTGGTAGAGGGTGCCAAGCTTCACAGCTGCTGCTGGCACCAACCCTACACTGCCCAGAGGGGTGCCCACGGAGGCCTGGCATGGATGGCTTGGGCACAGCTGGCATGGGGGTCAGGCCAAACCACGCTGAAAGCAGAGACTTCAGGGAGCTCCGCTGCTGTGCCACCACCCACCCTGCACCCTGCTCCACCCCTCTCCACCTCCGGGGCCCAGTGTCAGGCAAGGAGCTAGAGGGCAGAGGGCAGTAGGTTGGAAAAAGCAACAAAAAGATGGGTAGTTGGTTTATTGAAGTCCTGACACTTACAAAAATACAAACTGGCATGAAATTCAACCTCATAGTAAGTCCGTCTTCACAGAAGACAAGTGAGTGATCCTCTGGGGAGGCGAGGTGCTGCCCCAGGGAAGAGGCCCACAGGGCACCGGGGACAGATGGCAGGCCTGGGCTTCTTGCCTAACCTGGTCTAGCAATCCGCCTGTCCCCAGGTCTTCGCCTTGGCCCCCAGCAGGCTCCAGGATGCCATCCCATGAAGTCCCAGCCTTCCTGAGGGCAGGGATTTGAGCATCAAAGCCGCCGATGGAGACCTTATGTTTGTCTTGCCTCTGCCCCACGGTGCCCAGGGCTGTCCGCTGCTCCCCTGTGGCTCTTCAGCCTGTGATGAGGAGGCCAGTACCTGGAAGGGTCCCCTCAGACCTCCCCCATCACTCTTCTATCTTGTCTGTCTGGCTTGGCACTCCCAGCTCAGCTAGGGGGCATGGCCCCCTCTCCAAGGAGTCTTGGGAGGGCTCTGGTTCCTGGGGGTGGCAGGAAGGGTCCGCTTGGCTCAGAGAACTCTCAGGAGTCGCAGAATGGGGAAGAGCAGCAGCAGCAAGAGACAGAGGGGACTGGGAGTGGCCCCTCCTTGCCACCCTGACGTGCCACTCTCTCCATGGCTCCCGACAGGATGGGCTGACTCAGGCTCTGTGAGGGGAGGGGTAGCACTGAAGGGTCCTCCTGCTTCCGCAGCCTCCTTCTTGCTCTGCCCGTTAGTCGGTCGCTCCCACCCCTTTCTTCAGGGTCTCCCAAACTAGCCAGTCCCTCCCACAATCTGCCACCTCTAAGCCCCGACTTGCAGGTCTCCTCCCAGGTGCCATTAGAGGCCACCAGTTCAGTGAAGGCCTTGGAGGGCCTTGCCCCTGGAGATGCCATTCCCACTGAGGCTCCCACAGGCTAACAGGGGAAGAAGAGGCCCCCAGAGTCTAATGCTCCCAGATTCTTCCCACTGCTCCCCCCATTCCCGAGGGCCCCACACTAGCCAGAAGGGTTGCTCCCCTGCCCCAACCCACTCACTGTCCTCCTTGCAGCAGATAGACACCTGGAGCCTCAAGCATTGGCCAGGACTCCCCGGAGTTGGCACTGCTGGGTGGTGGGAAATTGGGAGGAAGAAGTTAGCATGGGCTAGTCTGCATGCTCCAGTGTCACTTTAAAACCCTCCCAACTTCTCCTCTCTCCAATTCCCTGGAAAGCTTTTCCTTATTTTGGGGCCGTATCTAGGTGCCCACTTGTATCCCTCCTCACATCACCTTGCCCGGCTCCTCTTCCTTGCCCCGTCTCTTTATCAACTCACTCGAGATGTCCCCCTCCCATGTCCTGGACCCTTGCCCGCTCCCCCCGCCGAGGCCTGGCCTTCCTTTCTCTCCTTTCCCCGTCCCTCAGGCTCTCTGCCTTGACTGCTGGCAATGGCAGGTAGCCCCACTCCCCTCCCTGCCTTCCCCTGGAGGTGGCCAGGGTGCCCATCCTCACTCACAGATGTAGTAGTAGGTCTCTCCAGGCAAGAACTCCATGCCAAGGGAGAAGGGTGTGAAGCGCTGAATCTTCTCTGGAAATCGAACAGGGCCAAAGGGAGCGAAGGGGTGGGAGCACTCCCAGCGCTTGAAGGCACCCGGCCCTTCAGCCCGGCAGGCCTTGTAGCCCGCCCAGTCCACTACGTATAATGCGAATGTCTCGGGGCCCTCAGGGGGCCCTGGACTCTCATAGTGTGGGCAGATGATGTCTAGGTAATCCTTGAAGCCCAGCTCCACCACGGCGTCTCCTCGAAGCAGCCTGCAGGCATAAGGTAGATGAGGGCAGAGGGGCTCCTTGGCACAGCACAGCGGGGGCATGAGGGTCAGAGATACCCCTTCCCATCGGTCCCTGCCAGCCAGTCCCCCACCCACTGGAGCGGGAGCAGCTTGGGAAGGTCTTTGAGTTCCCCAGACTGACAACTCTTGAGAGACAAAGAGAGTATGAGAAATGGATGAGGTAACATGCACAGTTCCAGAGAGGTTAAGGGACTGCAGGGCCTATAACCACGTGGCTCAAATGTGGGAAGGCACTCCCACACCCTCGCTTTTGTGTGGGAGCTGCCACCCCTCTCTAGCTCTAATGCCCAACACAAGGCCTTGATGTAGTACCTGTGCTTGACAAATGTTAGGTGGATGGCTTCTGTGAAGAAGCTGGGGCACAGAGGCAAGGGGCAGAGATCCGGGCCCACAGTGCAGTCACAGCCTAGAGATGGAGACTGGGAACAGTATCCTCTTTAACTGATTCACAAAGAGGAAGGCTGCCTTTTTAAGATGTCAATTCGATGCCGAAAGAATGCCATAGTAAGAAAGAAAGAAAAAGAGCGGATGGTGGGAACCTCCCCTCCCCCTCCTTTTTTTTTTTGCCAGAACAACAAAGTGCCAGACTTGGAGCCCCCTCCACATATCTCCCACTCTTTGGCCTCCTCAGGACTCCCTTCCACCTCTTGGGAGACGCGGGGGAGCCAGTATGGGTGGGAGGATCTAGGACAGTCAACCCCTCCCGCGTCAAGTAAAGCGTGAATGACCCCCACCCCCATGCTCATCATACACAGAGCCCAACTTGACTTATGAAAGGCCCCCAACTCTCTCTCAATGGGTGGTCTCAAGACCACCTGCATCTGGAGTTGTGATTAGGAATGCAGATTCCTGCAGATTCCTGGGCTCAGCTCAGACCCGCTGGAACACAAGCTGGGCCTTTGTTTAGTTCCACGGCATCCCTAGTGCCTGGAAAAGTGTCAGGCACAAGGAAAATGCTTAATAAATATTTGGGAATGGAATGAATGAGTCAGAAACCTCAGGGTTAGGGAGTAGAAACCTAAATTTTTAACCAAACTTCCAAGTCATTCAGAGGCACTGATCTGGAACAAGGAGAGGAATTCAGAGGTGGAAGACAACAACAACTCTCACATACAGCACTGGTATTGTAATGACCTGTTCTGAAGCCTGCTCACCCAGAGCCTAGGTCTTATTTCTAACCCCCAGCACCCTAGCACAAGTCCAGGCACACGGTACACGCTTAATAAATGTTAGTGAGTGACCAAACGAACAGGGTCACAGACTGTTTTAAGTAGAAAATCAGAAAGGAAAACATGGAGAAAGCAGACAGAGGCAAGGAGAATTGGGGAGGAGCATGGAAACAGGGGAAATACATACAGGTTCCAAGGCAGGCAGATCAGGAAACAGAAAATAGTCGTTTATATCCTTTATCTCTTGGACACACATGACCTCAGTCTGCCTGACTTCCCAGGGTACTAGACGTTATTACCCCATTTTACAGATGAGATAACTGAGGTTAGGGAGGTCAGATGACTTGCCTAAAGGTGATTCAACTCTAGAAGGGCAGGGCCGAGACTGCACAGAAATAGAAGGGCTAATAATGACTGAGATGAAAGCGTTCTAGAATGAGCTCAGGAGAAAGAGCGAGCGCCAAAGAGGAGACCAAGCGAGCAGGAGAGTAACCCTCTTTCACAAGAGTAACCACCCCTCCTCCGGCGCCCTGCAAGTCCGCTCGCCCCAGCTTCGGCCGGAGGAACGTTGGGGATCCCCAAGACAGAAGCGAGGGGGGCGGGGCTCGGAGTGCAGGCTGAGGTTCCCCCAGCTCCCGGCTCTGAGACCCCACCGATTGCCTTCGGGACTGGGGTCCTCCGCTCGCCTCCAACGCGTGCGGGCGGGCATAGGGGACCCCAGGCGCGCCTCGCCCCTCCCTCCTCCCCCGCCGGCTCAAACAAAGGATCCCCGGCGCGCGGCCGGGTTCAGGCGGCGCCGCGCACAGAGCGAGTGTCGGGCGCGCGCCCGGCCCGGGAGCGTGCAGGCCCGGCTCGCCGCCCGCCGGTTTCGGCCCGGCTACCTGGGGTTACTGGAGTTCCAGTAGACCGCAAGGCGGAGGCCACAGCCCCCTCGCAGAGGGGAGCTGAGGAGCACGGCCCAGAGGACAGTCTGCAGCAGGGGCTGCAGCCGCATCGCCCCCTAGGTCTGGTGTGGTCTGGCCCGGCCCGTCCCGGTCCGCTTCGCAGTCGCGACGAGAAAGGTACAAAGTGCAGAGGAGGTTGGGGTGGGGCTTGCGAGAAGTGGGGTGGGGTGCAGAGACTCACAGGCCACGCCCCTGGATAACTTTTCACCAATGGGGTCGCGTCTCCGCCTCTTCATTCAAAGCCAACTCTTGTTAACCTTCTGGGCGCCGCAGCGCTCTCCAGCTTCGGCAAGCTGTTGCTGAGGTTGGGCCCATTTCAAGGAGGCGGCGAGGAGGGACACAGTCCCCTGTCTAGGAATTGTTTTAGAGATGTCTTGTCTTTCGTGCTTGTGTTAGTACAGGGTGCTTCCCTGGTGGCTCAGCGGTAAAGAAACCGCCTGCAGTGAGGGAGACGCGGGTTCGATCCCTAGATTCGATCGCTAGGCACCTGGCGGGCTACAGTCCATGGGGGTCGCAAAGAATCGGACTGAGCGACTAAACAAAAACAATTAATATAGGGTATGTGTGTGTGTGTGTGTGTGTTCAGTTGCTCAGTCGTGTCTGACTCTTTGTGACCCCATGGACTGTAACCCGCCAGGTTCTTCTGTTCTTGGGATTATCTCGGCAAGAATACTGGAGTAGGCTGTCATTTCCTTCTCTAGGGGATCATCCCGACCCAGGGATTGAACCCGCGTCTCTTGCGTCTCCTGCATTGGCAAGTGGATTCTTTGCCATTGCACCACCTGGAAAGCCATAATACAGGGTAGAAAGCCTTATTAAATCTTTGGAAGATTTAAATACGGGCCCACGCCTCTCTCCCAGAAAGAGGCAAGTGAAGTGCGGGGCGAGGATCCACGAAGTTTATCCAGCCATCTTAGGCACATTGCTCCTTTTTTTCTTTGGACGTCTAGAGATACAGCGAGAGGAGGACAAATCGCCTCCCGGAGACCCCTCACCCCACCCTTTACAGAGCCTCACGTGGCAAGCTTGATGCTTACCTTGGGATTGGCGCCTGTCCCTTTCCACCCCACACCTTCGCTCTGGGAAAACGAGGGCCACAGTCTCCAAGACGAAGTAATGAGGTGGTTGCGGGCCGGTACAAAGCATCTTTGTTCCTAAACCCTCAGGTGGGGTGGGGGAGGGGGGAGGCAGGTGTGCTGCCTCGGAATCGTGGGAGCCGCTGCCCCGCCCTGCCCCAGCTCCGGGGCTCTGAGAACACCAGCTAGTTCCATTTTCCCCAGCCACTGGTCAGAGGGTGGGGAAGGTGAGTCCAACAGCTTGACGGGTTTGTCAGTGGCCGCCGCTAAAGGGCCGCGCAGCGTTGGGGGTGAGAATTTGGCTATTGGGGGTGGTAGAGGGCATACAGCGTTCTTTGTGGTACTGGATTATGCAGGGAGACATCGCAGGCTAGGCAGAAACAAACCGCGAGCATCCCAAGGATCCTCTCACCCAGCCTGGGACTCTCGCCCTCCCTATCCTGTCTTCGTCTGGGGCGGCAGCGTCTCCTGGCGGCCAGACCTGAAATCGCAACAGGGGAGACCCTCCCCAAAGCAGACAAACTTTAAAGGCGTGCTCCCAAGACCTCGCTTTTATTGTAACTCAGCAGACAGCCTGTGCGCACTTTCTTCAGCTCCGTTCAGCTCCCAGACCGTCCCCAACCCCCAGATGCCCCGGCGTGGGCTAGTCCCCAGAATGCTGTTTGACAGCAAGTGGAGATACCCGGTGTCTTAAGACTCCTGCTCCACAGCGTCCAGGCTCCGGCTCCTTCAGTCACCGTGGGGGGTTTCAGGGGTCAGGTCTGCCTATTGGCGTCCTAAGTCCAGGCTGGAGGCAGCAGAACCTCAAGAGAAGTTAGAGGTAGAGCGAGGACGCTGCTGGGGGCGGCGGCGCAGGCCTGGGATGTGAAAAGCGAAGAAAAAAGGTCAGAGGTGCTGTTTTCCCAGACCACTCGCCCAATCCATCCATCCTCCGCCCCTCTCCTCCTACCTGGAGGGTACCACTGGGGGCGGGATTCCAGCTCCAGGGCCAGGCAGGTCACCAGAAGGGCGCCGGCCGTGAGGGTCAGCAGGCAGTGGCTTTCTCGGGGGTGGGGGCTTGGTGGGCCCCTGTGACTGAGAGAGAGAAGGCCAGCTTGGGAGAGCATATCATGTTGTTCACCTCTGACACACTGATGCTGGGAAGCACCAGCTTGAGAGGTGGCACCATAGGTCACTTGTGTCTCCAAACGAACCTGTCACCATTAAAGATGCCACTGGGGTATGTGGCCTCAGGCACAGAGGGCGTCTTGCCACCAGCACCACTGCCAAGGCCACCAGCACCACAGCCCTGGGTGGGGGGAGAGGCTGTGCCTTTCTCTCCCCCCACAGTTACCTTTGGGCGCCTCACCACGGGGTCAGCGGGCAGAGGGCGGGTGGGGGGATTGGGTCGGTCTGCCAGCTCAGCCTGAACAGAGAGAGGGGCAGTGGCTATGAGAGCACAGCCAGGGGCAGTGGACATGCGATGGGTCTCCCCAAGGGTTCAGATCAACATGCAAAGTCAGCCAGGGTGGGAGGAGAGAACTGGGCCATGCGCATGGGGCTTGAGCGCATGCCAGGAGAGCCTCAGGGGAGAAAGGTGGGGGTCACTGGGGGTGTCCCTGGCCAACTGCAGTCCCACCACTGACCACTAGATGGTGGTAGAAACCAAGGCAGGAGGCTCACCCTTTGCTGCTTCTGGGGCCCTGAAGGCTGAGGGCACCCAGGTCCCCTAATGACAAGTGCTACTGGCAGGGAACAGGGATGAGAGCTGCGGTTGGGCACCAAGCCTCCCACCTGCCCTGGGCCAGAGCTGGGCCTGGCCCAGATTTACCTGGAGTCTCTTGGGCACAGGGTCAGGAGGCAGCGGCCTGGAAGGAGGGGCCGGGAAGCCAAGAGCACTAGCCTGCTGAGAGCAGGAGGAGCAGACAGGCAGGGGACGGGGGAGGGAGCAGAAAGACAGATGTGGGCAGAGAGGTGTTAGTGCTCAGGGAGGGGCAGTCAGGGCCCCAGGGGCAGTGGGGGCTGTGCGTGCATGCGGTTATTCAGTTGCATGCAGAGGGCGTGACAAGTGGTGGGGCAGGCATGCAGACCACCTCCACACACGCACTCCTGTCATCAGATCCAGGGGGCTCCGGGCAGAGGCACTCACCAGCCCTTCTACACTTGGTGACCAGGGCCTCATCAGGTCCTGGCACACTGAAGACCACTCTGAGCACCCCCTCATGCCCTCCTGGGGCGCCACTGCTGGGAGCACAGGTAGACCCGCCTTTGAAAGCCACTGGCTTGGCCAGCTCACAGAGCTCAGCGCTCCTAGGTGATTGCCCCTCCCAGTCCAGACTGGACTCTGCTTCTCAGCCTGCAGCAGGGGAGGTGGCGGGAGCGCTGGCCCTGACTCCAGTGACTGACTAGTGGGCGATGCAAGGCTTATCTCTGAGTCCAGAGCCTTGGACACCCCCACCCCAGGGCCCAAGCTGGATTCCTGGCTGGGTCGGGGCCGTCTCTGCTCTGGCATACAGACTTACCATGGCACCTGGCATCACCAGGGCCCTCTGTGGGGGTCCTGGCCGTTCTGGGGGACCAGACTGGGCTGCCCTGAGCATGGAGAAAGGCAAGGAGGGCAAGGGCTCAGCCTCAGACCATTTTGTGCCCACAGGCAGCCCTGGAGTGGAGTTAATCCTTTGTGGCCCCGTGGAGCATGGTTTAGGCCCAATCAGAGGTGAGGAGGGGAAGTTGATCAGCCTGAGGGAGGGCCCCACTTATCCAGCCCTGGGGCTCCTGGAGAGAAACGGTCCTAGCAGCACAGCTGCCCCACCTGGGTCTACACGTGAGGTGAAGAGCTGTGGGGCACAAGCAGGGAAGGGGGTGTATGGGGTGTGGCCTGGGGGCTGCCCAGGGGCTGGGGGCAGGGCTCTGGAGCTGTTGTCCTTAACAGAGATGTTGAGAGAGTTGGGAACAGGGAGGCTTGTACCTGTATTGGCAGCTGGGTCCTTTGAGCTGGCAGAGTCGTTGGCGCAGGCGGGCACGGTGCCAGTAGCTGGCACCGAGGAGCACCAGGACCAGCAACAACAGGAGGCTGAGGGGCAGCCCTGTGGTCAGGGAGCTGGTTGCTGTGGGTGATTAGCGAAGGTGAAAGGGTCAGGGGTCACAGGGAGTCAAGGAACCAGCAGTGAAGGGATCAGGAAAAGAGGGGCGATGAAGGACGCCCTCTCAGCTGCCCCTGCTCCCCGCCCCCTGCTACCTCTGATGTGCGTGGTGCAGTCTGGGGGTGCCCAGCCCTCCTCACAGTGGCAGTGTCTGTTGCTGTCGCAGACCTAGGATGCACAGGTTGGACCGTGAGGAGCTGGGTCCTCTGGGGCCGTGTTTCCCTGTCCCCAGCTTTTCAGGATCTCGGATGTCCTGTCTCCTCCCAGCACAGCTGGGAGGTGGGCTGAGGATGAAGGGGTGGAAGGTGCCACCGCTCTGGAGAGAGGGACTCTATCGGCGCCAGCGGCAGAGGAAGTTAGATTGAACTCACACTGTGAGTGCCTTCTATCTGCCGGCCACTGTGCCAGAAGCTAGTGTACTCATTTCGTGTGCCCCAGGAAGTGAGTACTACTATTATGCTTGTTAGTTAGATGAGGAAACTGAGCTCAGAGAAGTGAATAACCTGCCTAGGTCCCACAGTTAAGACATGCTAGAGCAAGAATTAGAACCCAGGTGTGTCTGTTTGCAAAGCCCACTATTATTTTCCTTCCCAGAGGCTCCCTGCTCCCTTTTCATTTCCCCCCATGCCAGCTCACCCCATGCCCGTGGCATCTCCTTCGACATTCCTGTGCTCCCAGGACCTCTACTGGCTGGCACTGCTGCTCAACACACACCTGCCCAGTGGGGAGAGAAGAGCAAAGATCACCCTCTCACACGCTTTCCTGGCACTGGGAGGCCGAGGTCCACCATACTTTTACATGGGGACACCAAGGCTCACAGGACCACAGGACTCTGCTCCATCTGAAGTGAGAATCTGAACTCCCCTCAGAGACTGCACTGTTTGCACTGGTGGCTAATGAGGCCTGGGCACTGCTCACAGCAGTTCAGATGTCCCTCCCCACCTGGCCCTGCCCACCAACGCTGCTCACCAGGCCAGGGCCACAGGCTGTGCCAGGCAGAGTCAAGACGGGCTGGGCCACGTCGTTGCCCAGGTCCAGGTGTACCCAGCTGCAGTTCAACTTCAGCTGGGTCCCGTTGGCTTCTAGTATCTCCCAGCGAAGATCCCGGGCTGAGCCCAGCAGAGGCTGGGCCCTCCCACCCTGGCACTGGAGTTGCCCGCACATGGCATCTCTGGGGTGAGGGAGGAGGTGCAGGGTCAGTGTGGTGGAGCCAAGATGCCCACAGGCCTAGAGGAGGGGCCAGGTTCCCTCACTTACCGAGGAGCACAGGACACATAACTGCCATCAGGGTTGCGCCCACAGCTCCCAAAGGCGTCCCCTCTAGTATTGGCAGTAAGGAGGCAGAGCGGCGCGGCGGGCTCGGCCCCAGGCCCCCAGAGAGCCTGGCACTGCTGGGCATAGGAGGCACAACGTCCTTGCATGCACACAGCCTGTCCTCCAGCGCATGGCTCACCGTCCCCCATGCTGACATCTGGGGGGCACTGGGAGCTGTCTCCTGGGCAGAACTCGGGCAAGTCACAGTCACCTCTGCTGGGGCGACACTTCCAGCCAGCTGGACGCAGCTGTGGAGGGTGGGTGAATGTCAGTGTGGGGGTGGGGCAGATCCAGCCAGGCCCTGGGAGTTAGGGTGACCTTGTCCACCCTGGCCCCTGGCCGGTGGGCTCTGGGTGGCCGGTCCAGTCTGTGCCCACCTGGCAGTTGTGACAGCAGAGCCCATCAGATGCGCACTGGGCCCCTGGCCTCAGCTGGCAGGTGAAGTAGTCACAGCAGGGATCAGTGCAGTCCTGTAGAGAAGGACAGCAACGGCCAGGCATCAGAGCGAGCCGGGCCCGGGACCCCACCCCAACCGCCTCCTGGGGCCTGAGCCCTAGGCATTTGCACAGCAGGTGAGAGCTGGAGCCCCACAGTCTGCCTGCTGCCCCCCAGACAGGCAGGCGGGGAGAGGGGACTCTGGGGGCGGGAGACAGCTGATGAGCCAGGGAGAGGGCACAGAGGTGCAGGCACAAGGCTCTGGGGGAGGGGCTTACATCTGGGAAGCCACAGTCACACTGCTCGCCGGGCTCCACCAACATATTTCCACAGACACTGGCCATAGAAGGCAGACCGGATAGCCGTTCAAAGAGGCAGCTGCCCATTCCACCCAGGAGGGCTTTTTCCAGGGCCTGTCGGCTGCAGTTGCTGAAGTTCAAGCCTGGCAGGAAGCTGGGGATGACAGCAAGGAGGTTGGGGCTGAGGACCTGCCCCGCCCCCTTCTCTCTCCATCCTGCAGTTACTCACTCTGTGGAGGCCTCCATGATGCAGCTCTTGGCTGGGGCTGGACCTGGACAGGGGCAGCTGTTCCCAGGGGAGTCATGGCCCAGGCCCAGGCTGTGTCCCAGCTCGTGGGCTATTGAGGAGGCAACTCCCAGGATGCTCGTGGAGTGGTCCTGTCATTGGGGAGGGGATAGCCCAGGTTGAGCACCAGCCTAATTGCTCCTGTTCTCTCTTCATCTGACCTCTTGGGCCCTGAGCAGGTCCCGCCTCCCTCCTTAAGCGCTTCTAAACCAGGAGGAGAGCCCAGGCCTGGGTGGTAGGAAACCTGGGCTCTAGCTCAGCTCTGTTCCCCATATCTCACACTGTATGGCCCTGGGAGAGTACCACTGTCCTTTGGGCCTCAGCTGTCTCCCCTGCCCCCAAGAAATGCGCAGAGCTTCTAGGTGAAGACATGATGAGCTGGCCACAGGCGAGGGGCACCTTTCATGTACCCCTGCCCTCTATACCCTCAGCTTGGGGCTGGCAACTTTGCTGGGGGTTTCCATGAATATATGGCACCACAGCTGGCAGGACCTGGATGGGGAACGGGGAGGAGATGTAGCCATAGCTCACCATGTTCACGCCTCCTGAAAACTCGGGAGAACAGATGGAGTTCTGAATGGCCATGCCTACCAAGGGCCCAGAGAATGAAGTGGCACTGTGAGATTGAGAGGTCAAAGGTTAGGGCTTCAAAGTAAAAGTGGCCAGAGCGTCAGGCCCTCAGGGAGGGAGTTGGGTTATGAAATTGGCCAGGCCAAGGCAGAACCAGACCCTGCTGGCTGATCTTGGGGGAGGCCTTACGTCACCAGCTGGGCGCTGTCGTGGGGCAACCGAGGCAGCAGGTTTGTCCGGCGCCACTGGAGGAAGTTGTCTAGTGTGAGACCTGGGTGCTGGCTTATCTCTATCAGGTTGTGCTGGGTCCAGGCCTCCAGGCCCACTAGTGCCACCCGGACATTCATAGGCCTGAAGAACTGAAAGAGAACTGGGACTCAGGAGAGGGGTTCCCAAGGTTGGGGGCCATAAGCATGCTGCAGGCCTGACGCTCACTGTGTCCAGGAGGAGGGCCACTTCCAGGGTGCGGTTCAGGAGGCTCTGGAAGCCCTGGTGCCTCTGGACCTGCGGGTCAAGAAAGGTGGCCAGGAAAGGTAGCACGGCTGGCAGAGGCCAGGGGAGGGCAGCCAGAGGCCGGCCAGCTCACCTCGGCATGGTCAGCCACAATCACCAGCTCAACAATCTTGGTCTCTGTCACCACGTCCCGCCTCCACTGTGGCCAAGAGGAAGGAGCATCAGGCACACCCACCAGTCACCACCCGCAGCCACACCCACCTGGCCAGGCTGTGTCCACACCCACCCTGTGTGGTCAAAGCAAAGAGAGTGAAGAGTCCATTTTACAGAGAGCCACTGAGAGCCTGGGAGGCCAGGGACTTGCCCAAGTGGACTAAGAATAGGTTATGAAGCTGAGAGTAGAGCCCTGGTTTTCTGGCTTCAAATTCAGTGCTTTTTCCAAATTAGGAAAAAAAAAAATAGCTGACACCATGAAATACTTAACATATGCCAGACAGATTGGAGTTCTAAGCATTTACATACACATATATATATATATGTATGTAGATTCATTTAATTTTCACAGTAATCTTATAAGGTAAGTAGTTCCATTATCCCCATTGAATAAATTGGGTTGTTACTGCTTGATGATCAATAACTATGTATTTGCTATATCCAAGTGAGAGCTCTCTGCATTTGGATCATAAGACAGATGAAGTGTTTGAGTCAAGTGCCTGCATCCAAATCCTGGAAATACCATGTATTAGTTGAATGGCCTTGACCAAGTCACTTAACCTCTTAAAGCCAGTTTTCTTACTAAAATAGAGCTGTGAATAGCACCTATTCCCCAGAGTTGCTGGGGTTAGTGAAGGAGTTAATGTTTACAAAGTGCCTGGTACTGCGAAATCACTCCATGAACAGGAACTGTCGTTACTATGAGCCAATAGTTCTAAGGGCCCAGGGGCCAACCCCGGGAACAACAGAAGCCCAGCCCTCCTGCCTTCCCTCCTCACCCGGCGAGTGTGACGCCGTCCCAGGGGGTGCTCCGGGAGAGCCTGAGTGAGCACAGATGTAGGCCAGCTCAGGGCACAAGTGTGGTGTGGCAGGAGGAGGTCTTGGATCCGGGAGATAACTGGGGGACCCTGAAGGTCCCCGGGCCCCAGCTCCACAGAGTAGCTTCTCTCTGGGGACAGGATCACTAAGCCCCTAAGCAAAGATGCAGGAAGTCAGAAAGCTTACCAGCTCCATGCCTCGTTTACCCTCACTCCACCTTCCTGAAATCGACCCCTTGTACCTGAGCCCGGAGCAGGTGCAGAGAGAGGCCCAGGAGTGCGCGTGGCCACGCACTCTCCCCTTGTAGCAGCAGGCCTCCTACAGCAGAGAAACAGGAGCGCCAGCCTGAAGGCCAGGCCAGATCTGAGCCAGGAGGCTGGTTGTCGGAGAGGATGTGCAGTGTCCTCCCATCCTCTAGGGATGGCACCTTCCAGTTGCCCCTTCCCTTATCCCCTCAGGCCAGAAACAGGGTACAAGATGGCCTGACTCACCAGAGTATGTCCCTCACCGACCACCCGGGTGCCATCAGGCTGGTACCACACCAGGGTTGGGCGCCCTGAGATTAGCTCCCTGCGGAATGAAGAAAAAGGAGGGCAGGGTCAGCTGCCGCTCAGGGTGGTGCAGTGACAGCTTGAGGCCTGCAGGTGGTAGAGGGGCGGCTGGGGGCCAGGCAATCCCCCTGACCTTCCTGCTTCCCCTCAAGTAGCAGAATATGCTGGTTGGGCCACAGACTGGCTACAAACCCAGGCTATCTGGGTTCCAATCTAGTTTTTAGCACCCACCAGCTATGTGACCTTGGAGTTATTTAACCTCTCTGTGCCTTGACTTCTTCATCTATGAGGCCAAATACAAATACAAATAGTATGTACTTTATAGAGGTGGTTACGAAGATTTAATAAGTTCAGGCTCTTAGTACCTAAGTACCACATTGTAGTACCACATCATAGATGCTATATGAGTTGTTAGTAGTGTTATTAGTATGTTACTGCTATCATTATTACCTATTCTGCAGCAGCTCCAGGATATGACTCTCACCATCCAATTCCAGTTTGATCCGCAAAGCCTCAGGCAGACTGGTCTGTGGGCACCAGAGGGCATGTCACCTCCCTGGCCCTGTCTGTAACTCCTATCTTCTCTAACCAGAAAACCTCAGGCCCTTAGGAGAGCACCGACGATTAGATCATTGGTGGGGGGATCCCGAGGGAGGGGCCAGGAAGCCCTGCCTGGCCTGGGGCATTGTTCTGGGGGGTTGTGTGGGGAGGTCAAGGAAGGTATCTGAGCCGCCCCTTCTCGGCTTCCTGCCCAGAGAGGAAGCATCATGGAGGGCCCAGTGCAGGCCCCAGCCCTTCCTCTGACTCAGCTTTAGAATTGGGAGGGGAGGGTATCTAGTGGGGCCCGACCCTCTCCAAGTCCCCCCACTGAGAGAACCGACAACATGAGACCAAGAGAGCGGGTTTGGCCTCAGTGGAGATGGACAACTTGGGTGGGGCTGAGGCAGACAGATGTGTGTGTAGAAGCGAGGGGGTGGATAAGTGAAGCCAGGTGCTGAGGTACAGGCAGAAGCGCCAGACCTGGGGTGGCCATGCTGCTGTGGAGTCCACTCACCGGCTCTCAGCTTGTCTCTGCCTGGAGACACCTGATTACTCAGGGTGGTGGGGGGGTGCAAATGCATTGCTTTGAGGGGAGAGAGAGGCTCACCTGAAGCGCCTCTGCTAGGCTGAGCGTGAGGTTGTCCTGAAGGATCTGGGGCTCCAGAGGTCCATTCTGGGCCCTCTCTGGCCTTGCCTGCGTCTCCTCAGTGACACCTGCAGGATTACCAGGACACCCCAAAAGAGTGCTGAGAGAAGCAGTGCCAGGGCTGGAGGTGGCTGCTGCCCTCCGACCCACCTGGCTCCCAACCCATCAAGGCTCTTTTCTGCTTGAAAGACTCCTACATTGCATTCTGGGACTTAAGGGAGAACACTGGAGGGCGGGGGCTTCTCTCCAGTTTCTCCCTTTCATCCCACCAACCCATCCACAAGTCCCCAAAGAAGTTCAGCTTGCCCAGCCTGTTGTCCTTCCCTGTCCCCCTCAGACCAATCCCAGGTTCTCACAGGGACCCTCCCCCTGTTCCCACTCCCTCCCAATCCCCTCCTCCCCTGGAACGCCCCC
>SJYV01042859.1:0-13833 GCA_006410875.1 Neotragus pygmaeus | reverse complement strand
AATCAGTTCTAATGAGATAGATGAAACTGGAGCCTATTATACAGAGTGAAGTAAGCCAGAAAGAAAAACTCTTGCTTTTTAAAAAACTCATACCTAAGCAGAAACATATTTAAGGATTTTGCTATTTAAAAGAGCCTAGTTAATAAGAAAAAACCACTTAAACACACCATGTAATTTTCCTGTAGAAGGTTAACAAAGATTAGTCATATTCTATTGCTTTGCTATTTATGAAGAGCATCAAAGATTTATTTAGACATTCTTTGATGAAGATAATTATTGAACAGATTCATGAATAATAGTAGCGTGAAGATCCTTGAGGAAGTAGTACAAGTTTTGAGAGACTGGAGAATCAGGCCAGATTTATGTTCACATGAGCTCCCATGATTGTATCTAAACTGCTTCCACTTGTTTCTTTCTGATAGGAAGTTTTTATCCTGGCCACGTGCAGAAGTCACAGATAGAGGGTAAGGATCCTTCTTGGGCACTCTAAGCACATTGAAATCCTGACGTGACCTCGTCAGCTCTGCAGACCACTCCATTACTCTTTTCCATGGCCACTGGTATGCCAGTCATTCCTGTACTACTGCATAATTCAGTGTGAACAGATAATTCACGATGAGTGTTTTCCAGCCGCACTGGTGTGTGCTCACTTGTGTCTGACTCTTTACAACCCCATGGACTATAGCCCACAAGACTCCTCTGTCCATGGAATTTTCCAGGCAGGAAATATTGGAGTGGATTGGACTTTCCTCCTCCAGAGGATCTTTCTGACCTAGGGACCAAACCCTCATCTCTTGTACCTCCTGCACAGGCAGGCAGATTCTTTACCACAACAGAGTCCCTTGAGGAAAGTGTCTTTTCTAGCTTTCCAGTATAGAATACTACTAAAGCCTCTGGAAAACAGCTGAATCCATTGAATTCTCGTGGGGAACAAATAGATCTGACCAGTGACCATAACTGAAAATAGCTGACGGAGGAACAAAAGATTTCACTGACTTACTTACTCTTCAAGCAGTGACTGACTTCCTCTTGGGAGGGAGGGGGAAATACAAACGCGTTTTCTCACATTTTTGGTGCTGTTGGGACAGGAAAAATAAGGCCCAATAAAAGTAACAGGTGGCAGAACTATGACTACCTCCACCTGTCAGGCTCTGCATACCACCATCCAGTTAAATGTAATTTACACCTCTTTGCAACCTTATGACTGAAGCTGCACAGCTAGATGGGCACACCTCAGCCCGGTGATGAGGACAATGGCAAATGCCAAAATGTGAAATGTAAATGATGTCAACACATGTAAAAAAGAAACAAAATCATGATCAGATTTGATAATACTATTATGAAATAATGTCCTTCAGGTTATTACTATTTTTGACACAAAACTTAACTTTTACAGATGTGTTTGGTTCTCATAGCCTGGTTAAGAAAAAACCTTCTTAGAATCACAGTTACCTGTGTTTTACTTAAGACTATTTCCATGTTCTCTAGTGAAGTTTGCTTCATTCTGTATTTATTGATTTCATAGTATTTTAACAACTGAGGAAAAAAATTAGTAAAGAAAAAACATATATTAAAAGTATATGATTTTCTGCAAACTATTCTGCCATGTGGGAAGGAAAACCAGTGCATGGCAAGAGGACGGTAAAATCAACCTTAGATTATTTTAGCTACTGTGCGGAGGCACATACATGGAGATGTGAGCTTTAGGTGAGACATTTCTTGCAATCCAGAGTGTAGAAATTATACCAACTATACAGCCATTCCATTTACCACTGCTGTTAGTATCAATTGGCTTCCTACTTCACTTATTTAAGGATCAGTTCTTAAGCCATTTGCTATACACCACAGCATTAAAGCAAATTCAGCTTCCAAATGTTATCAGAACCATAGAAAGCTCATCTGGAGTGACACTCAGCTTCTCCCAGTAAGAAGCTACTTTATTTTCATTTTTTAAAAGTAATTGTACGGGAGTATAGTTGGTTTACAATGTTGTGTTAGTTCCTACTATACAGCAAAGTGAGTCAATCGTACATATACATATTTCTCCTTTTCTGGGGATTTCTTTCTCATTCAGGTCACCACAGAGTATTAAATAAAGTTCCCTCTGCTATACAGTATATTCTCATTAGTTATGTACTTTATACATAATATCAATAGTGTATATATGTCAGTCCCATATTGTACTATTAATGCATATATATGGAATCTAAATGGTATAGATGATCCTATTTGTGAAGCAGAAATAGAGACACAGACATAGAGAACAAATTATGGATACCAAGGGGGATAGGGGAAGGGTGGGAGGAATTAGGAGACTGTAAAGAAGGTATTTTAAAAGAAAAATATCTTTTAGATAAAAATGGATGAATAATAAAACAGAATATACATATTTGCATAAAATTCTTTGAGCAGGCAATAAATAACTTGTTTAAATATGCATTTTTGTAGAACTTTCCAGGAAGTAAATTACCAGAAAATGGGTAGATAAAAAAATATATTGAATTATTGAGTTACTAGGGAAGTTGTACTGAAATAAATATTATGTTTTCAGTGTTACCTTTTAGTTCCTTATTACAAATGTGTTTGGTTAGGAATTGCCATGTATTTTCTTTATTATATTATAGAAGAGGGAAGAATATTCTTCACAAAATAATTTTATTATGTTCATAGATTTTTATATCAAAGGCTTCAAGAAATCTAATAAAAACAAACAAAAAAACTCAAACTAAAATTTAACAACAGGCAAAATTTATGTTCTGTCTTAGACCTTTAACAAATTAAAATAAATATTAAGTTTTAGGGAATATCAGATACAAATAAAAATTTCAATTTCATAACATTATTATCTAGTGCCTGCATTTTCAGGTGTAATTTAAATATTAATAACAGGACCCATGAACACCTTGAGAAATAGGTCCTAATTGTTAATTAGTTTGCCCACAACTTCTTCCCTGTTACCACTTGGTGACTGTTAAACAAAAATGCTTCTGCCTTAATATACACTGCTTTATAATTATAAATACATTTTGCAGAAGTTCACTTGGAAATACAGATGACAAGGAGCTCTTCTGAGTGCAAATGTAAGAAGATCCATGCAATTTTCTTCTTCATTATTTCCACAGTTCATTACAGGGTGGAACTAAGGGTGGCAGCTATAGGAAAGACTTTAAAATCTTTAATCCGTTTTAGGAGCTCAGAAAACACTTTGAAAAGTTGGAGAAATGCCATAGATTTGTCATAATTAGTAACTATCCAAGGGTTCATTGGTAAATGAGATTTTTTTTTNGCAGCTATAGGAAAGACTTTAAAATCTTTAATCCGTTTTAGGAGCTCAGAAAACACTTTGAAAAGTTGGAGAAATGCCATAGATTTGTCATAATTAGTAACTATCCAAGGGTTCATTGGTAAATGAGATTTTTTTTTCTTAACCATGTATTAAGAAAATGTGATTATGGAGACAGAAGGTAAGGGCTTTTTACTTGATTAACAAGGGACACACTCTAGTTATGTTGTATATAATTAAATCTATAAAAATAACCTGTTTAATGTAGTCATCTAAGCAGAGCTATATAAAAGTTTTCTTGATGCCTACTTTGTTTAACAAAAATTAGCTTCTCTTGATATACTCTGTGTGTGTGTGTGTTCAGTCTCTCCGTCACGTCCAACTCTTTGCAGCCCTATGGACTGTAGCTCACCAGGCTCCTGTGTCTGTGGGAATTTCCCTGCAAGAGTACTGGAGCAGGTTGCCGTTTTCTCCTCCAGGGAATCTTCCTGACCCAGGGATCAGACCCATGTCTCCTGCATTGCAGTTGGATTCTTTACTGCTTAGCCACTGGGAAGTTCCCTTGACATACTGGCATGATCTAAATTCCATTTCAATAAATAATGTAACACTTTCATAGTTGCAACTTATTTATTTCAACTGAATGACATGTAACTTTGGTATACCAGAAATACTTGAACTCTTCTAAAGATCAGTTTACCTGAATTTCATATTTTATACTCAAACATGAATTGTGCCATTTTCCTTAGAGAGGTCAGCAGATTTTTTATTTGTTAGTTGTTCTGAAGACAATATTTGAACACTTTGTAATTTTCATTTTGAGAATACCATGGAAATGAATTCAGTCTGAGCATATTTTCCCTGTTGGAATTTTTGTCATGAGAACAAATAAACAATATAACACAATGCTTTTTATTTTTAAAGTAAAAAATACAAGAGGAAAAGAACAATAGAAGAATGAAATGAATTACACTTTGGGTTCTATGGGTTGTCTATTCTTATGGAGAAATTTGAATACATTTAAACATAAGAATAAGCTTCAGTATAAAATGAAAAACTGCATAGTGATAATTTATTCATGAACCGACATGAAGTATATCAAAAAAGGTTATAAGTTTCTTTGAAGGAGGTCAGCTATATCTGGACTCTCATTACCAGTCCAGTCTGTTCCGTAAATCAGATGTGGCACCAGGTAACGTCTTTTCTACCAAGTAATCAGTGCAAAATTACAGAAGCTCTCTTTTTCCTTTGGGCTCCACCAGGCTACCTTATTTGTCCCACTGTTCAGTGATCCATAACTTAATACTACCTTACACTTAGGTAAGCCCCTCCGCTCCTGTTAGCAGGAACTCGGCCTCAATCACGCAGCCAGAGACATCTGATCCCTAACACCATGTATTCAGATGGCTATTTCTTAAAACTTAAAACACATCATAGACACAAGTTTGGATTTCTTGCAAGGAAATTCAGATGTACACAAAAACCATGAAACATATACAAAAACACACATTATTTGTAATATCTTTGGTTTATTCTAAGGTGCTCACTATACTGATTTATTTAAGCTTATTTGTAAAAATTTCAGGACAGGTGCACCTCTTATGTTTGGAATCCAGCAAATTAAATGATTCTAATGTGAAGGTTTCAAGTAGAGTGACTGGGAAAATTTTGTACTTAAGTGTTTCAAGATGGAGAGTTGTAATATGTTATATCAGGAGAAAATATAATATTTGTGCTGGAGTAGCTTGTCTGGGTTCAAATCCCATTTTACCCTCACTAGCTTAGTGATATTGTAAAAGCTTTTTAATTCTCTGTGCTTCATTTTCTGTTCTATAAAATGGAGATGGTACTATTTTATCAGGTTTTATGAGATTAAACATATTTATACACAAGAAACATTTAGAAAAGTATCCTGCACCTAGGAAGTACCATATAAATGTTTCTTGGAAGTATGGTAAATAGAAGTTTGAGTCTATTCTTTCATAGTGTGTTAAAAGAAAGATATAAACAGCATGAAGACCCAAAGCTCAGTTCACCTCCAACTCTTGTGTTCCCCTCTCTAGCCCATTTTTCTGTAGCATACCTTTGTGACAATGACGGTATCCAACATTTGCACTTCAAAACAAGCAGATAAAGTTGTTTTAAGAAAAAAATATAGAAAAATTAATTTTGCTTTGAGCTATAATTCATACACCTATATGTATAACACCCAGTGAACCAAATTATTCAAGTAAAATTTTTCACACTGTAAGTATTTTAGATTTCTTAAAGGGCATTGTTAAAGTGATCATATCCAATCTACCCAAACAAAGGAGGAGATGAAATCTCATTTTGAAATTATAAAATACTCTATCTTCAGAGCCAACTTTGAGAGTTTCTACACTTCTGGGGGTGCTTGCCCAGGTCTGCAGCTGGGACTTCACAAGCCTCCTTTGCTCTTCCTCCCCTCTTCCTTCTCTTAAAAAAACCCTTTCATTAAATATAGACTTTTTCTAAGAAGGAAATTGATCTTAAAGTCTTCTGAAATTTAACAGTATTTATCTCTGAAATTATGATACCGATTTTTAAGATATCTTCTGAAAAAGTTCAAGCAATTGGAATACTATCAATGCCTTATGTTACTTGAAATTAGAAACCAGTGTAATCAAGGAGACATCTGTTTATGTTCCCCTGGCCCATATACCACAAAGCATTTATTTTAGGAGAAAGGCAACTGTTTTACTTGAGTAAAAGCTCCCCAGTTATTAAAAAATTGGATAATTTAGCTTTTGCCTTTCTTTCTTCTTCCTTCCTTCCTTAAAATGAAAGCAACTTTTCTTAGGAATCTAAGTCACACACACACAATGTTAGTTTAGAGAAGCAGGCATTTTTCTTCTTTCATGTTAGATGCTGAAATTCATAGATGTGAATGTCATTGTTTCTTTGGTTATCACTCCACGTACAAAGGACATAATATACACTGCAATAAATTGGATATACCTCTTAACTGTACAATAGAATAAGCAGAAGCATAAAATACAGTTATTTGTTGGAGGTTATCCATGCCTCAGTATAGAAATAACTTTTTGAGATTTATTCTGAAGACATTATTTTCTCAGTGAACACTTTATGGACTGAACAAATTTTTTGTTTGTTTTTATTTTCTAGCTATTCTACATCCAGTTACAGCCCTTCAGGTGAATAATGAATATGTGTTTTTCAGAGAATATAAAGGACAAAAGCAATCAACCACAAAAATAAGAAAGACTGAAGGAAAATATTAACATATGAGATATATTTAAGAATTATGATGTGAAAAGAATGATTTACAGGGAATTCTGCACCACAGTGGAGGGAAACTCATCCACACTTATTTCTCTGCAAATGATTATTTCTAATAAAAGTTAAAATGATATTTAGAGGGAGATCAGTAGTTGTTTTTTTTTTTATAGGAGATACTCTTTCTTAATTTATTCAAGTAAATGACTTATGCGTCTAAATCTAATAAATTTTATAAAATTGACTTTAAAAGAATTATCTTCATTTGGAATGACTTCAGTTTTTCATTCCTTGTTCTCTATGTATATTAATTCAAGAGCCAAAAATATTCACATAAAGAAACAAAGGACTAAGATATCCCATAATTCATGTGTAGATCTCTGTGGTTGATGATTTACTTAGTTCAGCTTACATGATACTGGGCGAGGACTAGTTAAGCAGACCAATCCTTGGATGGTCTCACTCAGAGTATGGCCTTGCATCTAATGGCGATGAAGACCATATTTCTGCCTTTGGGGAATGAAGGAAATATATTTTCATCTCAAATCCCCATTGGTAAGCACAGATGTGTTCAGAGTGCATATATTTTGGGGAGGACTAATGAATAAGCACCAAGTGGTAGGAAGTATAGCAAAATGAAGGTAGTCAGCCTTTTGAGGAATATGTTGGATAGAAGCAGGGCCACCCTTGGAAACTAAGGATGAAAGTTTTACTGAAACTTGAGACTTTCTGCTAAGGGTCCATACTTGCCATATACTGATATAAGGAAATCAGAACTAGATGTAAGTTTTAGTAGAATCTGAAAGCAAAGAAATTTAGGTTCCGCCAGAATAGAAGCTGTCACTCTCTTTGGCAGTTTAACTCTATGGTATCACCAGTACCTCGAGTTAAACTGTAACAAGTGTTCAGAATCCTGTCACTATTGCATTTTATTTTTTTTTATTTATTTTTTTTTCTATTTCTTATCTTTATTGCTATCATTTCCTCTATTTCTTTTTTTTTTAATTTAAATTTATTTATTTATTTATTTTTAAATTTAACTTTACAATACTCTATTNTAAGGTAGATACAGCGCGGTGTTAGATTCCAAGCTGCCAAGCTCGTCGAGTCACCGGCCTTATTTCATAAACATGCTTATAAGGATGCTGCCTAGTCACTTGGCAGGGCAATGGGCCTACCACCCCGTCCTCTGCCTGCGGCCTGTGGCCTCCTGCACTTTCCCAGCCCAGGGAAAAAATGAGGTCAACAAAACCTTTAAAACAACTCCTTAGGAGACCCATGTCAATGGATAATCAGGGAAACTTACAAGGAGCCCTGATACCAATTGCTTCAGAGAGCTTAAAAAAAAAGACAAGTACCAAGGATGGGATACTTAACTGTAACAATGTTTCATTTTAATAATAGCTTTTATGTGCTACAGTAAGATGTATCAACCTCCATTAAATATAATGGGCTGATCCTTCCAGGGACAGGGAAAAAAGGGAGCCATTCTTTGGGGGGTAGCTGAGCGCGCTCGGGCTTTTAACTCATCACTTGTGCTTTCAGGGAGTGAAGTTGACCACGGGATGGGGCTGGTTTGTCTGGCTTTTCGTTCAGGGGATTGGGGTCAGCATGGTGGGAGGAAGCTCCTGGGTCAGACTGGATGGGTTGGAGCTGGGGGTGAGATCTGCCCAGGAGAGAGATCAAGGTCACAGCTGGGAATGCAGTTCTCTTGGCGAGGGAGGAGGCAAGGTTGGAAATGGAGAAACAGCTGCCTGATGGGCGACTGGAAGCCCCGGCAGACGCGAGGGTGGTGAGGAGTGGACACGGGAGGGGAGTGCCGAGGGCAGGACAGCTCTGCTCCAAGCTGTGCTGGGGAAGCGTGGAGGGACCTGGGGAGCAGCCCAGGACTGGAGCTTAGCCGGGAGCAGCGGCTCCACTTCGGGTCCTGTCGCCCTTCCTTACTCTGGGACATCCTTCCCAAGGATGTGTGGTTGTTGTTCTTCAGTTGCTAAGTCATGTCTGACTCTTGGCAACCTCAGGGACTGTAGCCCGCCAGACTCATCGGTCCATGGGGATTCTCCAGGCAAGAATATTGGAGCGGGTTGCCATTTCCTTTTCCAGGGGATCTTCCCGACTCAGGGATCTAACCCCTGTCTCCTGCATTGGCAGGCGGATTCTCCACCGATGCGTCACCCGGGAAGCCATGAAGTACCTCCCTTAGGCCTTGGAAACCCGACTCAGCACTTATCCCGAGGCATCATGCTGCAAGGAGGACAACCGTGCCCTTCCAAGGGAGAGTTCCCATCACGTGGGGGCTACCACCCCGAGCCTGGACTCCATAGATCACCTTACACTTCTCATTCTAAGCGAAAGGTCACATTCCCCCCAGATCTTCCATTTCACCCTCCCCCCACCCCGGCAGGGCCCTTCTCCATCAGATTCTCTGTGAGCCTTGGGGATGCTCTCCCAAGCCAGCCCCTTGGTGGCCCTCTTAGGGCTACTGCCACGNAGCGAAAGGTCACATTCCCCCCAGATCTTCCATTTCACCCTCCCCCCACCCCGGCAGGGCCCTTCTCCATCAGATTCTCTGTGAGCCTTGGGGATGCTCTCCCAAGCCAGCCCCTTGGTGGCCCTCTTAGGGCTACTGCCACGGCAGCTCCAGGACCCAGAGCAGCCCCAGGAGAAGCTGTCTCCTCTCCTCTCAGTTTCATGGGTCCTCACTCCCGCTGAGCTGTGCCCGGGGTCCCTGGGCTCTGGGGCACGGCCACCTCTTCCTTCTCCTGAGCCTTTACTGTGCTGTAAGCTTTCTCTTTGGTTATAGAGCCCCTTGGCGGGGTCCTGATGATCTCTTCTTCCTGTTGAATAGCACGGAGCTCCAGGAGTGACAGGGAGATGTGTCGGGGGTGGGTAGGGGTCATCAGGGGAGTTTCATAAAAGGACTGTTTACAGAGGCGAAGGGAACTGGCATGGGATGAGAATGCACACNTTCTTCCTGTTGAATAGCACGGAGCTCCAGGAGTGACAGGGAGATGTGTCGGGGGTGGGTAGGGGTCATCAGGGGAGTTTCATAAAAGGACTGTTTACAGAGGCGAAGGGAACTGGCATGGGATGAGAATGCACACTTGGGCCAGGAGCAGCTAGGAGGCTTTACCCTTCACAAGACTGAGGGGGCAAAGAGGGGTGATGCCCAGAACTGGGGTGATGGCTGCTCCTCCAGGCCACTGGTGGAAGATAGGAGGTCTGCGACCCCAGCCAACTGGTCCCTCCCACTGGCCAGGCTCCACCTGAAGCTGCTGGGCAAGGGGAGGTCATACGGGTGGGGCTCTAAGACACAGATTGGGGGAAAGCGTTGGGTGTTGGGCAGCAAAGGAAGAGCAGCCAGCATAGGCTTGAGGCACAAGACTGGGATCCCCCCGCCAAGGCCATGGTGGACACTGAACAGCCCACTGAGGGCAAGGGCGCATCCCTCCAGCAAGATCATGGCCAGGCCTGGGGTGGCTCCAGTGTCTGCTTGGACACTGCAGGCAGGAGATAGACTTGTTGATGACCCCCTCCCCACCTTCCTTGCATCCAAACAGCCTGCCTATGCGCCAGGCACCATTCTCGTCATTCTACCTGCAGTTACTCAGCCTGACGACTTTATGAATTGCAGAGAGGAAGGTGTGACTTGCTGATCGTCACCCATCTAGCCAGTGATGGAGCTGGGGTTTGACCCCCAGGGTCCACATGCTTGACTGCTGGGCTACAACTGCCTTCCAGACCAGCTGTGGAACCTCGCCCAGATCTGTTGTTCCACCAGCTCCCCCTTCAGTTGCCCATTCTCTCTGTGCTCATTTACAGTGCCTGCCCCACCCTGGACGCCCCGACTCTTTCAGAGGATTCTTTGCCTCCTACTTGGGACGTGATAGGTGGAGGATTAGAGAAAAACTTTGGAGGCCTTAAGCATCAAAAAGACTATGATGGCTCTTCTTTACACTCCAAGATGTCATTAAAAAAAAAGCAAAAAGATAAACACATAAAAGAAGGGTAAGTCATGTCAGGAAGTCCTGGTTTATCCTCAGAGGTTTACTTTGATGGTTTTGGAGACTAATATCAAGTATAAAGTTCTTCTTAGGGACTTTCCGAGTGACTCAGTGGTTAAGAATCCACCCTGCAATGCAGGGGACGTGGGTTTGATTCCTGGCCAGGGAGCTAAGATTCCATATGCTTTAGAGCAACTAAGGCCCCGCGTTCCATAGTTACTGACGCCTGTGTGTTCTGGAGCTTATGCACCACAGGTGATTCACTGCAACGAAACACCCTGCACGCTGCAACTAAGATCCAACACAGCCAAATAAATAAATAGGCAAATATGTTTTAAAAAGAAATAGTAAAAGATGAAGTTCTTAAAGTTTTCGCTCATTTTGGGGATGATCCTGTTTACTTGACTTCCCAGTGTCTGCATTAGTCTGCCTGTGGGGGATTCTGGCTCGAGAAAAAGGGAGCTTATATTTTCCCCCTGAGAAATCACAGAATGGCGCAGTCATGGGAGGTACTCCCATTTCTGTGGTGAAGAGCCTACTCCAGCTGAGGGAGAGAGATCCCTACATGGGTAAATGCCCAGTGGGTCAGAAATTTGTGGGCAAATACCCCGAAATGNTCCCCCTGAGAAATCATAGAATGGCACAGTCATGGGAGGTACTCCCATTTCTGTGGTGAAGAGCCTACTCCAGTTGAGGGAGAGAGATCCCTACATGGGTCAATGCCCAGTGGGTCAGAAATTTGTGGGCAAATACCCCGAAATGGAAGAAAGGGGTTTTTCTGTACTCAGAACTTATAGAAAACTTTTGGGACCCATATAAGATGTCTGGCATTCTGTTTCATTTACCCAGGGGTTATGAAGGGTTTGAAGTCATTGAGTGGGGGATGCCTGGGAGTGAAGTTGTGAAAGGAGGTGTGAAAGTTTCTGCTCCCACCTGGCCCATCATCTCATCTTGCAGATGGTGAACAATGACCAGAGTCCTTCTCCAGACCCACCCATCTGGGAAAGGAGTGAGGGTGGACAGGACTGCCCTAGGTCTTACAGACAGGCTGTCCGGGGCACCAAGGGATCCACATGGAAAATGAGGAAGCTTCCTTGTTGTCAGGCTGAGAGGTGCTTGCAAGGCAACTGGGTACTTTGCAAATCTACTGTGNTCTGGGAAAGGAGTGAGGGTGGACAGGACTGCCCTAGGTCTTACAGACAGGCTGTCCGGGGCACCAAGGGATCCACATGGAAAATGAGGAAGCTTCCTTGTTGTCAGGCTGAGAGGTGCTTGCAAGGCAACTGGGTACTTTGCAAATCTACTGTGCCCTGGGATGTACGGGCCTCTGTTGTGCCCCCGTCTTCTCCTGGGCAGAGCTAAGCCCCTCTCCCTGCAGGGTTTGGCCATTCGGTGCCCAGAGTGAAGTGATTATTAGTCAGACTCAGGTGAGAGCCGAGATGAAGCATGACCCACTCCTGCCCCAGCGTCTCTCCCCATGAGGGTCTGGCAGGAAGCACTCGGGAGAGCTGCCAAGGAATTACAGGATAGAGGATGCTTCGAGCCTGGACCCACGACTTAACAGCTTCCACATCTAAGAATATCCCTATCCAGCTGCTGAGTCCTAAGTCCTCTGCGGCTTCCTGGGAGGAGAGTCCGTTGTGAACTGAAAGTACTTTTGGTGGACACACTTCTGCTCTCTCCTGAAGCAGTGCCCATGAGTTTGGAGAATTCAAGATGGAGAAATTTAAATTTGCCCCGATTTGGTTATCACATGAAGAACTGAAGCCGTGAGAAAACAAATTCCAGTCCTTGAGGCTGATTTCCCTTCATTAGTGAAACGATTTAAGCAAAAAGGCATTTCCTTGTGCCCATGTACGCCTATGTTTGTGTGTGTGTGTAGAGGAGGGGCATGTGCTTGGGAGGGGACGTTTGGTTGAGGTGTCTNGAATTACAGGATAGAGGATGCTTCGAGCCTGGACCCACGACTTAACAGCTTCCACATCTAAGAATATCCCCATCCAGCTGCTGAGTCCTAAGTCCTCTGCGGCTTCCTGGGAGGAGAGTCCGTTGTGAACTGAAAGCACTTTTGGTGGACACACTTCTGCTCTCTCCTGAAGCAGTGCCCATGCGTTTGGAGAATTCAAGATGGAGAAACTTAAATTTGCCCCGATTTGGTTATCACATGAAGAACTGAAACCGTGAGAAAACAAATTCCAGTCCTTGAGGCTGATTTTCCTTCATTAGTGAAACGATTTAAGCAAAAAGGCATTTCCTTGTGCCCATGTGCGCCTATGTTTGTGTGTGTGTGTAGAGGAGGGGCATGTGCTTGGGAGGGGACGTTTGGTTGAGGTGTCTGCTTCATTGTTCTTGTTCTCAAAGCAACGTTTGCAAAAACGAATGAACCTTATTGGTGAAGCAGTGGCAGGTTTACAAATTGAGCAGGAAGTATGAAGTTTCCACAGCTGCCTTCTGCCCCCACCTGTGTGCCCCCTGTGGGAAATGGAAACAAAGCCAACTGCTCTTGTAGGATTTTTAATGCAAATGGACCATGACCAGCACCCAGGATTTCAGACTCTTCACCCAGATGGTGTAGATAAGATTTCAGCCAGAGAGTGCTCGGTATAGAATCACCCAGGGATTTCCTCCTGTGTTGGAGAAGCTTGTGTTCATTTGAGCTCCATCTCCACCCAGGTGTGGATGCTGGGTGCTGAGGGTGAACCTCGAACAAGCCCCATCCCTGCCCTCACCCAGCTCCCAGGTGAGTCAAGGGTATACCCACGTAGGAGCAGGGAGAGACACTTGGTGGAGAAGGCAGTGTCTAAGATGAGAGCGACTGAAGAGAAATATCAGAGGCAGGACTTGCAGGGCTGTGACTGTTGGGATGTGTGGGACGTGGGGGAACATCCCCCTAAATTGAGCCCTTGGACAGCTAGGTGGGCGGCACCATTCACAAGTTCAGGTGGCAGGGATCAGGCTCGACGAAGGGACACACTTATGCTGCCTCTTAGGGCTGTGGGTACCAGAGATGTTCAGCACTTGTGTTTGATGCCAGTTCAGGGTCTTTATTCAGGTTCCAGTTTGGAAGGCGTTATGGGATAAGTGGCCAGGGGAAACAGGTAGGCCCCCCAGGGAGTGTGTGTTGAGTAGAACAAGAGCCGAGTGGGTGAGGCTGGATTACGATGGGGATAAGCGGGTGTGCCTCACGGTCTGCAGTGGCAGAGATGAAGTGATGGTGTGGAGGGTTCCATGGGAGGTTCCAATAGTTGCAGAAGGACCTGGGAAAGGGTGAAGTTGGGCTGAAGGAGC
>SJYV01042855.1:0-10348 GCA_006410875.1 Neotragus pygmaeus | reverse complement strand
CCTGCATTTAGTTGGGTCACTTGTCCGCTTCTCCCTGACTTGTTGATCCTCTTCCTTCTTCAGCTTTCTGTAAGGCCTCCTCAGATAACCACTTTGCCTTCTTGTTTTCCTTTGGGGTGGTTTTGTTTGCTGACTCCTGTACAGTGTTACAGACCTTCATCCACAGTTCTTCAGACACAATGCTTACAAGTTCTGATCCCTTGAATCTATTTGTTATCTCCACTGCGTAGTCACAGGGGGTTTGATTTAAGTCATACCTCACTGGCCTACTGGTTTCCCCACTTTCTTTAGTTTAAGCCTAAATTTTGCTATGAGAAACAGATGATCTGAGCCACAGTCAGCTCCAGGTCTTGGTTTTCTGACTATATACAACTTCTCCATCTGTGGCTACGAAGAATGTAATCAGTTTGATTTCGGTATTGACAGTTTGGTCATGTTCACATGTAAAGTCATCTCTTGTGTTGTTGAGAAAGGTCATCTCTTGTATTAATATCAGTTAGGAATGACTGGTTTGATTTCCTTGCAATCTAAGGAACTCTCAATGGTCTTCTCCAGCACCACAATTCAAAAGTATACAATTATAGTTATGTTTAAAACGAACTGTGGTTTTCTTCTGGCCAAAGGAAAAAAAATAAAAATTCCTGAGACAATGGCAACAGAGTTTAGTCATTTGAGTATTAAAGAAGCTCAGCCCTGGTGAGCCAATGAGGTGGAAGCTCTGCCCTGGTGAGCCAATGAGGTGGACGCTCAGCCCTGGCAAGCCAATAAGGTGGGGTTAATATGGAAATATACTGCCCATCAGAGGAAACGTGTCTTTTATCCCCAAGCATCCCACCCCCACATTGTATCAATGAAGCCTCAATAAAGCTGGGAGGACATTCATTCATCAGCTTCACCAATAAAGACAGTTAATTGATGATGGCCCTGTGGAAAAAACTTTACAAAAATAACCATATATTCAGTGTTCAAGGTAGAACACAGTGCTCTTTCTGCAAAAATATCTGAGCAACTTAAGACCAATTGTCTTTGCTTTTAAATGTTGTTAAATTGTATCAGCTAGATTGTGTCTATACTGTCTTTTCACTGGATAATTTCCTTATCCAGTGAGACCCAAATGCTGGCTACTGAACGTGTTATCTGTTGTTCACCTGCTCAGTTGTGCTTGACTCTCTATGACCCCATGGACTGCAGCACACCAGGCTCCCCTGTCCTTCACTGTCTCCTAGAGTTTGCTCAAATTCACGTCCAATAAACTGGTAATGCTGTCTAAGCATCTCATCCTTGGCCACCCTGATCTCCCCTTCTCTTCTTTTTTCTTCAGTCTTTTCCAGCATCAGGGTCTTTTCCAATGAGCGTGCTCTTTGCATCTTGTGGCCAAAAGATTGGAGCTTCAGCTTCAATGTCAGTTTTTCCAGTGAATATTCAGAGTTGATTTCCTTTAGGACTGACTGGTTTGATCTTCTTGCAGTCCAAAAGACTCTAAAGAGTCTTCTCCAGAACCACAATTTGAAAGCACTAATTCTTTGGCGCTCAGCCTTCCTTGTGGTTCAACTCTCACGGCCATCCATGATTCCTGGAAAAACCATAGTTTTGACTATGTGGACCTTTGTCAGCAAAATGATGTCTTTGATTTTTAATATGCCATCTAGATTTGTCATGGCTTTCTTTCCAAGGAGCAAGTGTCTTTTAATTTCATGGCTGCAGTCACCAACCACAGTGATTTTAGAGCCCAAGAAAATGAAGTCTGTCACTGCTTCCACTTTTTCCCCATCTATTTGCCATGAAATGTTGGGACCGGATGCCTTAATCTTAGTTTTTTGAAAGTTCAGTTTTCAGCCAGCTTTTTCACTCGCCTCTTTTACCCTCATCAAGAGGTTCTTTAGTTCCTTGTGTTGAATGTCGTACTAAAAGGTGAATGATAGTAACAATGACCAGTGTTCCTTAATTTTGTGCTCTGTGCCAGACACTGGACTAAATAGCTCATGTAAACAGAGACCTTGTTCACTGCTCTTTATCTGATGACATAGGTTCTCTTTTCTATCCACTGTGAACCAGTCAGCACACTTTAAGTTGCTGTATCGAAAGGGTTGGAGGTCCTAAGCTGGTAAGAGGTGACCTAAGACCCTGTCAGCAGGCCGGATGGCTCTGCAGACAGCATGCTCACATGGAGCCTTCTTCTCGTAACCGTGTCAAGGTCAGGTAATGCCCTTGGTGACTCTCACATGATTCCTAAATGATCTTTGCTAATGTCAACATGTACAGATGCCACTGCCCTTTCCTCATGGATACTTGCAAATGATAAAATGCACAGTTTACAGTAGCATTCCCCAAAATGTGGTCCATGAAGTACCTGCATCAAAATTACTTGAGAATCTTTTTTTAAAATCCAAAATTTGGGGCCTCATCTGTGGAATCAGACTCTCTGAAAAAGGCACTGATGCTTTCCCTGATATCTTAGGTCTTTCTTACCACACGAAAGTTGGGTGGTCACTGTATTAAATAAAAGCTAGGAAATTGCAAGGAAAATATGATTTGGAAAGCAAAGTAATGTGTTTATATGGAGCCATATCCCTTTTTGATGGACTATTTCATTTCCCGGTTAAAGCAATTAAATTAGCTTAATGTTGCTTATGCTACTAAACATCAAATAGTGTATAAATATTGAAGTCAACTTAACATCCGTAGAACTGGATAGTAATCAAACACCACCAGAATAAAATAATAAGCTTCCAAAGAATCTTTAAGGGCCAGGTTCCAAAGGATGGGATGTGGTATCTTATCAGAGTGCTGGCTGTGATGATGACATGACCCAGCCTGTAGAGAGTCACTCACACCCCTGTTTTGCTGAGCTAATCAGCATGCTCATTTGTACACCAGCATATACATCCTCCCGTGGCCGTGCCCTTGACCAGCGGGACTGGGCTGAACTTGGGTATCCTTCCTCTGGGAGCCTCAGCTGGTCTTCTTTGACTGACCTGGGGAGAAGGGACAGGTGTTTACTCACCTGGATTGACGATGCTTGGGAAACTTTACTTGCTAAGCACCTAAATTTATAGTGATCAGTGGTGGGATCAAAACTATACCGGCTATCATCACAGGCTCCTGTTTAGAAATGATTAACGTTAATGACTGTTTTACTAGATGGGTATGTCTTAGCTCCTCTTAATCAGTTTACAAAGAAACTGCCCATTGCAATCAATCAAAGCACTTCTGACCCTAAAACAACAATGGCTTTAAATTATGGGGAAGGTATTCAAATTGAGCTGTCTGAACCCCAAATCAACCTTGGCTACAGCTCTGTACACTCTTCCTGGAGAAGATTCTGTGAGTTCATGTGTGTATAGGTCAGTCTGATGAATGACAGTTAAAAATACACCCAGAAGATCTTCATGGCTGTGCAATTTGCTTTCTTTTATTGATGGAATCATATAATTAGATAAAAAATAAAATAACATATTTATCCTGTTTATTGCCTATATTTGCCATCAAGCAAAAGTCATTCAATTACCCTTTTCTGAGGGATCCAGTTTTTAACTAGTGAATGAAATGATTAAGCACAAAGCTACCTTTCTCATATTTTTCAATTTTTAAAAGTTAACTTCATCTCTATTGACACCTTTCTAAAAGTTGTCAGGCTGCCTCCACTCCTCATCCCTCTGTTCGGCATTTGTAAGTGTCGTCAGTGATTTCTGCTTGACATGGAGAATCACACATTACAACAACAAGGAAGAAAAAAATCCACTGACATTTGAACCCTGGGGATTCTGAAACTGATTGCTATAAACCTATGTCATCCGACAGCTGTAAAAGTCAAGAGAAGGAGATGCTTTCAAAGTTGACATACATAACCTTGACCCCTCTTTTCTGAGTAGTTTCAAACTGAATTTTTCGCCATTTTCAAAAATCTAGACTGTGAAATTAGGGTCTGCAGCACAGTTATGGGAAGGACATTTGCTTAATAGTCTTTGAAGACCCTCGGGACCAGTTATTCAACGTTTAAAATACAATCACTTATTCTGATTCATTTTAGAGGCACTTAAACCATTTAGTTGTGGTTTAGACTTATTGTATCAACAAATTCCGTGCTGACTTCCTCCTCAGATGTTAGAAAAGTGAGTCACAGCCACATAGCTGCAGATCCTTGACTTCCTATTGCTCTGGAACTCACGCGTGATGGACTTGTTATCATTAAGCGCCGGGCTCCCTGGAGCTAGGCGACACCTGGATTCTAGATGTAGGTTTGACGCCCCTCCAAAGCCTTTTTTGTTACATCAGATACAATTTCACCTGTACAATTTCAAATCTCACCATCCTTCAAGGGACTGAACATAATGTCATGTTTCTTTTTGGTGGTTTATGCTTTATTAAATATTAAAACCAAATACTACCACTGTAAAAAGGCTTTTATAGTCATGGGCATTTTCCCCGGTAATAAAATTTTACTTAGTTTTATTATTCCTCCTATAGGGCCATCGCTGAGCTCGCAGAGAGACTGCTGAACTAGAAGCGTGAGTAACCTGTGATAGCTGGAAAGGGACCAACCTGCGCAGGGCTAATAACAAAAACCAAACACCGGATGAAATTCGAATTGAGTATGAATTACCTATAGGAAAAAAATCTTCATATAAACACCGGTACAATGTGATTGTTCTTTCAAAAAAACCACTGTGGCCTGAGTCTCTCATATATGAAAATTTATTAAAAGATTTCTTTGATAAAGTAACAGGCAACAGCCCAAGCTTCCTACAGCGGGATCAGGCACATGCCCTGGGTCCTCCCCAACAGTGATAATTAGTCGACTTCAGGACTTGAGATATTTGCCATTCATTGTGGCCAGCATTGCACAATCAGGGTAGCATTCTTCAAAAAGCCACTTTCATAGTCAAAGGAAGCATTCCTCACCATAAGAATTCTAGTGGCGCTTCCCTGGTAGCTCATATGGTAAAAAAAAAAATCTGCCTGAAATGCAGGAGGCCTGAGTTCAATCCCTGGAAGATTCCCCTGGAGGAGGAAATGATAACCCACTCCAGTATTCTTGCCTGGAGAATCCCCATGGACAGAGGAGCCTGGAGGGCTCCAGTCCCTGGGGTTGCAAAGAGTTGGACACAACTGAGGGACTCACACTTTCACTTTCAGGATGGTTAAAAGATATTGGCAAAGATGCTGAAACCAGTGACTACTTGTCTGAACCAAAAACTCCTTCACAGATGGTAATGTTCGTGGTGGTTCTGCAAGAGCTCCATGGTCCTGTGAAGGTCTCAGCAAAGCACTTTGGGCTTTAAATGGGACAAACGATTAAAGAACAACCGCTGGCTTGGTTTAACTTTTATCTGTACTTAGTAAAGGGAGAGGAAGCCCCTTTGGAGGCCCTGGGACAGTTTATCCAGGTGGATCCCAAGGACTGCAACCTACCAGAAGCCTCTGGAATCCATAGGATTCTCCAGGCAAAATTACCACAGTGGGTTGTTATTCCCTTCTCCAGAGGACCTTCCTGACCCAGGGATTGAACCTGGGTCTCCTGCATTGCAGGTGGGTTCTTCACCATGTGAGCCTCCAGGAGAAGCAGTGGCAGACTATTTTCTTGGGCTTCAAAACCACTGTGGACAGTGACTGAAGCCACAAAATTAAAAGACACTTGTTCCTTGGAATAAAAGCTGTGACCCACCTAGGCACCATATTAAAAGGCAGAGACATCACTTTACCAACAAAAATCCTGATAGTCAAGGCTATGGTTTCTCTAGTCATCATGTACGGATGGATATGAGAGTTGGACCATAAAGAAGGCTAAGCACCGAAGAATGGATGCTTTCAAATTGTGGGGCTGGACAAAGCTCTTAAGTGTCCCTTGGACAGTAAGGAAATCAAATCAGTCAATCCTAAAGGAAATCAGTCCTGGATATTCATTGGAAGGACTAATGTTGAAACTGAAGCTCCAAAACTTTGGGCACCTGATGTAAAGAGCCGATTCATTGGAAAAGCCCCCGGTGCTGGGAAAGATTGAAGGCTGGAGGAAAAGGGGGTGACAGAGGATAAGATGGTTGGATGGCATCACCGACTCAACAGACATGAGTTTGAGCAAACTCTGGGAGATAATGCAGGACAGGGAAGCCTCGTGTGCTCATGGTGTCAGAAAGAGTCAGATGCTACTTAGTAACTGAACAATAACAATGGGTATGGTTTTAGAGAAGGAATCAGTGAGGATGAAGGGCAGGTGCGCCATTGTAGGAACTGAAAGAAGAAGCATCTGATGGGACTTTTCGGAAGCATGTCCTGATTCAGCTGCTAATAGAGGACAGCTTGGCTGGGGAGACCCTGGGTGATGCAGACAGAGCTACTGTGACATCTCAGGAAGCCCTGTGGAAGGAAAGGCGCATCCAGCCCAGAGGGAAGGAGGCTTAGCTCGTTGGTGGTCAAATAGCTGCCCGGTNCAGATTTCTCAGGAGGCAGGTAAGGTGGTTTGGTATTCCCATCTCTTTAAGAATTTTCCACAGTTTGTTGAGAAATGCAAATTGAGACTATAATGAGCTTTCACTTTATACCAGTCAGAATGGCCTTCATCAAAAAGTCTACAAATAATAAATGGTAGGGAAGATGTTGGGGAAAAGGGACCTCTCCTCCACTGTTGATGGAAATATAAATTGGTGCAGTCACTATGGAGAACAGTTTGGATATTTCTCAGAAAACTAGAGCCAACATATTATCCAGCAATCCTACTCCTGGACATATACCCAGCTAAAACTATAATTTGAAAAGACACAAGTGCACTGTGTTCATAGGCGTACTATCTACAATAGATAAGACATGGAAACAACCTAAAGGTCCATCAACATGAATGGATAAAGAAGATGTGGCAAATGTAATCGTGCAAGCTTGCTCGCTAAGCTGCTTCAGTCATGTCCAACTCTCTACCTATAGTCCATAGGCTCTATGGACTATGGACTATAGTCCACCAGGCCCCTCTGTCCACGGGGATTCTCCAGGCAAGAACGGTGGAGTGGGTTGCCATACCCTCCTCCAGGCATATTCCTATCCCAGGGTTCAGCCGTTAAAAAGAATGAAATAATGCCATCTGCAGCAACGCGGATGGACCTAGAGGTTATTATACTAAGTGAAATAAGCCAGAAAGTGAAAAATAAATACCATATGATAATACTTGTATGTGGAATGTAAAATAAGACAAAACTGAACATATCTACATATGTTCAAAAACATACTCACAGATACAGAGAACAGAGGTATAGCTGCTGGTGGGAGGCAGGTGAGGGAAGGATGCAGGAAGGATTGGGTGTTGGGGATTAGTACAAGCAAATTATTACACATAGGATAAAGAACTAACAAGGTCCACTCAATAGCACAGGGAACCATGTTTGATTTCCTTTGATAAACTATAATGGAAAAGAATGTGAAAATTTTGCAAACTGAGTCACTTTGCTATAGAGCAGAAATTAAAGACAATGTGATATATTAACTGTACTTCAATGAAATTTTAAAAACAAAAATACAGGGAGTGGCCTGAAAGACTTCTCTGAAGAGCTGACGATAAAGTTGAAGCCACAATGACAAAAAGAAGCCAGCCTCACAAAGGGACCTCCAGTCTGGGTGAACAGCCACATGCAGAGAAGACAGTATGTGCTCAAAGCACAGGAGGGTGGCCACTGTGCCTGGGTTATGTGCAGAGCTGAGGACAGAGAACAGAAACCTGGGAAAGGAGCAGGGCCAATGCACAGGAGGCCTGGAAGGTTCCAGGCAACCTCCAGCTAAGGACAAAGCATCAGCAGGCACAGTTACTGAAGAGACAAAAGACATGCCAGGAGCTGCAGGGCATGTTCTCTGTAGGAAATGTCCATTCTCATCAAACTGTCTGTTAGTCTCTGAGCCTGGGGACATGGCTGTGAATTCAGCTCGAATTCAAGATTCTAGGACCATTCCTTGATTTATTTATAGACAATTAAGACTTGTAGCTTGAGGATTCTACTCATTCCTCACCATGGTAAATGTAGAGACTTTTGCCTCTATAAAAATCACTGCAAAACAATTGTCCTTTTTCTGTGGTTAACTGTAACCCAGGCAAAAGAGTGCCTTCTAAACAATGCCTCCACTGCAGTACTTCTCTTCTTTCTCCTCCTGTGGCAGCCCAGGGAAGAATATTCAGAACCTTTCAGTCCAAGCACATGATTCAGTAAAGGTGGCTGTGCCTTCCCGGCCCCGACTCAGCCCAGGGGAGAGCAGAAGCAGAAACTTCCCTTCCAGATGTTCAGTGAGGGGAGAAAGTCACTCCATCCTCCAGGGACAAAACAGTGCTTTGGATTTCAAAGGCGGATGTCCCAGAGGCCCCACCAGACTCACCCCACAAATTTTTGATGAATGACCATGGCAGGCATCAACTTTGCAGATTAATGACCAAAAGAGTTTAGTTTATGTCTCAGTGGAAGATGATAAATTTTCTCTTGGCTTTGAGAATCTGCGGGATTGAGAAGCCCAGCTAACCACAGCACTCTGCTCTCATTCACGATGCTTTACTATGGATCGTTTACTTTCTACATTCCCCTTTCAGTGGGTTTTTATAAATGTAAGCAAAACAGGCAGCACACCTCTTTGTTCTGCTTCTTTTGCAATATGATGGCTACCAAATGTCTTAGAAATTGTCTTTGGGTTGGTATAGTTGGTGGAAAATCACTGAGGTTTGTTGTGAAATTCATTTCCAACTCATAACTCAAGTAGACACTGAGTGGCTTGTTTTCCAACTTTAGGCTGCTAAAGAGTACTCGTGTCAAAGTAAAAATGTAACTCAAGGCCAAACCTCATCTGTGTGTGTGTGCGTGTGTGCATGTGTGTACAAACGTATGTGTGTATTTTACACAGTGTAAAATTCCTACCCAGAAGTTGTAAGGTACAAGCTAAAACCTAAGCTGAGGAGTCAGGATTGTGAATATTTTTTCTACCTTCCCCCATTTCTCCATCTTAACAAGGCCTTATTCTTTCATATCCTGTTAAACATTATGGACAATGTGTACATGAAAAGAGATATTATTACTTGTCTACCCCCCTCATATTTTGCACAAACCATCATATAAATGAACCAATCCATCATCTTTATTGAACAATGACAACCTGCCTAGCTCTTTTCTAGGTATTTCTTGGGGCTACAAGGACAGAACAAGGCATGCTCCCTACCTCAGAATCCATCTGAGAGCATAAGTGTAACTTCACAGAGCATTGCAACATGGTAGGTAAGCAGGAAGGAATGGAAATATCAAAGTACATAACTAGAATATAGTCTGGAGAGGATTGTGTGAGATGGAGGGCATTTTCACGGGATCTTGAAGTATAGGTAGGAGTTAGACAAAACTGCAAAAGCTAATGGAAGTGGATATTCTGTCCTAAGTGTGGTGACATGTGAGATGAGGGTATGGAAGTAGAGTATGGGTTTCCATGTGGGAAGGATTAGATAATAAGGAAACAATACATCACAAGGGCTTGGAACATCAGAAAGAAGAGATGACCAGAGAAGATGGGTTGTTAAGGGAGGGTAGGTGAGGGTCACGACAATGAAAATAAGAGGTCAATTTCCCAAATACTTGGAATAGATTTAAAGAGAAATTGCAAGTAGGTGATACATATTACAAGAGTGATACCTATGAACAACTGTCAATTTCACTTTGGCTTCTCACTGAAAGAGTTAAAACCTTGATNAGGTCAATTTCCCAAATACTTGGAATAGATTTAAAGAGAAATTGCAAGTAGGTGATACATATTACAAGAGTGATACCTATCAACAACTGTCAATTTCACTTTGGCTTCTCACTGAAAGAGTTAAAACCTTGATATTCTTCCTTTTTTTCCAGTTAGCATGACAAAAAAATAAAGACAACCAGTCTCAAATAAATGACATTTTAATATGACATTAAAACATTCCTAAGTGACATACAAATGATTTTAGAAACATTGCTCCCACTCTTATGTGGAATCAATAAGAACAACACAAAACTGACTTATATTACAGTCAATGGCCAATGGGAGGGATTATTTATAAAAGGCAATTAAGGAGAATTTGACGTACTTTCCTGCATTAAAACAAGACAGGCTCATAAAAAGCACACTAGTTACAAGGAGGATGACTAAGCCTTTGAGAGCCAACTGAGGGTACATCCATATCAGAACCTGCCCTCAAAATAATATATAACAAGCTATTCAGTTCAGTTCAGTTCAGTCGCCCAGGCGTGTCTGACTCTTTGCAACCCCATGAATTGCAGCACACCAGGAGTCCCTGTCCATCACCAACTCCCAGAGTTCTCTCAAACTCACGTCCATCAAGTCAGTGATGCCATCCAGCCATCTCATCCTCGGT
>SJYV01042850.1:0-10034 GCA_006410875.1 Neotragus pygmaeus | reverse complement strand
GTTATTTGTGTGTCTTAGCATGCTGAGGTTGAAGGTGAATATTTCAGAGCTGTAATATTAAACATATATCTTTATAAATAAATCTGATTGAACAAGACACATATGCATAAAAAAACCCAAATCTTACTTATTTGTCCAACTGGGCAATCACATTATCTCCTCAAGTCTACCAGCATTGTTTGGAATTATATTTTCATAAAGGTGACCAATCCTTCTTCTCAGATAGTTTGGAATATCTGGTAAAGCTTCCGCTATTTTTCAATACCCCAATCTATTCTTTTGCATATATGTTTCATAGCCTTCTATAAAGATCCAGCCTCTGTCCTTTACATGTAAATTTTTTACCATAATCCATGATCCACAAGCATCTAATATGTATGATGGAGCTTGAAAACAGATATTTTAGGTGATGTCATTGTTAAAAAAGATGTTGACTTCATATGTCATGACTTTGTATGCCATGTTCATCTCTCTTATTAGTGTTACACAAATTTCTAGTGATAAAAAAGTCAAAATATACTGTTTTATCTTTCAGAGACATGATTCATACAATTCTCTCCCTCTCTGAATCAGGCTTGAAACAACATGGTATCTTCCTCTAATGTGTTTGGAAGCATATGATCAAAGAAGCCTATTTGTATGTTTCCCATATAGCTTAGCTGGTAAAGAATCCACCTGCAATGTAGGAGACCCCAGTTTGATTCCTGGGTTGGGAATATCCCCCGGAGAAGGGAACAGTCACCCATTCCAGTTTTCTTGCCTGGAGAGTCACAAAGAGTCAGAGAAGACTGAGTGACTTTCACTTTTCACTTTCGTATTTAGTCTGGATCTATGAGGGGGCAAGGCTATGAGGTGATGAGTGCTTTTTGCCAGTAAATCACAGTGTGTGAGAAACCTCATATCCTGACTATTTTTATCCTGTTACATGGATATTTCTTATANACACACACACACACACACACACACACACACAGTGAAGGAAGCCACAGCGCTCATAGAGCTGGACACAACTGAGCGTACACACACACACACACAGTGAAGGAAGCCACAGCTCTCCTCCATGGGGCCTTCCCCCTAACTTGCTTCAGTTCAGTTGCTCAGTCGTGTCCGACTCTCTGCGACCCCATGAACCGCAGCACGCCAGACCTCCCTGTCCATCACCAACTCCTGGAGTTCACCGAAACTTATGTCCATTGAGTTGGCGATGCCATCTAGCCATCTCATCCTCTGTCGTCCCCTTCTCTTGCCTTCTATCTTTCCCAGCATCAAGGTCTTTTCCAATGAGTCAGCTCTTCACGTGAGGTGCCCAAAGTATTGGAGTTTCAGTTTCAACATCAGTCCTTCCAATGAACAGCCAGGACTGATCTCCTTTAGGATGGCCTGGTTGGATCTCCTTGCAGTCCAAGGGACTCTCAAGAGTCTTCTCCAAGACTTGCCTTCCTTACACGTCAACAAACGGCTCAGGCAGAAGGGTGACACTGCCTCACATCCGCTGGTTCTGTCGCTAAGCTGCTGCCTGAGAGGCTGAGGAGACGGCCTGTGTCCTGGGCTTGTGGACAGGCGTCCAGAGCCTCGGGCAGACCCAGAGAGAAGCGAGTGATTGTAGGGCCTCCGCAGGAGAGGCGGGTGCCCGTGACTCCAGGGGGACTTGAACCCCTGCTGCTCCTGGATTCTGGGGTCCTGGCGGGTCGCAAACTAGGACTGGGTTTGCCTTGTGCTCTGGCCTCTCGACCACCGCCCCCCCACGTCCATCGGCACTGGACGCTGCCTTCAGGCGTGGAGCCCTTGGTGCTGTGAGGCGCCTCCAGGGGCTCCTTGTTCTGAGGCTCCCAGCAGGAAGGACCCTCGTCTACACCAGGAAGGTGCACTGAACTCCTCTCACAGAGGTCGGTCGTCGTCTGAAGGGCTGGGGAGTCAACCAAAGAAAAACAAAAATGGGCCAAAGGCGCCCTTTCCTGCCGTTCCATGTCCTGGGGCCCTCCTCTGGCTTTTGTCTTCAGCCTGAACCTGAGGGCGTGGGAGTGAAGACAGCTCCTGGTTCCCAGGCCTGGTCCCCCAGCCTTCTGCCTCCTGGCCTTCTCCTAACAAGACGCGGGGACGGAGACCGCGGTGAGCGTGGAGGCGGAGCTGAGCCGCAGCCCGCTGCCTGCCTGGAGAGGGGGGGCTCGCCAGCCCCCCAGAGGCGTCTCTCTGCCATGGGGGCTGGAGGCTCCGTCACCGTCTTCCCGGAGGAAGGCCTTGGCTTTTGTGCTTGGGCTCCGGGCTTGGATCGCCCAGCCGTCGAGGTTCTGACTCTGTAGGGATTAGGATGAGTCATCGGCACGTTGAATTGATACGGTCTGAATGAGAGGCCAGGCTGGGACTGGACTGACTAGCAGGCGCCCCGGCTTGCACCTCTGGGCGCCCCCTCTCCTGCCTACGCACAGGGTTTCTGCAGCATGGCTTAGAAGTCCCAGCAGCTGGGAGCATGCCTGCTTTCCCACAGCGGGCACGAGGTGCCTGGGGGCCCAGAGAGCTGAGCCGGGTCCTGCCTGGTTCCCGTGAAGCCCCTTTCCTCCCGGCTCCCTGCCGCCTTCTTTCCCTCCCATCCCTTCCACAATTACTGCTTTCCTGCTTTACCATCACTAGTGACAGAGAGGGATCCTGGTGGGAAACTTTCCCAGGAGAGTAACTGCTAAGCAGCTGTTGATTGCACAGCTCTGATTTTAGATTGGAACAGTCTATTTGCTGAAAATCCTCAGGAGATGACAGGCGGGTTTCTCTGAAGTGCTCGCGCTGGGGGAGGCCATGGTCTGCTCGCCAGCCTGGAGTGTCATCACTCCCCTTCCCAGGCCCTCCCACCCTGGCCGCCAACATCCCAGCGGCTCCCAGTTTTCCCCGCCACGCCCCGAGGTGGTCTCCAGCCCCAGTAGTCCCTGGGCGCCAGGAGCTGGAGCGGNGTAGGGGGGAAGCAAGAAGAGAAAATATTTTCTTGTAAGGAAACCATGGTTTCAAGTAAATGATAGCAAAGTTGCAGTCATTTTAGGAAGACTCAAAGGGACATGGGACAGGCTGCTTCTCTGATAATTTAGGACTGAGGTACACAGGAGGCAGTTCTGGCCACTAGGTTCAACTGACCAACAGAGTTTGTGAGGGTGCAGGAGGGTGGCATGCTACAGTCGCCTGGCCCACAGCCGACTGTGCCCAGGATCTCACACTCAACCTCGACCCCACCAAATCGATTCTTTTTGGCTACACTAAACAGAACCCTCAGCCATGGGAGGTTTTGCAGTTGCCCTGGAAACCAGCCATCTCTCTCTCTCTTCAGCCTGACCGGACACAACTGTTCCCCACATGTTGTCCCCTGTGCACTGACAGATGAGTATCTAGTGATGGCAGTGTTAAGGTCTTGAAACCAAAACCCAGCTGTCTTCTTCTTCAAAGGATCCCTCTTTTCCCCTGTTGGGAGGCCAGGGTTCACAGCTGAACTTTATCCAGTGGTGTTTCCTGTGCTGCTTCATTAGTGCCGACACAACAGCTTCGAGTTGCTGGCAAGGGTGCAGGTGAGGATATGGAGACCCTCGGCTCCATTTTGTGCTCATCTGTCAGCACGAAGTAAACACTACTTCCCAATCCAAAGGCAGGAAACAAACGCTCCATTGTGCTGCTCGCTCCTCCCTGGATAGCTAACGGACTTCCAAACATCTCAGGGCTTGCTCAACTTGTTCCCTTCATGCAACTGCTCAAGTTTGCAATGCAGAGCATCATCATGTATTGGGCTCAGTTCAAGGCTGGGGCTAAAAATCCCGAAGAGTCCCTGCATTGAAGAAGGCCACAGTCTTTTGTGGGAAAAAGAGATAATATAACAAGGAGTAATAGTTTAGGTGGGGGTGCTGGATCTCTTTCCCAAGTGCTTTATTTAGCCTAGGCTTTTGGATCCAATTATTAAATTACAAGGGAACATGAAAACAAACAAAGAAAAAACAGTCTCGGTCATGTCTAACTCTTTGCAACTCCATAAGTAGACCAAGTAGAGTATACAGAATAATGAAATGAGTTGAGAAAGTAAAAAATTTAAACCATGGTTATAGGGGAGGACACAATGGAGAGAACAGCTAGTTGCATCTGGTGGTAGGAGTCAATATGCATCACACAGAAAGGTTGGGCTTCAGCTAAGTCTTCAAAGAGGCTGCTCTTAGTGTATGGGAAGAAGGTTGGAAGGGGTGGAGATAAAGAGCACAGGAAAAACGCACGAGCAGTGGCTTGCCAGCACAAACCTGGGCATGACTTGAGAACTGTGTGCAGCTGGAATAGCCAGAGACTAGGGTGTGCAGGCTGAAAGATGAGGCAGTGTGCAGAAGAGTCAGGCTCCAGAGGGGCTCTCATGCCTCCCTTCTATTCTGTAATCAGTGGGGAACTATAGGGCCAGTTAAAGAGAAGAAACATTTTGAAGATGAGTATTTAGAGCCAGGCAGAAAGTGCTTACTTCCCACTCAGCACAGCCCAGTAGATCATCTCAGGCCTACCAGAGCCTGTGTCCACTTAGCTACACTAAAGAGAGAAAACCTTAGATGATACGATCTGGTAATACACATAATTTGAAAAAGATCGACATAAACGCTCTGGCTCTAGTATGAACAAAAAAATGGAAACTACTTTATAATAAACGGTTTAATATTTAAACATTCAGGCACCATTATATTAGGAGATAAAATGAAATAGTACCTCCTTGAGGGGCTTGTGGCAGATGTGCATCTACTTGCGTTTAGAATGATGAGTTTAAGGCTAAGAAGACTGACGTGCAATATGGTTTTTCAGTTTTTCCTGGTGATTTCCACTTGCCTGAGAAGCTCTTAAAACTCCATCATGGGTACTCTAAGGGAGGTATCCCTTCTTTTCTTACTTCCCATTAGCAGATTTTTGTCACCCAGGATTTACTGGATGACAAAACATCCCTTGGCTAAGGCTATTTGGCATTCCGTTGTTAAAGCTTTCATATTAAGCACCCCCACCCTCAAAATTTAGAGAAGCAGAGCAGCACAGCACATGGGAAAACAGACTTGAGTCAACTCTGTATGAATCTCGGTAGGAACTGTGACACATCAGGGAAGTGACCTCTCAAAGACTCAGTTTCCTCTTCTATAAAAAGATATATGCCACCTAATGAATGTAACTGATGTATACAAGAGACATCCAACCCAGGGCCTGGAATACTCTTCCTGTCCCTCTCTGCCTAACATTCTTAGTCTCTGCTTCAGAGGCTCCTCCAGGACTTTGTATATCTCATGCCTTGCAGTCACCAGAGTGGACAGCAAAGTACAAGCTGTTATTAAGAGGAAAATACTCACAAATGATATGACCACTTCCCTTCAAGTTTGACTAGCATCTCTATCTACTCCACTGCTAGTGTCTTGGACGGTCCAACATCTACAAGAAAATGCAAATAAAACTACAGCCTCTACAAACAATGTAGAGTTTCATGAAGCCCTTGTTAAGATGCTGGACACCTGCTCAGAGTCAAGGCAAAGTGACTAACAAATGAAGACCTGGCAGCATTAGACCAGGAAACAAGGAATGAGAGAAAAATCAAGAAAAACAAGGATGGTGGCACCAAATTCACATCAAAAGAAAATGAATTCAGTATCAAAGGGTTAAGAGAAGCTTTGGGAAAACTGATGACATCTTCAAATACTTTTGGAAAAATGACTCCTTTTATGATTATGCTACGAAAGTCAAATATATTATGTCTGAAAAAAATCAAAAAAACTTCCCCCAAAACCCCACTTGACTCATGATTCTGAGATTTAATGTGTTGTTAGAATAAAAGCTACATTTTGTCCAAATGTATTTTCAAAGTTTATATCTTTTTTTTTCTAGATAAAATTTTAAAATAAATCTCCCTTCATTTTTACTATAAAATTTTGAAGTGAAGTGAAGTCACTCAGACGTGCCCAACTCTTTGCGACCCCATGGACTGTAGCCTACCAGGCTCCTCTGTCCATGAAATTATCCAGGCAAGAATACTGGAGGGGGTTGCCATTTCCTTCTCCAGAGAATCTTCCCAACCCAGGGATTGAACCCAGGTCTCTTGCATTGTAGACAGACGCTTTACTGTCTGAGCCACCAGGGAAGTCCCATAAAATTTTGGTTCCACTTAAATAGGTGCATTTTAGTCCCAGCTCCTGGGCTTATCCTACATGAAGACTCACCTTAGTTCTTGATTAGTGTCAAGTCCATGAGAACAAAGATCAAGACTGTTTAGTGTTTAATCTCTAATATGTTCCTGGCATGTGTTACATATCCACTAGGTCAGAACTTCCCTTGACAGATGTAACTCATCCCTACAGCTTCTACTAAGGCCATTACCACCAGAGCCAGAGAGTAACAGTAAACCAACTCTTATTGGAAAGTGGGGCTTCAGACTTAGGAGGCGGGATTTTGCTTAGAAAAATGCTGCAGAAACAAAAACAGTTGCTATCAATGGACTGCTGGAGTCTGTGACAAATAATTAAAACAGAGTGAGCACACATTCCAAGCAGTACCCACAAACTTAAGATTTCTTATTCTTTATTCTTCAACATAAGGAAATCCCACTATCCACTTTTTTTTTCCACTTCAAGTACTACGGGAAAATGTCACAANAGTAAGGCTGAGCACCGAAGAATTGATGCTTTTGAACTGTGGTGTTGGAGAAGACTCTTGAGAGTCCCTTGGACTGCAAGGAGATCCAACCAGTCCATTCTGAAGGAGATCAGCCCTAGGATTTCTTTGGAAGGAATGATGCTGAAGCTGAAACTCTAGTACTTTGGCCACCTCATGAGAAGGGTTGACTCACTGGAAAAAACTCTGATGCTGGGAGGGATTGGGGGCAGGAGGAGAAGGGGACGACCGAGGATGAGATGGCTGGATGGCATCACGCACTCGATGGACGCGAGTGTGAGTGAACTCCGAGAGATGGTGATGAACAGGGAGGCCTGGAGTGCTGCAATTCATAGGGTCACAGAGAGTCGGACACGACTGAGCGAATGAACTGAACTGAGGTTTCCAGGTGCCTCGGTGGCCACGAATCTGCTTGCCAATGCAGGAGCCACTGGAGATTCTACAGAGCCATAAAAAAGAATAAAAGAATGCCATTTCTATTAACATGGAAAGACCTAGAAATTATCATACTTAAGGCAGTCAGAAAGAAAAAGACAAATAACATGTCACTCATATGGAGAATCTAAAATATGACAAAATTAAATTTATTTTTGAAACAGACTTATAGACACAGAAAACAGATTTGTGGTTGCTGACGGGGATTTGTGTGGGGAGCAAAGGATTGGGAGTCTGGGATGAGCACATGGATACTGCTATGTATAGAATGTATAAACAACAAGACCCCACTGAAAAGAACAGGGAACTATGTCCAATACCTTGTGATAAGTCATAACAGAAATCTTTTCAGTCATAAGTCTGTTTTTGTATCTATGAGTCTGTTTCATAGATAAATTTATTTTGTCATATTTCAGATTCCCTATGTAGCTGACATGTTATCTGTCTTTCTCTTTCTGACTGCCTTTAGTATGATAATCTCTAGGTCCCTCCCCTGGAGAAGGGGTAGGCCACCCCACTCTAGTATTCTTGGGCTTCCTTGGTGGCTCAGACTGTAAATAATCTGCCTGCAATGTGAGACACCTGGGTTCAATCACTGGGTCGGGAAGATCCCTTGAAGGAGGCCATGGCAACCCACTCCAGTATTCTTGCCTGGAGAATCCCCATGGACAGAAGATCCTGGCAGACTATAGTCCATGAGGTTTCAAAGACTCAGACACGACTAAGTGACCAAGCACATACACAAATATACAACTGAAAACTTTTGCTGTACAGAAGAAATTAAAATTGTAAATCAACTATGCGTCAATAAAATAAAATTTTAAAACATTTTATTTACCCATCTAGAATTTATTTTTGTCTGTGTAAGTAAAGTATGAAGCCTTATTTTCCCCAACAGTTAAAATAATATGTCAATATAATTATTCAGTTCAGTCAGTTCAGTCACTCAGTCGTGTCCGACTCTTTGCCACCCCGTGAATTGCAGCACACCAGGCCTCTCTGTCCATCACCATCTTCAGGAGTTCACTCAGACTCACGTCCATCGAGTCAGTGATGTCATCCAGCCATCTCATCTTCTGTCGTCCCCTTCTCCTCCTGCGCCTAATCCTTCCCAGCATCAGAGTCTTTTCCAATGAGTCAAGTCTTCTCATGAGGTGGCCAGACTACTGGAGTTTCAGCTTCAGCATCATTCCTTCCAAAGAAATCCCAGGGCTGATCTCCTTCAGAATGGANCTCATTGGAAAAGACTCTGATGCTGGGAGGGATTGGGGGCAGGAGGAGGAGGGGACGACTGAGGATGAGAGGGCTGGATGGCATCACAGACTCGATGGACATGAGTCTGAGTGAATTCTGAGAGATGGTAATGAACAGGGAGGCCTGGCGTGCTGTGATTCATAGGGTCGCAAAGAGTCGACATGACTGAGCGACTGAACTGAACTGAACTGAAGATCCTTGACACTGGACTTAGAAATAATTTTTGTATCTGATTCCATAGACAAGGGCAACAAAAGCAGAAACAAATAGGACTTCATTAAGCTAAAAATATTTTGCATAATTAAGGAAACAATCAACAAAATGAAAAGGCAACCTACTGAATGGGAGGAGATGTTTTCAAATGATATATCTGATGAGAGGGTTAATATCCAAGAGATATAAATAAATCATGCAAGTCAGTGTCCAAATAGTTTGGTTAAAATAGGAGCAGAGGAACTGAATATGTATTTTTTCAAAGAAAGACATATGTATATGGCCAATAAACATCTGAAAAGATGTTCAACGTCACTAATCACCAAGAAAATGCAAATCAAGACTACAGTTAGATATCACTTCATATCTGTCAAAATGGCCGTTATAAAATAAAAAGGTAAAAAAAATGTGAGAGAGAATGTGGATAAAAAAGGAAACTTTGAATAGTGTTGTTTGGCATATAAATTGATGAAGCCACTATGGAAAACAGTATGCTGTTCTTCAAAGATTAAAAATATAACTATTTTATGNGCCGTTATAAAATAAAAAGGTAAAAAAAATGTGAGAGAGAATGTGGATAAAAAAGGAAACTTTGAATAGTGTTGTTTGGCATATAAATTGATGAAGCCACTATGGAAAACAGTATGCTGTTCTTCAAAGATTAAAAATATAACTATTTTATGTGCAGCAATTCCCACTTCTTGGTATTTATCTGAAGGTCACTAAAACACTTATTTGAAAAGATATATGCACCCTTATGTTCACTGCAGCATTATTTACAATAGGCAAGATATGGAAGCAGGCTAAGTGTTTAAGGATAGATGAATGAAACTGTTTCTATACACACCTACATATATATAATGGAATATAATTCATTCACAAAAAGGATGAAATCTTACCATTTACTACAAGTTGGATAGACCTGAAATATTACATGAAAATAAGTCAAGCAGAGTAAAATAAGTCAGACAAATAGAAATACCATGTGATTTCACTTATATGTGGAATTAAAAAAAATCGAACCCAAATAAACAAACCCTAAACCCTGCAAGCTATACTTATAGAAAGAGCACATACTTGTGGCTGCCAGAGAAGAGGAGGTTTGGGGATAGGAAAAGTGAATTGGGGGTGGTGTTAGAACATATAAATTTCCAATTATAAAGTACATATTTCATGAGTATATGATCTACACCATGGGGAATATAGCCAATAATATTTTCTTAACTTTATATGATGACAAATAATAACTAGGCTTATGGTGGTGATCCTTCCTTAATATATATAGACATAGAATTACTATGGTGTAAACATGAATGCAGTGTAATATTGTATTTCAATTATATTTGAATAAAAATTAAATATGGCATTTTTAATATGTTGCATACACTACTTAATAATCCTTTCTGTATCTTTGAATGATGATCAACATTTGAAATTAATTTTCATTCAGTTCAGTTCAGTTCAGTTGCTCAGTCATGGCCAACTCTTTGCAA
>SJYV01042849.1:0-12267 GCA_006410875.1 Neotragus pygmaeus | reverse complement strand
GACTAAAAACTGATAATTATGTTACTTAGCAGACAAAACCAAAGACTAAAGCCCAGGACACAGACACTCAGCTCTGAGAAACTGCTCTGAAGACGTAAATAAGGAGCCAGGATATATAAGAGTTTCTGCAAGACCGGGTAGTCAGAACATCAAAAGATGACTGGTAGTTAAAGAAAACCAGATATCTCAAGTTAAAGAATCTAGTGCTTTTCTATGTATGGGAAAATGCAAGAGTCTAGGCTCACTGGAATCATTCCTTTGATAGCACCTCAGCTACTGGGACCAGTATCTTGTGCTTCTCATCTTGAGACTCCTCAAGGCACACTGCTGAGTGGAAAGGAGGCTGCAGCGGCTGAGGGCTTGGCACCGGGCAGCTCTGTTTGTCACATCCTGAGTTCCCTCAGGGCTCATGGTCTGGGTTGGCTGTGGGGGCTTGATGATGACTGTAACATCCTTTGTTTACTGATACGGCAGACAACATTTTTTCACCAAAAACAGTGATTTGAAAAGTGATTTAAATTGGCAGAAACCACAAGGAAAGAAACCTGGAGAAGTAATTTTCCATTTAATTGAGGAAATCAAAATATATCTTAAAAAATACAGTAGTATTGAATGTATCCACTAGGAAAAAATTAGTTCATACATGCTGATTTTCATCATAAATAATATATAATCTTTAAAAGCTTTTTTTTTAATGGAACCTTTTCTAAAATACAATGCAAACATCTTTGTAAAAGAGCATTCTGGACATGATTCAGGAAACTTCTGCTAAGGTCTATAAGTGTGTGATTGTAAGGTCTATACTAAGGCCTATATTAAGGTTTATACAGTGTGATTACTTGAAATTCAGAAAGCTGTTTACTCTCAATTTTAGCCATAGAATGCTGCTGGGGTTCTGCGATCTCTTCTCCAGTTACTTTTATGATGAATTTCTAAGGAGAATCCTTTCCTACCTTTCCATCATAAAAACAAACAAACAAAACAATAAACCAACAACTGCTTTCCTAGGTTACTACAGAGAAGGAAGAACTACAGAAACAACAATAGAGAAGAAGCGCACACAAATTCACATATACCAGCTTTAAACCGCAGACCTTACCTCTACGCACAATTCTAAGTCAAGGGATTTTGCTTTCTTAAAGCATGCACTCTCCTGGCTCACAGGCCTTTTTCTGCCCGCTTCTGAGAATTAATACAGATGGTTAAGACTGGAAGGATGATGGTTGGATAAGTGGGACATTACTTGATCTTCTATCATTCTGATAATTCTATGAGGCAGAGAAAAGGCATATGCCATTATCCTCATTATTTTCTTAAATAGAGAAACTGCAGCACACAAGGAAAGTTTAGTAACCTGCCCAAGGCACCAAGCAAATTAATTTTAGAGAACTCAGGTCTTTAAAATCCTCACTCTTCTCCTCATCAGATAACAACACTGTCTTCCCCCTCCTTGGTCTTTCTCATACATAATTTATTCAAGAATGATATATATCTAAATCGTATTTTATGTGATGCATTTCCAGACACCTCAACCAAATCATCAAATTATAATTTCCTATTATGCTTTCTTTGAAATGTTAGTTTTTAAAATGATACCCATAAATCTTTCACACATGAAATTAGTAGGAAGAGGAGAGAAAGATTGGAAGCAAAAAATAAACACAGTTTCAATGACCTTGAGTAAATAACCAAAAGATCAAAAAAACAAAAATATCCTGGGGTTGGGGGAGAAGGTTCTGACCGACAGTATTTTGCCTCTTTGCTTCTCTATACAGTAGGTGGAGCTATAGTACTATTCATTAGGGTTACAAGAGGGTGTGAGTGGAAAACAATCCAATTCATTTCTAGGATATCCATTATCTTTTGCACTTTGAAATGGTCCTTTTCTGTTTTTGAAACATTTTTCCTCCATTCCCCAAGAACCTTCAGCCTACACTGCCTACACTCCTTTTTCTTTTTCTGGAATGGCAGAGGGTTATGACTTTCACTGCACATCCTTACAATGCATTTTGAGGAGAATATTCAGAGATACAGTCGCACAAAGCAGCCTGCTTTCCCCTGCCCCATTACTCAAATGTTTATCTATCAAATCTTTTAGCTGGGTAACAGGATTCTCCTGCAACTGAAAATCTTTCAGAACAACCGACTGCATGTATCTTTAGGTCCTCAATTATTTAAGTAATGCAGCAGAAATGATGGTTAATAACCTGTCATAAAAATAGACTACCTATAAAAATTAAAAAGAAAACAAAAATTTTATTCAAAAATAAGGAATTAAAATCCAAAACTAGGCTAAGTAAATTGACTTTGAGCAGAAAAAGCATTCATCCTTAAGAGTATATAGAAATCAAATCAGTTGACCTTTGCAAAGGGGGCACTGTGTGTAATATTATGATGATGGTTAATTTCTATGTGTCAACTTGACTGGGACATGGATTCCCAGATATCCAGTTGAATACTCTTCTGAGTAAGTCTGTAAGGGTGCTTCTGGATGAGATTTAACATTGGAATCTGCAGAGCAAAGCAGAATGTCCTCCCTGATGTGAGTGAATCTCACCTAATCTACTGGAAACCTGATTAGAATGAAAAGGCACAGGAAGGGAGAATTCTTTTTTGTCTTCAAGCTGGGACAGTGGTCTTCTGCCTTTGGACTTGAATGAGGATTCAGACAACCTTCTGGTTCTTAGGACTCTGGACTCAGACTTGGAATTTTATTATGGGCTTTCCTGGGACTTGAGCTTGTCAACTACAGACTGTGGGATTTCTCAGCCTCCATAATCTTATGAGCTAATTTCTTACAATAACTCTTATACATAGAATATTATATTTAATAATGTGTGTTGTGTTAGTCGCTCAGTCATGTCTGACTCTGTGACCTCATGGACTGTAGCCTGCCAGGCTCCTTTGTCCATGGGATTCTCCAGGCAAGACTACTGGAGTGGGTTGCCATATATAACATTAAATATAACATATTTATTATATATAATATGTATTATTTAACACAAATATTATATACTCTAATATTTTATGAGAAGATAGTCAAAAGGCACAAACCTCCAGTTATAAGATAACTAAGGATGAGGGATACAGTGTACAACATTATAAACATAATTAACACTGATGTATATTATATATGAAGTTAAAGGAGTAAATCCTAAGAGTTCTTATCAAAGAGTTCTCATCACAAGGAAAAATTTTTTTCTCTTTCTTTAATGTTGTAACTATATGAGTGATGGATATTTCAATTCAGTTCAGTTCAGTCACTCCGCCGTGTCCGACTCTTTGCGACCCCATGAACTGCAGCCCACCAGGATTCCTTGTCCATCACCAACTCCTGGAGCTTGCTCAAACTCATGTCCATTGAGTCAGTGATGCCATCCAACCATATCATCCTCTGTCATACCCTTCTCCTCCTGCCTTCAATCTTGCCCAGCATCAGGGTCTTTTCCCATAAGTCGGCCCTTCACATCAGGTGGCCAAAGTACTAGAGTTTCAGCTTCAGCATCAGTCCTTTCAATGAATATTCAGGACTGATTTCCTTTAGGATGGACTGGTTGGATCTCCTTGCTGTCCAAGGGACTCTTGAGAGTATCCTCCAGCACCACAACTCAAAAGCATCAGTTCTTCGGCACTCAGCTTTCTTTATAGTCCAACTCTCACATCCATACATGACTACTGGAAAAACCATTGCCTTGCCCAGACGGATCTTTGTCAGCAGAGTAACATCTCTGCTATCTAGGTTGGGCATAGCTTTTCTTCCAAGGAGCAAGCGTCTTTTAATTTTATTGCTGCAGTCACCATCTGCAGTGATTTTGGAACCTCAAAAATAAAGTCTCTCACTGCTTCCACTGTTTCCCCATCTATTTGCCATGAAGTGATGGGACCGGATGCCACAATCTTAGTTTTCTGAATGTTGAGTTTTAAGCCTACTTTTTCACTCTCCTCTTTCACTTTCATCAATAGGCTCTTTAGTTCTTGATGAATATTTACAAAATATTTATGTTCTTGATGGATATTTAGTTCTTGATGCATGATGTCTAATCATCATGCTGCCTATCTTAGACTTACATAGTGCTATATGTCACTTATATCTCAATAAAACTGGAAGAAAAAACACATTATTGATTTTCTTCTTCTAGAGAATCAAGACTAATATAATTACTAGTTTCACATTAAATTGCTTTGCTATAAATGAAGTAAAAAAGTTAACTTATAGTATTAATTTCTTTCTATATAGCTACACACATACATTTTTTGCTGAACAACTGCCATATTACCAAACTTGTATATAAATAAATCTTACCTGCAAAAATCATGCTTAGTGTTTTTTATATTTGATTCCGTATATAATGGAGACGGAAATGGCAACCCACTCCAGTATTCTTTCCTGGAAAATCCAATGGATAGAGGAGCCTGGTGGGCTATCCTCTACAGGGTAGCAAAGAGTCAGACATGACTGTATATAAACACTAACATGATGATAAAAATAAATAAATAAATAAAATGGGATCTGGTAAAACCCATTCTAGACTTCCCACAATGGCCTTATATGGCTGCCTTTATCTATTCACTGCTGGGGGGAAAAAAAAAAAAAAACGGGGAAAAAAAACATGCATAGCTTTAACAAAAAAGGCTTCAATTTACCTTATTTTTAAATTGAAGATACAGAAAAACTATAAAGTATAATATAGATTTACAGTTGTGACATACTGGGAACTTAAAGTTTACAAATTTCATTAAGTAGAAAATTTATTCATTTACCTTAATAAGATAGCTCAAAAAGGTTTTTATCAGGCTAGAGCACATAATTAAATTTACTGACTGCCTACTATTTCCTAGGTCAGGGAAACAAAAGGAGTGGCTGTGAACTGTTTATAAAGAAGACAAGCAGTTGCAGCCGGAGTGTAAACCAACTTTATCCCCAAGCACAATTTTTTTTCCTCCTAACAAGGGTTTTTTGAAGGAAGGTGAGTGTTGATTTACCTCATAACCCAAGTTCCTTAGCTCAAAGCAGATGGCCACTCTGAGTAGCAATGTTCTAGGAAATTCTAAGTGCTTTCACCTCTGTTATTTTGTTATTTGTAATAGTTAACGTATCTTGAAGCCTTACTATATGTGTACAACACTAGTACTAATATTTAATCTTCACAATAAGTCTGTAAAATTAATACTATTATTATTCCCACCTTATAGATGAGAAAATTGCAGCTCAAAGTTTTCACAGACAATATATAGGGAGCGGGGATATAAACCAGGCAGGCTGGCTCCAGGATATACTCTTACCACTTCCTTATGCTTCCTTCTCCTTAAATCTGAACCCTTGATTTAGTGATACAGATATAAGTCTCTGTTTAAGAGTTGAGGGATAATGCAATGCATAAAGACAGGAGCTGGACCTAAGTCACCTCTGCATGTTCTCTCTGCAGACTCTAAGGATGTCCTCAAGCTTGTAGGCTTTGGGGGGGAAATGCAGAAGATCATGAAACATGATTTCTCCCTTCATCAAGCTTACATCTTCATGGAAGAAGCACTACCAATAAGTGAACCAAGAATGAGATGGAGGGGCTAGACCTGCTCTGGGCTTGAAAGATGAGGGCCTACATGCTTTCACAAGGGCATACTCCAAACCTTAAATCTTGGAGGTGAACAGATCTAACCTCACGGGACTGCATATGCCTACATTCTTTATTCCGGCATTTGGCCACTAAAGAGATACAGAGAGTCTAATAGGTAACTTTCTCAATAACAGTATCTAGATGGACACCCTGTGGAGTCTTGCTTCTGTCTTGAGTAGAGGATATTCCAGCAAATAATTTGACAAGTTGGATTGCACAGAAAGCAAAGTCTGAGTGGTATATAAATTCAGCTCTCCAAACATGGGATTAAGAGGTTCAGAATCCAAGTACCAATCACTCAGCTGGTCTTCCACAAAGTCTACTTGTATGTTGCTTGAATAAAGTAACTAACGACAAATTTGTTCATTAGAGCCAGTCTTGGAACTTTGGCTGCTGTGTTTCTTGGGAGGGCAGCTGCCTACAGGCAAGTCCTTCAAGGTCATGGCAAGGTCTCTGCAAGGGTGGCAGAGACTGCAATGGCAGCAGTGAAACAGGCTCATAAAGCTTAGGAGAAATTTTCCCAGTACATGTTTACTAGAATAGAAAAAGGTCAGGAACAAGGATTTTGAAGGCAGGCCTGGCTTAAAGGTCCATTCTGTCCCTTGCAAATAGCATGACTGTGGACAATTCAACCTCTGTAAGCCTCAGTTTATTCTTTTTTAAAATGGGGATAATAATATCAACTTTGAGGAGTAAATTGTAAGATACATGTAAAATGCTTAGCACAGAAACCTAGCAAAAACTTACAATTCAAGTAACAACAACTGACACTTCTTTGAGACCTTACTGTATGCCAGGCACCCTTCTAAGTACTCACACCTATTAAACTCACTTATACCTTGCAATAACCCTAGGAGACAGCATGGTGGACTACGTTATTGTTCATAAATACCCCCTGGTCCTTTCCCCGTGGAAGGAGAATACATTCCTACTCCAATGACTCTAAGGTCGGTCTTATGATAGACTTGGCCAATAGAACTGAGCCAATGTGACCCATCGCAGCCAAAGTTCTAAGAGGCACTTGAGGTTCCATCACAATGCTGACCCTGATGACGGCATGCCAGCCTGAGTCCTGAAATGAAAAACGCAAGTAGAGTAGAGCTTCAACCCACATGTACCAGGAGCAAGAAATAAATTCCCGTGGTCATAAGCCATAGAGATTTGGGGATCATTTGGTACTCTTAATATCCTTTTTAGTTGAAAAAACTGAGGCACAAAGTGGTTAAGTAATTCACCCAAGGTCACACGGCAGGCAGGAAGGGCAACCGCTGCACAATGACTCTTTACTGCTCATCAACAACATCATCATTGATGAGGACTCAGATACCAGGGCAAGTTTACTAGCAGCCACACCTGAAAGGGAGATTCAATGATGGCTAGAGACAGAGAAGAAAGCAGAATAGGAATGACAGTGTGTGTCTGATGACGAGAAGCAAGATCTGTATGTGCGGTAAGAGTGGATGCTACTGTGAACAGAGTATGGATTATTTGCATAAGGCCAGTGGAACTTATGCTTTATGTGGTGGAAAATTAGAAGCCACTAAAGTTTGGTGGACTAGGGAAGCTGCAATAAGACTAAGAGGCATCCTAATAGCTGTGAAAAATATGAACCAGAGATTGGGTAAGGGGGCTGCTCCAGGCTTGAGACAGGGACCTAGAACAGCGAGCACTGACAGCGTCAAGGGGACAAGACAGAAGACGGGAAGTGATTATTTAGATGTATGAGAGTCACACACCCACCCGTGTTTGTTAAGTGGAAAAAGGGAGGGATAAACAGAGGGATTCCTACTGTATCAAGCCTGGGAGAACTATAATGATGATGGTACACAAGCCTAGGAGATATGTCTCTTGCACATTTAAATGTACCCTTGGCCCTCTCAGATTTTTCTCTTTGGGCTGTTCCCAGAAAAGGACCACACTGTGGTTAGTCACTAAAGCTAACTCAGGAAATGCTTTAACAGGTCTTATCAGGTATCTAGAGTTGGCACTTATTGATATTTGGTATCTGACATTTCAGACACCAAATTTATAATGTAATACACAAATAACACATCTGAATTTCCACTTCTTTACCCTTTTGTACCATATCGCTGCATTATTCTCCATCTGTGTGAGTTCCCTGCAATGGCCAGGAATGGCGTGTGGATAAAATCTGAGGTGGAGGTAAACAAGTGAAGAAATGTTTCAACTTCAAATGTCAGTCAAAATTTTTAGCAATCCGATTTGGCTGGAGCCAAAGAAACTGAGCAGTGATAACAGTTAAGGACTCTAACACTATGGTAATTTATTCAGTAGAGTAAACAGTGACCTGATGATAAAATCTGGAAATGAAATCCTTATCAAGGAAGACAGGGAGGGATTGTGATGCCTGCTAGGAGAGTTGAGAACACTGATGGAGGTCTTCCAACTGGGTGTCAGCAGAAATTGGAAACATTTCAGGACCTGTCAGTTCATGAGACAGTGGGGATTCATGGAGAATCCAAGAAGACCAGAAGGGTTGGAAAATTTAGACTGACAGAAATGGAGGAGGAAGAGTGGGGAGGAGAATGGGGGACAGGCGCACTGGAGGGCTTTGAGGAGGTGATGATGATCATCAGAAGTTTTACTCCAGGGTATAGAGTGCCGAGTCCCTCCAAAAGTGAAGGCCCATGTGGGGAATTTGTGAGACAGAGTTCAAGAGGGCCAACTTAAAAAAAAAATTATGGACAAGGAGTAACTATTAAGAAACACACACACACACACACACATACACAAGGCATCAAGTTGGGCTGAGGTGAATAAAACAGGAAAATACCATCGTTTTGAACTAAACTGAAGGCACTGATTGAACACTCAGCCATAAAAGGACATTACCCAGTGAAACAGTTAAATAGGGTGAAGTGGACCTGATGGAGGAGAAATAAAGACAAATGGATTTAAATTCGAGAATGAAAAGTTAAGAATTTGTCTTTTCTTAATTTCAAGAGGATTTAAAAAATCAAATGTTATTAAAACTAGGACACATATTGGGATCAAAGAAATGACAGAGGTAGAAAAAAATAAGTTCAAAGGGCTAAGGACTGCTGAATAGAAACAGAAAAAAAGGAAAGAGAGGAGACCCAGAAGACTTAAATCAATGGTAAAATAATTAACATGGTATTGTAAACTATAATTTATGTAGTTAATATTGTCATTTGATACTCAAAGATTCTTTCTAAAAATCCTGGGTCCAGTACACCATCTCTACAGGACAAGAGGGATAGACAAGAAAGTACACAAGGGAGAAGGGAGGTGGCACCCTGAGGCCAAGGGGTCTGTCCTTGAAGGAGAAAGTCTTCTAATTTCTCCAAAGTGGGGAACTAGCCAACCTTCCTTTTAAAGAGGGGCATGAGGGAGGAAGGAGAAGCACCTGAGGGTACTATCTGGTCTCAGAGGAGTCACGGGCTCCCCGTGACCTCAGCCAATTAGTGTGGCTTGAGGGGAAGGACGTAAAGGTGATTTATGGTAAACAAAGGACTCTACAACTGAGAATATTCTAAGGAGAAAAAGTGAAGTTCTAGACAAGACTAACTTTTGGTATTAAATATGACTAACATTTGGCATTTAAAAATATCCTCAGTATTACTGCTTAGGAACTGGTGGCTCAGACAGTGAAGATTCTGCCTGTGATGGAGGAGACCAGGGTTCAATCCCTGGGTCGGGAAGATCCACTGGAGTAGGAAATGGCAACCCACTCCAGTATTCTTGTCTGGAGATTTTCATGGACAGAGCAGCCTGGCAGGCTACAGCCCATGTGGTCACAAAGAGTCAGACATGACTGAATGACTAACACTCCCACAGTGTTCTAAAACCAAGTGACTGGATACCAGCTTAACTATTTGCACAGAAGGCAGAACAGCGAAGTTAAAAGTACATGACTTGTCAGAGCTTGACAGAACTGAGTTGGGGTCCTTGTTGTGTTAATCTGCTGAGAACCCTTGGGGAAGATACTCTAAGAACCTCAGTTTCCTCATCTACAAAAGAGAATTAATAAGTATTTCTTACTCCCGAGTGGCTGAGAATATGCTAATATGTGTGCTTCTCATATACATGTGCTGAGTAAACATTAGAGTCCTTCCTATGGGGTACATGATCTTATCCCAGGGGTCACCTCTGCAGTTTTTAAACAAAGGTCACTAAAAAAATTAATGTTTTTTTAAACAATGTATTTTAGGTGGTGGAAGTATTTTTAATCGTGAAATCATGTACTAGTCCATTCAATACATTTTACAGGGCAACTGTTAAAGTCTTTCTCAAAATTCTAAATTCTAAAAAACTTAGTAATTTAAGTATTAAGAACTATCGATGATAGAACTTTGACTATAGGAAATGCTGATATAAATGCATGCTGAACACCATATGGAAAAACTGATTAAGTTTTTCATAAATTAATAATTCCACAGAGAGAACTACTGAATTTTACATTCTATTTTTACTACTGTCAACTGCAAATCTGAAGTGCTTGGTGTGAACTCCAGTTGTAATGAGGGATGCCAAATCCATGTTCTTGGTCCTACCAATTGGGATTGGTTCTACTTTTCTCTACCTTTGTTCCTCACTAAAGAGGCTGTCATTTAAAGTTCATATGAAAAGGAGAGGGCTTGTGACCTTCTTTTAACATGAACTAATATTTTCACAGCTTAAAAAAGCACTTTCTTTTTACAACTGAACTTAATCCTCACATTAGGTAGGCACTTTCTTCTTTTACGCATAAAGAAACAGGGGCTCCGAGAAAATTAAACTGTTTGCCCAAAGTCTTGGTTAATGACAAAGCTGTGAGACATCCATGATTTCTGACTGAAAAACTTAAGTTATTTCCTAAGGTTATATGATGAATCAAAAGACCTATTTTACAAACATTTCAACAGTTATCAGAGTTGAGAGGGGGTGGAGAATGCACTGATCACTCATACTAAAAATGCAGCATAGTAGGGAGGGGACATGACTGAGCGACTTCACTTTCACTTTTCACTTTCATGCACTGGCGAAGGAAATGGCAACCCACTCCAGTGNGAGTTGAGAGGGGGTGGAGAATGCACTGATCACTCATACTAAAAATGCAGCATAGTAGGGAGGGGACATGACTGAGCGACTTCACTTTCACTTTTCACTTTCATGCACTGGCGAAGGAAATGGCAACCCACTCCAGTGTTCTTGCCTGGAGAATCCCAGGGACAGGGGAGCCCGGTGGGCTGCCGTCTATGGGGTCGCACAGAGTCAGACACGACTGAAGCGACTTAGCAGCAGCAGCAGCAGGGAGGGGAAAGCACTGAAAGGCTTTAAGAATTATGATCCATTGTGGTAAGATTCTCAGTCATCTGAAGGCAGATACTCATGTTATGCATTATAACAACCCAGTTTCTTATTTCTCTTTTTCCTAAAGTCAATGGATATAATGAATGAAACAGGGCAAGCAGGGTGTCACAGTTCTATAAAAGTTCTAAACAGGAAAGAAGGAAATGAAATTTGCTGCACAGATTAGCTGGAAACTTGTTCATTCTTATAGATGTTATGTAACCTAATCTATTTAACAGACTCAGACACAGAGTTAATACTTGGAAAGTTAGATGTGCTTCAGAATAGCAAGCTATAGGCTGCTTGCACAGTTGGATTATATTTATAGTACTATTCTTCATTTCACTTTCATTGCCCCCAATTATTAACGGCTCTTTCCAAAACTGATTTTTGCCTAAACTAAATATAGAAGAAGCTCTCTTAACCCACCAACTGAATTAACTGACACTCTTCTCTTGGCAAAACATACATGCTGGGAAAGGCAAGGCAAACTCATGTGTGTAGTCTTTTGACCTCCTCTAGGCTGCACAAGTGAAAGTAAAAGTTGCATCCAACTCTCTGTGACCCCATGGACTGTAGCCTACCAGGCTCCTCTGTCCATGGAATTCTCCAGGCAAGAATACTGGAGACGAGTTTTTGCTTTAGCCATTTCCTCCTCCAGGGAATCTTCCCAACCCAGGGAAAGAACCCATGTCTCTAGCATTGCAGGTGGATTCTTTACCGTCTGAGCCACCAGGGAAGCCCCCTGGTGAAGTCACCAGAGGAGCTGAGTAACAGGCACAGCTTCAACAAGGCTCTTTTGCCCTGTGATCCTCAGCCAGCTGGTGGAAACACCAGTTAGAGGTAAAAATGAACATCTGTGTGCCTGCTTACAGTTCTGTCCTTTGGGAGCATTCCTTTCTCTGTTGTCCTCCTGGGTTTCCAAAAGACTGACAATGTTGTGTTGTAGTTGTGCAGAGTTCCAGCATCATACAAAATCACCTATAAACCTGAGTACCAAATGTTTCTTCTATAAGTCAACTGGGCATAAAGAACTCCCCAGGAGGCCATAGGGGGAAGTTGAGAGAGAAGAGGCAGTAAGTATAGGAGGGGCGGTGGTGAGGAGATACCCCTCATCCAAGGTAAGGAGCAGCGGCTGCGCTTTGCTAGAACAGCCGTGAAGAGATACCCCACGTCCAAGGTAAGAGAAACTCAAGTAAGACGGTAGGTGTTAAGAGAGGCATCAGAGGGCAGACACACAAACCATTATCAAAGAAAACTAGTCAATCTAATCACATGGACCACAGCCTTGTCTAACTCAATGAAACTAAGCCATGCCCGTGGGGCCACCCAAGACGGG